>JAUCMU010000036.1:4138608-4151504 GCA_032275025.1 Enteromius treurensis
CGGGCCTTGCCAAAGAAAGCGGCTATGAAGTCCAGACCTTCAGCCGTCAGTCTGAAGGTCTGGCTACGCGAGACTATTTACTCACTTACATGTTGTCTCAAACCTGTATTAATTTCTTTCTTGTGCTAAACACAAAATAAGATGTTTTGAGTAACCAAACAGTAGCTGGTCCTCATTGAATATAATACAATGTCCAACAAAAAAAAAGAAACTCATTCAGATAAAAACGAGCTGAGAGTGAGTAAATGATGGATGTAGTGTTTCACCTTTCATGTTTGTTAATTCAATACTGCTGAATACACCTACTCTTCCTGAAAAACAAAAGCACTGTTTGTTTTATTCATATTATGTTTATTTGTAATGCGTATCTATTCGAGTAACAAAGATAAAATGATAACGATTTTTATCTTTGCTTATTTTGGCCTAAATATCTGCCCTTCCTAATATCGTAATATGATATTTTTGCCATATGACCCAACCCTACATCTATAGTTTGCAAAATAGTGTTTAAAAAACCAACTTGAAAAAGAATCGGGATAAAAATCGTAATTTACAGAAAAAAATCATGATATGATATTTTTTCCATATCGCCCACCATTACATGGCTGCTCCTTACAAATTTTGTATTTTAAACAAAGTAAGAGAGGTTTAACTGAAGATTTGACACAAAATTTATCCAAAAAACATGTTGCTTTCTAAATTTATGGATACTGGAAAGGAATGTACTTTTTGTAACAGCGGTGAGGACTCTTTATGTCATCTGCTTATTGATTGCCAAAATGTGCAATCATTTTGGAAAGATAGTTTTTTTGCCTTTTCAGTTAAAATTAATCTAATGATAACACTGAAAGTGTCCTGAGTGGCAAAGCGGGACCACGTCCACAGAACTGTTCCTGGATCAGCCATAAACACCCGAGGCTGTAGCACGCACATTGATGATGTCATTCGCCGAGAACAACAACAGCCTCTCACAGGGATTCTTAGCACGGCTTAGCCGCTTAGTTTGCTGTAAAGTGCTGACTAATTCTCTCTAATTAAAACGCTTTTTTGAATTAAGAGCTCGGCCAGACCATCACGATTGTTTGAGTAAAATTATTTCACTGAGCGAACTTTAGAACAGAAGATATTTCACAGCTATCGCTAAAAGATGCAGGCCGCGGTGACAAGCTAACGACGCGCTACTAACTTAACGTGCTGTCTTTGCAAGTTTGATATTTTGCCTTTGAAAAACATAACGCGCTTATTTCTTCCGCTAGCTTACCTGAGCAAAGTGCTACAGTGTTTTTTTTACTATAACATTCACTTGACATCTCAGAAATGCTAGTATGTTAAAGGTAAGTTCTCATAAGTGTTTCATTATGGTTTACTAATTTCAGTTAGACATATATTAATTGCACACTGATTAACCTAGGCGTTACAATATTTTATTACTGAGTACATTTTATGCATAAGATGCTTTGTCCTGTTACACATTAAATAACATTTAATTGTGGGGGGAATGCTTAATTTGGTTCACAGACCCGGTGTGAAAGATACAGTGGTTCTAGAGTTATTTGGTTTGGTGCAACTTTCCGCTATTAATCACATAATGAAGAACTTACATACAGTGCTTACTGTTGTTATGCATGTATTAAATGGCATTTTGTTTTCTTTAAGGTGCAGTCAAATGTCTCTCAGTGAGAGAGCGAGACAAAAAAAATGATCTTAAAGATTTAATCAAGCACTGACAATATGCCTCAACGGAAGAGAGCCCTTGTTCCTGTGAATACAAGGAGAAGGGTTAAAGCTGATGAAGATTACTTCCCTTTCAACTCCCTGCCGGTGGAATGTCAGCTCCATGTGCTCTCATTCCTCAGTGAGGTGGACAAATGCAACTCTGCCCTGGTGTGCGTGAGCTGGAGCTGCTTAGTGCGCTCGGGGAAGCTCTGGAGAGTTGCAGACTATTCCCGCCGTGGGGTGTTTCATCTGGGCCAGGAGGGTCTGCTCGTTTCCAACAGAGAGTTTGAGCGCTGGAAGGCTTGGGTTCACCTTTACACCCATCATCTTATATCCCGTGGGGCTAGTTTGCTCACTCTGAAGGCCAGTTTTGATTTAGGGGACCAGTGCAACAAATGGGGAGAGCTCCTGTCGCACCTTTTAGAGAACGTGCATTGCCGCGACCTCAGTCATGTAGACTTGAACTGGACATTTACCCTGCTGGAACCACTTGACCTTCGTGTCCACAGCAGTTCTAGTTCTCACCAAGACAATGTAACCAAGATGGACCAGGTTAATAACTTTCAAATTCTCCTGGCCAGACTCGTCCACAGCTGTCCCAGGATTACCAAAATGCGCCTGCACTTCGACTGGTCTGAAACATCAGTTGCGCTGATCACTCAGTTTCAACACCTCCGTATCTTAGAATTGAAGTACTTTTGGGTATTCAAAGGGGTCAGCCCGAACACTTTACAGACGCTGACGAAATCGCTGCCTAATCTAAAATCCCTCACGCTTCATGTTCTCGTTCCACTGCGAAATCTCGGCATCTCGTACACCCTTGAATCCCTTTCGCTCGAGTTCCTAGATGTGTCGCCGAGTCGAGGTCTGGTCTTCTCTTGCCTCAACCTCCCAGCGCTACGAGAGCTTCGGGCGAAAAAGATTGTTCGTGGCATCACTTTGGACCGCCGGACTCGACTACGGATACAGAGCAGATGGCCCTGCTTGTATCAGGTCTTACGTGAAGGGACGCCCAAACTTCAGGCCCTCAACAATGAAAGACTCCTTCCCTGCTGGAAGGAGCAAAGTTACAGAGAGCTGACGTCAATCCTCCAGCAGTCTTGCTACTGTCTTCAGCATTTAGACAGTTGGCTCTGGTGAAGTCGAGACTTAAACAATTACAGGCCACACATAACGGCCTAATGGACACAGCCACATCCGGAAGAAAATGTAAAAAAAGACCAAAGTATAATCAGATAACACACTTCTGCTGATCCTCTATAATTAAAAATATTTAATTTGATTATATGTCAGCCACCCCTTGCTAGAAAATAATTGGGTTAAGTTGAATATATGTCCAGATTTTTAACTATACAATTATGCTCAAAAAGAGTTTCGGCTTGTGCTGTGCTATGAAAGTTTATGTTCCAGGCTGAAGTGTGTGCATTTTTTAGGAGCTTAGGTGAATTCTGGAAAGTTGTGCTATTGTGCAAGGAGGAGGATAAAGCGGATTGCGGCAATAGAGTGTGGATCACTTTGACAACTTTAATTCCTTATAACATTTCAGTCCTTGTGCGTTTCAGTAGAAATCATCAAAAAAAAATTTGCCTTTTACTTTGTGTGTGTATTTTTGTCTTGAACTAGATTATATTTCAATGTTTTCATCTATCCGTGACCAAATGTTACAACATTCCTGATAATCTTTGAGACAATTCAGATGGCAATTTAATTTTAATCTTTCTTTTATGAACTGGAATTTCAAAATACGGATTTAATTTTTTATCAAGCTTAGGATTTTTTATTTTATTTTTTATTTTTTAAGTATTTTCACATGAGTGAAAATATGTATCGTGTTGCATCTTCTTGGATATCCATATTTGCAGCAAATGTCTTAATATAATTAAGTTTAGGAATTTCTAAAGAAGTAATCAGAGTAAAAACCTAAACAGCTAAAAGACATTCTTGACATTATGAGATATCAGCTGACCGGTGAAGCATAGATTGACTGAGATCAGAGGCTCAGCATTTATGCTAAGCATTAACATAAACCTTAAGACATAGTGTGCCTTTAATGATGTTTGTGACCCATGGAGTTCTTTGATTTTATGAAATGAAAATATTGCCTTTAGCGTTAAACCAATGAACCAATCATGCAATTTATTTCACATGCACATATGTTTTTTATTTTTTATTTGCAGTTGCATTCCTAGTAAACAACCCAAAAGATGAAATTAAGATTTGAATCTCATTCTTGTCCACAGGATGGCACCCTTTTCTTTTCTAGCTTGTTTCTTTCCTGCTAGCCCTAAAAGCATTAGTCTGCAGTGGTGCAGTCATGAGTGAATTCCGTGTACAGGCTGGAATTGAAGCCGCTAAAATAAATTGACATGATTTTACTAAATAATTTGTGTGCCATTTTGGTTGTTTTTAAAAATGCCGTTTTTGTGATGGTTCACTGTTGCTTTCGGTTCCTTCCCATCAATGTTAACATATCAGACCCTGGACCACAAAACCAGTCTTAAGTAGCACAGGTATATTTGTAGAAATAGACAAATATACATTGAAGGCTATTAGTCAAAATTCTTGATTTGTGTTTTATGCCAAAAATAATTAGGATTGAGTAAAAACCATGTTCCATAAAGATGTTCAGTAAATTTGTTACCATAAATGTACCAGAACTAAAGTTTTGATTAGTAATATGCATTGCTAAGAGCTTTATTTGGACAACTTCAAACTACTTGATATTCAATCACTTTTGCATGCTCAGATTCCAGTTTTTCAAATAGGTGGTATCTCACCAAATACTTGGAAAGCTTATTTATTATCGAAAAACTGTCCCTTATGAATGGTCTTGCGGTAAAAGTAGATTCCACGTTCATTACATTTTTAATAAGATCAATACTTTTCTTTAAAAATTTTGAATAAAACTGAAAGTAGGGAGATGTTAAAAATATGAAGCACAAGATTCCCTTCCTCTAATTAAAGAAACGCACTACAAGTTTCACTCAAAGACATACTGATGTAGAAAAACATTTTTTTTGTGTGTGTCATCACAGGATTCTGGATAAGTTTCTGGGCAGCGAGAAGGTCCAAAACAGGGGTCTGAAGGTCCGAACATCAGAAGGACTCAAGATTATTTGCTTGGGACAGCTTCACTTGGCTCTGGTGATTAAGAAAATTTTTCTTTCTGACCATAATATACTTGATAGATACTAAAACTGATTCCAGATGTGGGGCAAAGTGCGACTGGATGTGAAAATACCATCATATTTGTTGGTTTCTGGCTCATAAATGCTGGTTAATATGTAATCTGGAAATGCACTCTTCTAGGCGTGGTATAGGTGCTTGACACCTTCAGCAGAATATCAATTGTGAAGATCTGCGAGAGAGTACTAAAAACGCAGAGCAGGTTCACCTAGCTCAGTTCATTCTTGGAGGTTTCTCAGAAGGAGCAGAAATGGCCAAAGGAAGTTGCATGTCCAAGACCTTGGCTGTCGGCATTGGGGTACTTACAGCTTCTTCTGTTTGTGGTTTAGTGATGATGGCTGTAATGTACCAAATTGAAATAGGAAAAAACCCTCCGGTGAGTCCACCGCCTCCAATTAAAACTACAGTCATTCCAACAGAACTTCCACCGACTCTCAGGCTTCCCGATAATGTGATTCCGGAGCACTACGAGGTCTTCATTCAACCGTACCTTTACGCAGCGATTACTAACAACTATACAAACCAATCCTTCGCTTTCGCAGGAGAATCAACTGTAAGAGTAAAGTGCACAAAAGACTCCTTGAGTATTTTTCTTCATGCCCAGGACATAAATGTGACGACCTTGGAAGTGAGACAATCTGATACAAATGAGAAATTGTCAGTGAGTGGATATAAAATTCATCCCAGCGAAAGTAACTTTTTGGAGATCCAACTCAGGGATAAAATGTTAACAAATGAAACGTATAAAATTTTCACCAAATTCGAAGGAGAGCTTTTTGACGGGTTGGATGGGTTTTCTGTGAGCCGGTACACAGAGAAGGTAAAAGTCGAGGATGAGGAGGAAGATGAGGATCAAGAAAGGTAAAGACTCATAAACCCAGTGGCTTGTAATAAGGACATATTTATTAACTAGAATATTTAAAAAAAAAAATTTATTCACATTAAAATGTTACATTTTTGTCTTTGAAATGTTGCTTTTCAGTTAATTTAAAAACGCCAATAAGAACTTGACTGACAAAATGTATATGTCTAATTATATCAACCTAAGTAATTAAAAAATAAAAAATTCTTTATCATATATATTGAAAATAGATCTAGTCCAAGACGCTGTTTATTGTATTCAGAGATTTGTGTTGCTCAGTTCATCTCTTGTTATGATTTCACGTGTTATGACAAATAACACCAATCCAGAACATTTGAATTTAATTACTGTTGTTCATCTTTATTTACTGTTTTGCAAAAATAAAAAAACGTCTCCCAGCTTGAGATTTTTCTTTGTTTTTACATGTGGATATCACAGTTTTTATGACAGATTACATAAATCCATTACATTTGAACTGAATTACTGTTGTTCCTGTTTTATGTTTTGTATAAAAATCTCTCCACAAACAGATTCCTCGCCGCCAGTCTGCTGAAACCCACAAGCGCCAGAAAAGTGTTTCCATGCTTTGATGAGCCAGCGCTGAAGGCTGTGTTTAAAATAACTATAATCCACAAACCTAATACTTTTGCTCTGTCTAATGGAAGAAGAGGTTAGGATTCTTATTAGATTGTGTCCGAGTCTAACTTTTCTGATAATGAAAATGAAAAATAATGTCATAGATTTTTTTGTCCTTTAATATATAAACAAAAAATATTAGAGCAGCAAACAGCAGGGGGGTCAAAACCTGTCCATTTTTTAAATGCAATAAATGTAAGAAAAAAAAAAGTGTTTATGTAAAGTATATAACTTCTATTTTTTTTTCTCAGAAAACCAAAATCAGATAATAATAGATGGAGAAGAATGGGTCATGACTCGATTTGCAGAGACCAGGATGATGTCAACTTATTCTTTGGCTTTTGCTGTTTCCGAGTTTGAACATAGAGCGAGTTCTTCTGGTGCAAAAATAAACGTATGTTTCTTTTATTTTTAATTTAAAGACAATTAAGTGCTTGCTTATTTCTGTATTCATTTTTAACATTTTATGTGTTTCCAAGATACACGCTCGGCCTGAAGTTATTAAGGCTGGCTATGCTGACTACGCACTTGGAATAACAGGGAAAATTCTGAGTTGGTATGAGAACGTATTTGAATTGAAATATCCACTACCAGAAATAGGTGAGTCAGTGGAAAAGAGCCTTACTCAATTTTAATGTGAATGATTTGAATTGCATGCATTAATACATGTGGACGAAGTTTAATGCTTATTAACAATAATTTATTTATTATTTATTATTTTGAGAGAATACATTTCTAAAACGTTTTGTATCCATATACTATAAATTTTTGGATTGGAGCCCTCTCATTTTCATTTTATGGACACGTGCATTCTTGAAAATGTTTTCTTTTGTGCTTCACAAATGAAAAAAAAAAAAAATAGAACAAAAGTGTCAATAAAAGACAAAATTTTCATTTTTCTGTAAACCGTCCAAAACTGAACATGTAGAACAAGCTAAAACTAGTGCATCCAAACTCAAGCTTCACAAGATCACACGCAGAATCTGTTTCGTTACAGACCAGATTGCTTTGCCAGACATCAGTGTTGGAGCAATGGAAAACTGGGGTTTAATTTCATACCAGGAGTCAGGTCTCCTATGTGATAAAAAAACAGGATCAACCTTTGACCAAGAACGGGTGGCCACTCTGATCGCTCATGCATTAGCACATCAGGTAAACGTAGTCATATAGTCATGATAATGTTTTATTCATCACTGACTAAAGTTTAGCTGGTTTTATCAATGAATATCATTGTTATGTGCAGTAAGCCTGTATGTTCCCATAGTGTTGATTAAGTGGTAAATTAACACAGTTTAACAAATTCTATACCATACTGAAGTTTAAATTAAATCAATACCAGTAACATTACTTGTTCCATCATCCAGTACCAGTTATGTATACATAAATCTTAAACAGCATAATCTTTAAATGTCCTGTGCTTGATTTCAGTGGTTTGGAAACCTTGTTACCATGCGTTGGTGGAATGACCTATGGCTGAATGAAGGATTTGCGACATACATGTCATACACTGGGGTGGAAGCTGATGGCTGGGACTTGGTATGTTTTTTTTTGTTTGTTTTTTTAGAATGATTTTTCATTTTTTTTGCTTACTTCTACAATTAAAACTTGCATCCTCCAACGTCCTCTGATTCATTTGCGTTTTTAGAAAGATCTGATCGTTCTCAGAGAAACCCAGACAGCCTTTCAAGTGGATGCTTTAAACTCTTCCCATCCTCTCAGCTTGCGGGAAAATGATGTTCAGACTTTCTCTCAGATCACAGCGCTTTTTGATGACATCACCCACAGCAAGGTTGGCATCAGTACATTTCTGATGTTAAGCTTAATTCGCAAAAATCTTACGATACGATCTTGCACAATGTCATTATTAACAAATCTATCCTTTAGGATTATAAAACATTTGCACGGTCTGTACATTTTTAGGGTGCTGCTGTGTTGAGAATGCTGGCCACGTTCATCACTGAGGAAGCTTTTATGAAAGGAATCAAGGTAAGCCAAAATAAGGGGAAATGTATGCATAATATGATTCAAATTTAAATTAGGACTTTCTTGGTATACTATGGCTTTCATAGCATGGTTATGGACGTGTGTTCTAGAATATGTTTATGTATTTATTTTTGAAGATTTTAAGGTATGGTCTGGACTGACTAATAACTACTTGTCTGTATTTTAGAGATATCTTGCCGATTTTGAGTACAACAACACTGTGTACAAAGATCTTTTAAAATGCTTGCAAGAGGTAAATTAAGGAACTATCTTTTATTTTTTTTAATTGAAATGATAAGATAAGACATTGACAACTATTTCCCACAATGATCAGGAGACAAAAGAAGATGTGGAAGGCTTCATGAGCACATGGATCGAGCAAGTGGGGTATCCAGTAATCACCATTATTACCCAGACAGGGGAGATTTCTCAAGAACACTTTTTACTAAAGCAAACACAGGGGCATAAGTGAGTTTCAAGAGTCAAATTGCTGTTTAAACTACAGTCAAACAAAACAAGCTATAATTAAGTTTCTTAGCTAAACTTATTTCTTATTGTTTCATTCAAATATTGTTCATTTTCTTCCTACCAGTTTTATATGGCAAGTTGACATCAGACACATTAAGTACACTAAGAACACAGTTCCGGCGGTGAAAAATGATTTATTTAAAGAAAAAGGCCCAGGTAAGGAATAAATAAACAGTAAAGCATAATTTCAAATGATAGAAATGAAACCAACAGCCACAAATCTGTTAGTTGTGATTAACCCTGGATCCCTCCGTACAGTCCGAATGCCGATATTTAAAATTCAAAACAAAGAGGACCTGCTTCTCGCAAACGTCAACTGCAGTGGCTTTTTCCGTGTCAACTACGATGAAGAGAACTGGAATAAGCTTTATATGCAACTCGAAACAAATCATCATGTAAGTATCTAAGTAAATATTAGTATCCTTTTAAATCAATTGTATGCGAATGCAGAAGCAAGTGCTTGCCCAACACGTGGTCCAGTTCTGGACATCGTTAAAATAATCTGTGACATCAGCAAAGAAAAAAAAAGAAAAAGTAATGGCTTCATTTAACAATTTCTTCTCTTCCATTGCAGTCTTTGACATGCGTTCAAATTGTTGAATAAAGTTGTTATTTTTATGTCACCTGGACTATTTTAATGATGTCTTTACTACCTTTTTGGGCCAGTTGCATTGCTGTCTATGCAGGGTCAGAAAGCTTTGGATTTCATCAAAATATTTCTTCATTTGTTTTCGGATGATGAATGAAGGTTACTGGTTTGGAACAACACGAGAGTGACTAAATAATGACAGAATTTCCATTTTTGTGTGAATGAACCCTTAAAGTGGCTTAAATAAGTTTAAGTCCTGTTAATCTCTCTTTAGCTCATTCCAACCATCAACCGAGGGCAACTAATTGACGACGCTTTTAATATCGCGAGGTAAATTTTTTTCTGTTGACCAGAGTTGAAAAGAAATACCCGACTCACTTTGATTAGTCGCTGAATATTAACTGATCGTTTCTGTACAGGGCTCATCGCCTCAACATCACTATTGCATTAAATCTAACAAAGTACCTGGGAAAAGACATGGAGTATATTCCATGGGAGTCAGCACTGAAAAACCTGAATCATTTAGTCCTTATGTTTGATCGCTCTGAGGTCTACGGTCCGATAACGGTGAGCTTAAGAACATAGCGTGCTCGAATATGTGCATAACAGTGAAAATACTAACGCTCCACATTAATGGTACAATTCTATGTCTAGAAATACATACACAAACGAATCTTCCGACTATATGAACACTTTGAGGAGTACACAACAAATGGAACCATTCCTGAGAGGCTCACTGACCAGTAAGCAGCATTTTTTTCTTACTGACTTATATTTCATTAGATTTCATCTAAAGTAGCAATCATTATTTATTTTTATTCCCGTTCAGGTATAACCAGGTAAATGCTATTTCAGTAGCCTGCAGCAATGGCCATCCTAGCTGCATAAAAATGACTAAAAGTCTATTTGAAGATTATAGAAATGGCACAAATAAGTGAGTAGCGCCTTTAAGTTTAAATTAAACTTCTGTCAGTCACAGCTCTACAAGATGCACGTAAATTAAATGGGCTTTTTTATGTTTAGCATTCATCCGAATTTGAGGAAAGCAATCTACTGCAGTGCAATAGCGACTGGTGATGAGGATGATTGGGAATTCGCTTGGAAGGAATACCAAACAGCCACGGCCCCTGCTGAGAAAGACAATCTAAGATACGCTTTATCATGCACCAAGGAAATCTGGCTGCTGAACAGGTCAGTGTAGAGATATAAACTTTATGCTATCTCAAGAGCTCATTTTGTTTACTTAATACTGACTATTGACGTATGTCATACACAGATATCTTCAGTACACTCTGGACCCTTCAAAGATAGGAAAGACGGATTTGGTCTCTACTATAATCTACATTGCCAAAAATGTTGCAGGCCAGCCTCTCGCTTGGGATTTCGTCCGTGGGCACTGGTCCTACTTCACCCAACAGTAAGTTAGGATTTTCCCATTCATCTCAATGAAAACTAGGAAGTTACCCATTCTGCAGGCACGACAATGTTCAGTTGTTTTTGACAATGATGAATTATGAAAAGTAAATCTCATAAAGTCAGCCGGGAATAACTACAGCAATCAGGAAGTTGTAACACCAAAGATACATAAAAGATTCAAAGATCAGGAGCAATTCAGAGAGCAAAGGCTGCCTTCAGTTATAAATGAACGATAGCCTTAATTGTCTCAAAGGTTTTATCACACAGTTGCTTGGAAACCATAAATATATGGGCATATGACTAATGATCGTCTCATTCGGGCAGGTATGGAGTGGGAGCCATGACTTTAGGCAGTCTGTTGGACTCCGTGACAAAACGGTTCTCCACAGCCGTCGAACTCGAAGAGGTGATCTCAGCCAACATTTTATAGCTCTTTCATTTTTCTAGTAAAAGCGTAATGACCATTTCTCAATCTGTAATTGTGTTTCCGCTATTGATCTTACACACAAACATTTCAAATTGTCTCTACCCAGCTGAAGCAGTTTCAGAGGGAGCAGGATGAGAAAACCCAGGGCCTTGCAGCTCAAGTTTTGAAGCAGGTCATTGAAAGGACAGAGGCCAATATTGAGTGGGTGAACGAAAACAAGCTGGTTGTTAAGGACTGGTTCACTGCAGAGGTGTAGGATCTTTTAGTTTTTGTAGGCCTGCACAATCAAGAGTATACTCAGAGGAGCCAATACAATCAAAAACCGATGTAAAGGCATTCCACAAGAAAAGCAACACCCTCCTGTGTTTTTGAACAAAAGACCACTTTCACTGGAGAATTATTGAAGCTTTAGAAGGGAAGAACAAAGAATGTGCAATTTTAAAAATGGCTACATAACGCATTGCCATTTTGAGTAGTTAATGCCAGTCTATTGTGTTTTTTTAAAGAAAAGGCCAAGAATGAATGTTTAGGACAGCTTAATTTATTGCCTTTACAATAATTTAGTTGATATTACTGACTTAAGTATTGTTTACAGTGATGAAATCACATCTAAGCATGTTAAAAAAGCACAGTATGTCATTATTTTTTATCTTTATTTGTATAGTGTAATTAAAGCACATAAAAATATACATAGTTAGTATTTTGAAATATTACATTTTATAGAACCACAGCTATTATTTTGACCTCCGCGAATGATTGATTGAAAACCAAATGATAGGTTATGATGTGTGTTTTTCTGAGACTTGATATTTTTATTGTAAATCTTTAAATAAAGTGCAATCTTTTTACACAAATGTTTTTGTTTCTTTTATCCATACTTCAATAGATCATTGATGTTATGATAAGGGGTACATTTAGATAGCCTCTGCTGCTGGTCATTTATGTAATCTTGAGGAAATCTCAAAAAACGAAATATCCACTTTTATAACGTACATAATGTTTTGATGTCTAAATTCAATTGTAGCATTTAATACAATTGATTTTAGTAGTTTTCAGTGTTTTAAAATAATGCTATTAATAGTCTCTCAGCTAAAAATTTTAATATTGTTGCATCTCTAAATATGACATAGTAGAGTTGTTTTCAATTTACAGTGCTTAATGATCTTAAGTATATATCTTTAATACACACATAAAACACTTAAGTACATTATAATACATAAAACACACTTTTGCTGTTTATTTATGATACTTTCATGTGACAACATGAATACTGACTGTAAGGTCGTGTTTTGTGGCATAGCCGTAAATATACATTTGGAGAACAGATAAGGCACTGTGATGCAATCCTTGAAGCTCAATGGTGTCATTCAGTCATCCTGAAAACAAGATCCCACACAACATAAAACAGATGTTAAGAGGTTTGCACAATGAAACTTTAACAAATCCTGTCCTGGATCATTGCATTAGTTTGACTTCGTCTTAAAGGTGCCATAGAATGGAAAACTGAATTTACCTTGGCATGGTTGAATAATAACAGTTCAGTACATGGACAT
>JAUCMU010000036.1:4151604-4161793 GCA_032275025.1 Enteromius treurensis
CGTTTCTGGGCATTTTTTCCCCTTACCTAAGCTACATACCTTCTATGTACATATCAGAGAACAATTAAAAATATTCTATTAATGCATTCTATGGCACCTCAATTTAAACCTCTTGATGATGCAATAATAGAAAATGGCATGAAAGATCTGTTCATGATCAAGCCATTTCACTAAACCAATTCTTTAAGTGGTCAGAGCAAACACCAAACGGCAACATCAACAGAGCAGAGAATCTTACCCATTCGTCTTCATCTGCTCCCTCACCCTGACCGCCGCTCTTCCCTGGATTTTCCTGATCTGCTTTGTTAGCCATTATTTTCTCTGTCCATGATGCTCCAGCGTTCTCGTCTCCTGCAAAGTTGCATTTCGTCACTGCACCACCATCCAGTTTGGCGAAGGAAACTAGGCAGAGAAAAAAAACAAAGAGAACAGCTCATGTAGCCACCTTGATTTACACAAAGCTATATTATTTTCAGCATTTTACTTACAAATAAAGGGCCCGTCTCCTTTCGTTTTAAGACGGATTTCTTGGCCTGTCTCAAGCTCTGTTCTGTCCATCTCTGCTTCTGAGATCCAGAATGCCAACGCCTGACTGGGACAACGTTTTGCTGTAACTTTAACCAACTGATCCTTATTCACAATGTCACTCAGTTGGCGCTCATTTATACAATCCGTTTCTCCCTTAGCCTCCACTTCTGCAAGGTTGATACATACACAAACCAACACGACATGCATGTAATAGTCTGCTTCGATACATCGTAAATCACCATTTACCAAATCATGTATTTGCTTGTAAGATTTTAATTATTGCATGGTGTCACTAAATGTTGTTAGAAGAGGTTGCCATTAAAAACATATCTAAAACAACTGGATTTAGATGTTAAATAAATGCACTTCATGGTCACTCACTGAAGGATGACATCAGATATCCTGTGTTGACCTTCCTGGTATCACTGAAGTTAGGTTCAATCTCATTTCCTTTTGAATCATATTTTCTGCGATGGATTCTGCCTGGTTTGATGTACAAAACATTGTAGCGCTCCTAAAATTATCACAAAAGCAATTGCGCCATGGGAAACATTACTAATGAAGATATTTGTCCTGTTTTTTATTGCACTACACTATAAAAAATGCTTTTTTATGTATAAATGCTATATTTTCCAGGCCTACTCCAGCCCAGAGTTTCTATTCTCAAGAAACATTTCTTATTTTATTATTATTAATGTTTAAAATAGTTGTGCTGCTTAATATGTTTGTAGAAACGGTGATGCGTTTAAGTCAGGAAGTTTAAAGAACAGCGTATCGTGTTTATGTTATGTCATTTTACTGACCCCAACTTTGAAACTATGGTGTAAATTACAGTCATGATTCCAGTAAACAACCTGCGTTTCGTAATTGAGGAAGAGTTTAGGTTCTCTAACCTTTCTGTTGTTCACATCTGTTACCACATGGCGCGACAAATCCACGAGCGTCCCTTCTAAAATGACACCATGACCACTGAAAAATGAAAATTGTACATAAAATACAAGAAGAAAATACATGATAAGTTAGTTATAAAATAAAAAGTGCCGTTGCAGCCATAATTTCCCGTCAGGACGACAATGGTTAGTCACTGTTGCTATTATAAGACTATACGTTGTTAACCAGAACTCTGTCACATTAAGAAAAACACGATAACGTTACATCCTGAAAGGGTCCAAGCAGAGAAGATCACATACTAATTTGCTTACGTTATTGTGCTTTTACTTCATTAATAGCTATAACTTTTGAGACTATGGAATAGTGACGGGGGTGTTATGGAGAAGTAAACAAGGCTATGTCGACTTGTGCAGAAACAATGCATACGCTTTAAAGTATTACCTCTGGTGAACTAATGGATCCCATGCGGAGGAGAATTTCTCATTATGAACAGGTTTGTTTAATAACGCAGTGTTGTCATAAATGCGACTCATCTTCTGCCGGTGATTTGGATCTCGTCGGAAGCGCTGCTACTTCCTGATGACGTAATCAAGAAAGCGCTATCCATGTAACACGCGGGGAAATGTGATGTACTTCGTAATTGTATATCGTACAGTATAGATTATTTCAACATATTTCATCCAGGCGTGTTTGAAAAACGCGCAAAATCGAAGTGATGGGTGGCTAATATAAAAATTATATTATTTGTTATCACATTCACACATTATATTGGTGAAAACGCTTTTCTGTTTTTGTTTATTTGAGGGTATTTATGAATCAGCTACTATTTTTATGTCACAGTATGAATGTTACATACATATTTGGAAAACACTAGATTAAGATTTTGTTCTTTCGTAAAAAATATCACATTTGAAATGTATAAACATTACACATATTGAGAGAGATTTGAACCAGTCTAGCTGCATATTCTTTATTTAATGTGTATATATATATATATATATATATATATTGGCTGTTACAAGGAAATAACATTGGCATATCCAGATACAGTTGCTATGACCTTATTACCATTTGGCATTCGCAATAAATTACCCAGAGAGCAAATCTCAGATAGGCACTTATTACCAACATCTACATACAATATATTTCATCTTGAATATTTATTATTTATTTATTATTTTTTGACCATTAAATAGCTGAATATTAAGTCCTGGCTTTTTTAAAGTTAGTCCCAGTGTCATTCTGATTCGCTGTTCGCTTCTCTCCCGAGCTTGGTGTGTCTTCGAGACTGACTGATGACTCACATTGCAGCGGGATCCCCTGTAGAAATGAGTAATGACAACAAATACATGATTAAATATATTTGAGGTATTATAGCTTCCAAGGACTGCTGTGTCTCTAGATAAGCCTAAATAAACGCAAGATAACTTTATACCTCTTCTTCCAAATCATCTTCACGTTTTTTCTGATTATATGAGCACTGTGGACTCTGCTCTGAGTTTCCACCTGTAAAAAGCACCACCTCAGAGATAAACTGACCTGAGCAACAGTCATGATGTCTCGATATAGCGCCAATAAAACACAAACACAATAAATATTTAGAACCAGAGCTCTTTCTCACGCGTAATCACTCAAGTGTCTCACTTTATTACCCCACCAATGTCGTTTCTGCTATTTTACATCAACACAGCTTCTTACAGTGTTTTGGAAAGTTCCGCAGCTGGATATTTAACCACACGTTGCGTCTCTGAGTCCATCCACCCGGAGCTTCCACTTCATAGAGACGCTCCCTTTCTTCTTTATGGATCTCGAGATACTTTTTGCAAACTGTAAAGAATTATTTCAACAAGTTGTGTAAACTTTTGGTGTCTGGTTTCTAATTACATAAATAATCACAGATAAGAGTGTAACCAGTTCGATGTTGAGTGATTTGTATTTCCTGCACGCACACAGAACGACCATGCAGAGAAATACTTTCATATTTAAAACAGTCGTCAAAAAATTGCAGATACTGTTGCCTATGATATCTGGTGCTCAGATCTGGCTGGAGAACCAAACTAGTTCCTCAGTACATCAGCCCAAAACAAAATGCTCCACTCCCATGTTTTTATGATAATCTAAAGCCAAAGGACTACCTTTGGTTTGAATGACCTATAGAATTCACTTATGAGAAACACTTCCATTTAAAAATTTGGGGTCAGTAGGATTTTTTTCCTTCCTAGTAATAAGCGCAATATGATGCAATATATATATGAAAAGTGATATTAAAGACATATATAATGTTACAATAGATTTCTGTTTCAAATAAATATTGTATTCATCAGAGCATTCTGAAAATGTATCACACTTTTCACAAAACATGTAGAAGCACAACTGTTTTTTGAGAACTAAATCAGCATATTGGAATGATTTCCCAAGGATCATGTGACACTTTTTAAAAATAAATTACAATAATAAAACAAATTTTTTTTTAGGATTGTAATAATAGATAACAATATTAATGTTTTGACTGTATTTTTGTATTTTTTAAAGAAATACAGCTTTAGTTAGTATAAGAGACTTTTTATTTTAACCAAACTTTTAAATAGCAGTGTAAGTGTAAGTTAAGCACTTTATATTGTTATGCTTTACATGTAAATAACTTAGCTGAAAGTAAATTAATTCATAAAAGTGAAAGGTTATTAAAAATGATCAAACATGATCAACAAATAATCAATTAATCATGAAAACAATTATTTTATAATATGATTATGCTATATTTACCAACCCCAAAACTTTGGATGTTAGTGTATACATACCTCTATACATGCCAGGTGACATAGGAAAGCTAATTCCCAGAATCGCCTCAGAGGGTTGAGAGGAGCAGAAATCCTCCAGCATCTGTAAAGCAAGCCCAGTTCTTCTCCATTGAGAGCGAACAAACACTGTGTCCAGAACAGGGAGCTGATAGCTCTGGCCAGTGCAGCCGTCACACAGGCTGCCTATTAACACAAACAAAAATTACATAGCAGTAAACAAAGCACCCACCACGAATCTCTAAGTATGCTACAACAACAAAAATACCCCTTTTTTTAATGGTGTAAAACCCTACTGCTTCTCCATTTTTCCATAGAATTTTTCCACGCTCCCACAAGGAATAGGCAGAAAAATATAGGTCATCTTCAAGAGACCTTTCCAGAATTCCAAATATAACTTGACTGAGCAGGAAGAGCACAACTCTCTCCATCACTGATTCCACCTGCAATGACAAGAACCATCAGACGATTTGTGGAAATGGTGACAATGTAAAAATGATGACATTTTTGTTTGCAAGGTTAACTGTTACTCACTAACAAAAGTCCATGTCTTGATTGGTTTGATGTCTTTAAAACGTCAGCAACAGGCCACCATGTTCCTAGCAAGTACAGAGCAACCACTAAAAGAGTAGAGTGTATATATATTGAAAAATGAAACAGAATGACAGAAAACAGGTAATGAAATGAAAATCGCAGTCTGCGCAAGACCTTTGGTTTCATCCTCAGGTGTGTGGAGAGCAAGAATGAAATGTGATGAACCACCATCTCTCAGAAACGCAAGCTGACCAATGTTCTCACAAGTTACTTCCACCTGTTGTCACAAATATCACACTTTGAGGAACTGAAATGAGGAATTTATCAAATTAGTAAGCTGCCTACCCACACAGCATTTTGCCCATCGAAGATAGTTAGGCATGCAACTCATTTTTGAGACAATAGTACTAAATGAATCACTTTTGAACGCAAATGTGTTTGTTCTGACTTTTTCTCCGTGTGGAAGGGTGATGGGGACAGCACCGTCTGACTTGACACTGGACAGGTATTCGTCATATCCTGTGCTCAAGTCGCTATAATGCTGCACAGGTAGATCCACTGGATAGGGTTTCACTTGAAAGACGACATTTGATATGTTTGCGCAGTTAATAACACGGACCTTTAATTTCACGATGACATTTTGTCACACTTTTCAGCAGTTAGTAGCACTTTAGTGATCGTGGCAGAACTGCTCTTACGTGACTGTTGACCGACTGGCAAGCATAGCGTGTGAACTTGTTTGCATGCAAAACTTTTATATTTCAAAACTCTTTTTTGGAACGCTCTTAGAAAGCCTTACCTTTTAAACTACTCTCCAGTTTAGACTCGGATTCCATTTTGCCAGTTGTTCGACCTTTGAATGTTTCTCAACAAACGTGCGCCATCTAGTGACCATAAAGTACGAAGAGAGAATAATATTTTAAGAGTCCAGAAGTCTTCAGGTCTTCTTAAATAGTCTAGGCTGAGCTGACACCTATTACATAGTGTATATATTAGCCTGTCATAGCTATATGCAACTTGCATGTGTTATAATGTAAACTATGCATTCTTATTTCTTTGAGATGGTATTAAATTTATACTGGCGTTACATTGTTTTCTGCTATAATGCTTACAACCCATTCCACAGTCAGACTCATAGTGTCATGTTAGTAAAAAAAATCACTGTATGTAAAATGTTAAACTATTTTTAATGAATCTTTAAAGGTCTCTTCTGGGGTGGTTATTAAAAATAATAACATCTGTGCCATTCCTCTGTCTCTCTGCAAGTAAATGAATCATTAATGTTAAAAACAAACCACATTCAGTTGGCTTAATGACGCAAGACCATTTCCATTGACTGTCCAGTATTTACAATGTCCACAAGATGGCAACAACATCATACAAATATGAGACACGTTGTGGTGAAAACCAAAACATATTGAAGCCTTTTTTGTTTTTTTAATTATGACAAAAAGAACAAAAAATGTGTGTCTGAGAGCAGTAAATTAACATAATAATAAAAAATCATGGTCAATCTCCTGTAGCATTTATTTTATTGTTTTTACATACATTCTTCGAAATTGTACCAAAGATGTTAAAACAAGGTTTATAATCCTATAATATAACCTTTCTTGTTCTACAACAGCCAAAATCACAATAAATCAATACCAGACAAAGCTGCATGAACATATTAACACTATATATATCATCTATATATTTTTTCATTGTGGATATTTGATGAGAGCCTTAAAGTCATGTTTTTATTAGTATTAGTATATTTACTATCTTTACAACTGCTGTAATACAGTACACTTTGAATCTCTCCTGCATTGGAAAATGCGTTCTGCATCCGTTTTATTCCCATCTCCCTTCATCTCCATTATAAACCACTGACTTCCCACTGAGAAATTGCAGACATTTCTCAAATTCCTTTCACTAGGAAAGGCTAGCTTGGATTGTTAAATATGCTTTTGTAAAGATGAGAGTTTATCCTCAAAAGGGATTGACTGTCACTCGGCTATTGAACCGCCAAAGATATTTGGCATCAGATCAAACATTGCAGCAAAGTAAATTGGCCAAAAGACTTTAAATGCAAAACACCTATGTGGTTTCTGTTTAAGATGTAAAACAGGATCTAGCTTTGCATATCAGTGAGTTTCATACTTGTTTTCCTTCCTTGCTTTGTCATCAACCTGTTTGTGTAACTCATGCGGGATTCCGTTAGGTGTCTTCAATCCTTGTCACATGATCAGACTTTACAAGAGGATTATGACATTGGCCTTGGCTATGCTCTGTAACCCATGAAAGATGACACTGACAAAAATAATGTCGTTATCACTCATCTAGACGAAACTATCATATGGTCAACTAATGGCCACTCAAAATGTTTAGTGTACCATAAGTCTAATTTATAAAATAATAAAGTACAAATATGCTGTTGAAACCTTTTAGAAAGGTAATAAAGTAAATTAATTCATTAATAAATTATCAGTCACTAGATGGTTATGGATATGGATATGTACTATAATAAATGCGTAGTTGGTAATCTAAAGCTCAGGAGGAACTGCTAATAGATAATTCCAGCTAAGCTTTTTAGTGTCAACACAACAATCCAATTGATGAATCAAGGTTCATGCCATCCAAAAGAAGAGCTGAACTGGACGCTGCCTGACTGCTGCCCTTAAAATGAACTATTCTAAATGACTCAGTTTGTAGAAACACTGTTTATAGGGTCAAAATGATTTATTGGACAAACAAGAGAGAGAGATTTGTTTTCCATTTTCTGGGAGTATTGCAGCAAACACATTCCCTGGGACATTTTCCTGCCTTAAAATGTTTACCCAAACAGCCCAGACATAAGGAATGTCTCAGTTATTATTTACAAAAGAGGAGGATGTGAATACTTGATGGTCAGCGCTCATCTGCACTGAAAATAAAATGAAAAATGTTTGGCCCCTGGTTTTGAGGGTGATAAAATAATAATTGTGATCAAACCAAGCTGCTCTGTGAGAAAAACAAATTGTTGCACCCCTCCTGCGCTGTGTTATTTTCAGCTTGTTTTTCAGGAATCTTTTCTTTTTCTGACTGTAGCTGTTCAACCGAACATAATTGTCGCCCTCTCCTCCAAATTCCTTCTCCTGTCTGGGCTTAGATAAAATGAGAAACAAACAGTGTGTCATCACTATTGTCAGTGGTAAACATGCTTATTTCCCCTTGACTGCCAGGCTTAAATGAAACTAAAGGGAAGGTAGTCTGGGTGGAACTGCATGAGGACAAACTCGTATAGACAGAAACACAGGGAGTTTTGCTTTTGGTGACTGCTCTTCTTTTTCCTTTTCTGACGTAGCTTTACGGAGGCTTTAACTTTTTTTTTTTTGCCAGGACAGAGGTAATCTAGGGGAGCTATCCTTGTGTTTAAGCTGTGTTGTGAGCATAAAATGTATATAGTTTTTTGACACAGTAATTTCCAAATAAATTGTTAAAACGTCATACAATGTGATTTCCGGCTTTTTCTTTTTAGATTCTGTCTCCACAGTGGAAATGCACCTATATATATATATATATATATATAAAGATGATGTAGAGACAGGGGGACAAGTGGGAAGTATCTTATTCCTCTTTTATCAAAATGAGTAATTGTGTATATCATGCAATTTTGTATCCACAGTATGCTCTTTAATTAGTGGATCTATCAATAATCTGTAAATTTAAAGTATGTGTCAAATATCTTAACATTGAATTTGCAGTGAGAACAGATTCTTTTCTCTTTGGTGTTGAAGATTTGTTGTACAAATGATCTGGAATTGAAACCATCTGTGAACAACCTAGGGATCTGTTCATAGCCCAATGAGACACGAGGCATGATAAATGCTGCATTTTGACGTTCGGAGGCGCCAAACACAAAGTTGCAGATTAGAGGATACAAGGTCAAGACGGTTTCCAAGGCTAAAAAGAACAGAGTTGCAGTTTAGAAACCTTTGAATGCTGTTTAAACGAGAAACTATAGGCTAGTTTTGAATCCATACTTAAAATAAAATAAAAATAAAACAAAATAGTGATGCGGCTTTGATGCAAACAATCAAATCCCATTCCACAATAGGCCTGTTTTAACTAGCCTACGTTGTAGACATTTATACCTAAATTTAAATAATTTTCATTTATAGAGTAGGCATGCTAAAATTACAATTTGCAGGCCATTTTGAGTTTACTCTATTTAGCTGGAATGGAAATTCGTCTAACAATTTAAACGTGTAAATCTAAAAACAGACTAAAATATGTTTCAATGTGTTTACACCTGATATATTTAATAATTTCAGCATTATAGACTTAGAAGCCATCAATTTTAATAATAAAAAAGTGCTATTTTCGGGCAATAATGTGAAACAGTGATGACTCCCCATCATCACGAACCAATGAATGGATCGTAATTGCAAAGCCGTTCCGTCTCAGTGAATGAAATTCTACACCAGATTTTAGTTTTAGCTCACAAGACTCTATGTCATTGGCAAAATATGTGCACTTCTAAAATGTGGAGCTGGGTAATATTTTGAACACAGAGAATTGATTACAAATCGTTATCGTTGTGGATGAAAATGGAATAAATATGAAAGTTATAAAAACCCATGCACTAGTTTTAACAGCTCTATCAGTTCATTTAATTTAACAGCTCCATGTGCCAGAGACGAAGTGCTGTTAATTGTAATGAACTATCAATGAAGTAGCGCACTAAAAAGCGCTATAATCATCTTATCTGGACATACACATTACATTTACTTTGCTCGCACTGTTCAGTCTGGCGTTTATGAAACTCGGATTGCACCTTAAAGGGCCAGCGCACTTGGATTTCAATGGCAATCCGTTTTCAAGGAAATTATCATGTGGTACGGTTAACACGTCCTTTCATGTTTACTTTCTTTTTGTGGCGTCTATCTTAATTATTTTAGTTTCCCAAATAAAGGTCAGACCTACAGCCTACTTGCATGTAGGCTATTTTAATTTTAAAATACACATCCTAACACATTTAATTTCTTGTTATGCATACAGTGTATTTTATACAGTATTTTGTCCCTTTATAGGCCTATTTTATGGAGAAACAGCAAAGCAGAGAGAATAGCTTTAATACCACATTGTGAAACATAAAATATAAGCATAAGTCAACTCAAGTCACATATTTATATAATTTCATAGTAGCTGTAAATAAATAATTAAAAACATTCTAAAACAAGTTATTAGAAAACAGTGTTATTATTTAGCTATAGGCTACCAGTTTCTAAACAAAAAGTATAATTATTTTAATAAAAATGAAGCGTAATATAAATGTAGCTATAGAAAATGCATATAAATACATAATACATAAATGCATCTAAATCTATCTATCAAATCAAACTTTCTTTAAAGGTGCCATAGAATGCATTGAGAGAATATTTTAAATTGTTCTCTGATATGTACATAGAAGGTATGTA
>JAUCMU010000036.1:4162818-4176592 GCA_032275025.1 Enteromius treurensis
GTCCATGTACTGAACTGTTATTATTCAACCATGCCAAGGTAAATTCAGTTTTCCATTCTATGGCACCTTTAAAGTTAGTTTGATTGTTAAGAAATCTTTTAAATTCTAGATTCAAGATTCTAGTCTATTAGATACTCTATTTACACTGTAAAAAAAAAAAATCTTAAAATTTACGGTAAAAAAACAGCAGATGTGGTTGCCAGAATAATATCATGAAAAATATGCTAACAATATTTTTGTTTTTCGGTTTTATATCAAATTTACAGTTAAATACCATATCTACCAATAACACTCCTTATTAACTGGTATAATGTTAATATACCAACCCATTAAAATTGTGAAATCTATTTTGTACCCTTGAAATACACTGATAACTACCAGATGCAGGAGAGGACGAGAATGTCATATGATGAACCAAAGCTCATCACAAGGAACTTTTAAATAATAACATAATAAGAAGGTGCTCAGAGTCATTTGCACAAACACTAAACACCAACATTAATTTAACAACATTACATGTAACATACAACCCTAATAAACAGTTATTTTTAAAGAAAAAAACATCAAATTCAAACTAAATTTAAAATACAAAGAAAGGAATTCTGGGAATGTCAGTTTACAGTGTTTCCCTGTAAATTTAACAGGAATTTACCATTAACTATTTAAAAATTAAAACGTATTATTAAAACATTATGACAGACCTGTTAATAGCATATATTAATGTAAAAACAGTAAGTTCATGGCTGGAATTACTATTGATACTAACAACAACAACAAAACAGAACAAGATTCCTGTCACCTTGATGTTTGAGATCAAACACTGCCGGTCCAGCGCTCCAGTCCGTGTTTTGTCATTCTCTTATGCCTGGCGTGTTTCTCTGCGAGAGAAGCCGAGTCTTGTTTACAGCGGTGCTTCTACCGACCGTCAGAAGAGTCGCGGAGGAGTCCGAGCGCCGCCGTGGACACTTGAGAATCAAACACTGCGCTCACAAGCTATTTATGTCGAACAGTTCGTGATTTTTTACGGTGCGGAAAACCAAAAACCCACGCTCGGGAGCTGCTCACTCTTGCACCTCGGTAAAATGATTTTTTCCTACCGCAAAACAGACCGACCGTGAGAGCGCGTGAAGACGGCAAGGAAGGGTGAGCAGTTGGTGAAACCATTTTTGTCCTGGCGGATATTTTGGATCGAGCCCTGTCGGGAGGCTTTCATTCATACATCATCCGAGTCGTCGTCAAGCTCTTTGAACGTGACCTCAAAATCCCTCCGTGCATCATCAGTATAGCGTAGTTCATCACACTGGCACGCGCGCGTTCGCATAAGGTGTTTTTGTTGGAGGAGAAAGCGCTCGTGCTGCGCGTCCCTCTCGGGTTTTCAAGAAATGGAGGCTGAAGAAGCAGATTATCGGTCCAGTGAAATTCGTGGCTCCGACACGATCGCATCGTTTAATTGCTGGCAAGAATAACACAGTGTTTTAATTGATCTGAATGTTTCCATTAAGGGAAAATTATACAATTATTACCAGATATCTTTTATCTACTCCCTCCTCGCCTCCTCCCGTTATCTTAACGGGTAAAGGAACTATCTGCTCATCCAAAGCGGATTCCTCTGGACTTTTTGCTTGCTTGCAAGCGTCGCGTTTTCCTGCCGTTTGACCTTTTTTATTTTTTGGAAAACTGATTTTTAGGAATGAGATCTGGAACAGAGAGGGATGTTTGGACCTTATTTTGGGGTCCTGTGCTGTTTCTCTCCACCATCTGCCTGTGGTCTGCGCATGGAGAAGGTAAATCGTGATTGTTTAATTCTCTTTATTAGAAAATCACTCTGTTTAGTCTTGTTTTACCGAAACCTTGATTCAACGTGACGGACTCGTTTGCGGACTCGTGTCAAGCCTGAGTTTACCTGCACGCGCTGCTTTAGATGTTCAGGTATATACATTCAAAAGGGCCTAGTAACAAACGACCCAGTTTATTAGGGAATTATGACCTCCTACTACTTCTACATTTGACAGTTTCCCTCAGACTAACAATAAACTTTAGCTTTTTTCCGTTCTGATGTCTCTAGGCCCATCAGTTAATTGTCGTGACATCGGATGTGTTGTGAGTCTAGTGTGCTTTATGAATTATTCATGAGCTGGATCACGTTGGTATTTAGTAGCTACATGAGAATTTCCTTATATAAAGCGTTTGCCAGTATAATATGTATATTTTAGGTCATATTCAGTCCACACAGGCAGTGAGGTTAAAACGTTACTCGGTCATATTAAGATTTGCTTATGACTGTACATTGACCATGTGCTTGTCCTCAGGAGGGTCATATAGGGGAGTTTTGTAACACACTTTTCTTCATAGACTAATTCTATGTTTGTGTATAAATTTTGATCATAACATTAACATTTTTTGTTATTAATTAGTTATAGCGAGTTATAAGCTTTAAAGGGACCTCTTATAGAAATCATGAATATTTGTATTTTCTTGCATGGATAATAAGCGTATTTGTTCAATTTGCCCTCCCCCACAACCTGTAAATAGACGACAGATAAGGAATATTTAAAACACCTAACAAATGTAATTTAAAAAAAAAAAAGAAATTAAATGAGAAGAAATACAAAAACTAACATTTGTAAAAACATAATAGTGGTAAATATGGCTTATAATCTGTGCTATTTCAATGTAGGCTAATTCCAAGACAAGTGGAAGTACTTTGGAAACATCTGGTCAGACTTGATATTTTTTTTAAACATGTATATGAATATTTTATGTCAAGTTAAACGAGAGATTGCTGATTCAAATTATACCAGATCTGTAAGTAGGTTGCCAATAACTTGTTAAATTCTAAACCAGAAAGTTTTACTTTCTTACCTCAGTGTAGATATAAAAAAAGGTAGATGTATAGCAGAATGACAGTCCCAGTCACCGTTTGCTTACAGTGCGTGAAAAAGACGCACTAAAAGTGAATTGTGACTGAAGCTGTCAGCCACTAACATCTCCTTGTGTGTTCCACAGAATAGTACTACTTAAATGTTATAAACATTAGAGAATGGGATCAAAGGTAGGTACATTTCCTACTTCGCGGTCGGTCTGTCTTTTTCAAAATGAGCGAATGTTTTGTTGGCTGAGAGACTGCAGTGTCAGAGCATTCTGGTTAACTGGATTGAGCCACTGTCACGGTCGCAGCACACGGTAAGAGATGATCCGATAGAAAACCAAGACAGCAAACCTGCAAACGAAAGAAATCCCCGTCGTTTGCCTTATCAGCTCAAATTGGACTAAAATATTTTTGCCAAAATGAAATACCCAGCCTGCAAGGTTTGTTTTGGCGAGGTTGCTTGATTACCTGATAATATCTATGTTTTTGAACTACAAACGAAATTGCAATTGTTTTGTGACTTTGCACGTCACAAATATTTATTGGATTACAATCGGATTTAGACGTGACGAGTTGTTTGTTTTTTGGAAGGAATGTTGCCTGAATGAGCTTAAAGGAGGCTCCAAAAATGAATTGTGTGTTGCGCGGCTTTTGCATGAGCTTATTTGTGTGTGCTTTTGCCTGTATTTACACACAGGCTCTAAATTCTTGGTCTCTTTTATGTAGTAATTAATGCGATAGTGATATGTTCAAGAGTTTCAAGAAAATCCGATGTTGTTCCTGCTGTCAATATACTTGTCTTTCTATAGTTTTAAAACATTTATGGTTGTAGGTGGATGTAATTGTAATGTTTTTGCAGCTTTAGTGTCATCAAATGCCTAATTGTCATTGTGTGGGGGCTGCATTGTGGCATAATGAAGGTGGGCCATTCTTTGGTTTAAACTCACATTTACATTCAAAAGGAGTTAGGATGCAATTCAAGGCCATTGACCGGAGTGGCCAGTCCCACATCCAGGCCACTGTGAATGTCAGGGGGGTCTGTTTCTCAGCACCCTGCAGAGACCAGCAGCACTGGCCCTATAGAGAGAGGGTTTTGTGGGGGGTAAGCTCTCTCACTCTTGGACTCCATCATTGCATTGTCCCGTGTGTCTCTGTCTCATAAAGTGTTGCAAAGACATTCCACTGACACATTGACCTCAATCAGCACAAAACCGGTTTCATATCGCTCTACTGTTGGGTTTGGGTCCATTTATCCAGGTTCATTTTACTAATTTGGTACTATCTGACTTTAAAGAGTTGATTAGAAATGAGCAGTTTTGTTTAGGCTGGCCGGGTATGATTTGATTACCAAATATGAATAGAAACAAATTGTAGGATGTTAGTTGACAGCAGCTAAATAATGAAGGGTTATGGAGAAGATGGCAGTTTGCAAACTGATGTATCTATCTATCTATCTATACTTCAAGTACTTCTATCTATCTATATTCAGGCTTATTGCAGACTTATACTGAGTAAAAAGGTTATAAAATATTCCATCCTAAATAAATGGCCATGCTCCATTGGTAAGTCCAGTTTGGTCTTTTTCTCATCCTGTTCAGTTTAAAAATCTGGTTAGGCTAATAAAATGTAATTTAGCCTCCTTTCAAGTTTTACATCAGTAAACTTTCCATGCCACTTCTTCCAAATATACAGCAAACAAGCCTCCATGGTTCATTGAGAAAGAGAGGGCGAGCGAGAGGAGAAACATGAGGTTTGAAAATAGAACATGTAAAAATGCACGGCCAGGGAAACAGACTTGGTTTTGTTGATTTGAAGAGTAGCTAGTTTGTGAACTGTTTTATTGGGCTTTAGCCGCTCACACGGACAGCCTCCGGACAGCCTGGCGGCGGAGAGCGAGTCACAGCGTTTGCTGCTGACACACACTCAGACTTCTGACTTTAACAGTCCCAGCGAGGACTAAAATGGCACCTCGTACTCCCGAGATGTGGCTGAAAGTCGAGATTAAAAATGCATTATTCTGTAACACCCACTCCCACATTCAGCCTTGTATCTTCTCAGCCCTCCACGTGTTGTTAAACGCAGGGGTTGATGTGCAGATATGACTGTATTCACAGGAGAGAGATGGCTGTCACAGAGGTGAAACATTCTGAAAGGAGCAAACAGTGGGTGAACTTTAAATCTTTTGCTGTTTATTTGATAGCCCACCTTTTCCTACATCAGTCTGTGGTATTCGGTGTTCAGGTGTTGCTCATTCTTTGCATGACTAAGGGTGCCTCCTACATGCTAGAGTTTTCACTGGGTCAGATGCTCCGAACTTCAAACTTATCCGTTTTTTTTCAAAATGCTTTTTCTAGTGTGTGAGCGCCCCTCAGGCTAGCCGAGTCTCTTCTTATGACTCAGACGCGCACTGTAGTGACCAGCGCTTTATATTTCTTTACGTCTCCCCGTCCCATGTTCTGGCTCTGCTGAGTTGTGCTTCATCCTCAGTGTGGGAGCGTTCGTGCCTGTTCATCCGGTCTCGCGCAGAGCTCTGAGTCACTCCCGCTGCCCCGAATCTGTGTCACTGTGCTAGTTCGTGCCTGCATGTTCACTGCTGGAGTCGAGCGATCTTAAAGGTCCAGTGAGCTGCCAGATGAGGTATATGCTTAATTAAATGTTAATTTAAAATAGGCTTGCGTGCCGTGACCACCCGTAGACCATCAAACATAGGAAGTGCTTACACTCTTACTCTGACAGCCTCTCCCAGTGTGGATTTTTTGTTATTTAAAGGGATAGTTCCCATGAAAAGGAAAACCTGGCATTGTTAAAATTGTTCCAAACCTGTTTGAATTTCTTTCAGCTGTTGAACACAAAAGAAGATATTTTGAAGAATTTACTAAACCCTCGTGAAAAATAAATATGCTCAAATGTATTTGAAATACATTTATTTCATGCTCAGTATACTACAAACACATTTTCATATATCTGCTAAATTGGAACAACTAATTTGTACTTAATGCACTTTAATTGTGCGGAAGTAGTGCTGAAGTCCAATTAAAGACACACTTTGTATATTTGATTGTGTTAAAGTTGAACTATTGCAAGTATACTTTAGGCACACTTTAAATATTTTGCATTTAAAGGGGAATATTATACAATCCAATGAGAAAAGGTGACATTAACATGCATTTTAGGCTTATTAATAAGAAATATGCATTGCACACAATACTCCAAATAAGCCTAATTATATCAGTAGGTGTCAGATTATCTATCAGTAAATATGTTTAATAGATTTGAACTATGAAATAAATATATTTTGAAAATATTACTTAGTGAACAGTAGCCATTGACTTCCATAGAATTTTTTTCCATACTTTGAAGTCAGTTGCTACCATCAACTGTTTGTTTACTTACTTACAAAAATATCTTTCTATTGTGTTCTGAACAAAAGTGTTCCACTTAAAAGCAATAGTTTTCCTCATGTCGTTTCAAAACTAAATGACTGACTTTCTTCTGTGTAACACACAAATATATATATTTTTAAAAAGTGCTTTTTTGTATTTTTGTCACTACCATGATAATCAATATGTCCCGGTTATGTTTTTGACACAACTTAATTTTATTGTACAGGCAAAAACCATTGAAACCTTCAATAAATGATCCGCATTTGGGTCCTGATTCACAGGTTTAACTCCAACCAGATAGGAAGTAAATCACTTTTATTAGGGATTTAAACAGGGAATTAAAAAGTAACATTGAAATAAAACTGTTATTTCATAGTGTCACCTTCCTATAGTGCCATTCAAGGCTGCAAAAAGGCTGTTTGGAATTCGGCCAAGGTTTAAACGCAACCAGCCAGACGTCTTTTAACATGCACTTATGGGCTGTGCATTTCCTGCACCTTCTTGCGGAAAACAACAAAAACGCTGACATTTCGAGTTAATTCCTCTTTCTTTGGCCCGATTTCAAAGAACGCTTTGCATTAGACCTCTGCGATGGGGGTATTGAGTCATCCCCGCAGTAAGGGGGCACAGGAGAGCGTGACCAAGATCCCTCAACTGCTGTTTAATGCCCCACATGCTGGAAGTCATCTGACCACTGGTCTGGTGCTACACTTCCCTTCAATGGCCCTCACTTCAAAAGCACAAGCTCATATGTCAGAGCCCAACTAGTAATACAACACCTCTGGCCCCCCTTCGCATGCTCAGCTAGCAAAACTTGGCCTGAAAGATGGAACAACATGGTATGTTGCTGAGGCAGAAGTTTACGAAAGATAGGGGTCAAGTAAAAGTGCAGAAATACACCTACACGGGGCTGTTGGTAGCTTTTAAAAATGCCAAAAAGTTAAACTGTCTAATTCAGAGGAAAAGTAAACATAAAGGATGCAACAGACACAAATCAGACTAAAATAAGCTATACCAATAGTTATTTTCATGTTATGGTTGACTATGGTAACTGTTATCTAAACTAAAGGCAATTATTTAACTATTAGGTTTTATAAAATTAAACTTTGAGTTGGAAAAAGAGTTATTTTCATGTAAAAAATGGTGGGAGGAAGTATCACAATTAAAAATGTTATATAAACCAATATGGAAAAATTAAATGGAAAATATGGTTTCAAAATGCTAAAGTCTAATATTTTAAAATACATTAATACAATTAAAGAGATTTATTATTTTTATACAAATATTTTGGTATCAAATATATGATGTTCTTTTGAACTTCCTATCCTTTGTTAAAAAAAAAAAAAAAAAAAAAAATATATATATATATATATATATATACTGTATATATACAAAAATAATAATAATAATAATAATAATAAAATTATATACATATACAATAGTAATAATAATAATAATTAATAAATATATATAATAGTAATAATAAATATATATAATAGTAATAATAATAAAAATATATAATGTAATAATAATAATAATAAATATATATATATATATATATATATATACATACACATAAATACCATGGATGGTTTGCACAATTTTTTTTTTGTCATTTTCAACATTGATAATAAGAAGTGTTTCTTGACCACCAAATCAGCATTAGAATGATTTCTAAAGGCTCATGTGACACTAAAGTTGGCTACATCACTATTGCGTTATTGGCTGATAAAAAAATCAGCTTTGCTAGCCTAAAAAATAACCTACATTCTGAAAACAGTTAGTCTTCTTTCAAAAGCATTACAATACTGACCACAGACTTTTTAAAAGTGGTGTACATTTTCATATTATTGGCATATTCTTCCAATCAGACACTGGCTTGCATCCTTAAGAGTTCTCACATCAGATGCTCTGCATTGTGATGCCTGCTTTCAAGTGGATTTGGCTCCATATCTTGTGAGCAACTGGGCATCAAAACCAGGAAGAATTTAATGTCGCCCAACAACGCTCCACCAGATAACAGTTGAAGTGCAGGAAAACTGCTAAAATTGTGTTGTTTTCCGAGAACGATAACTAGTGGTTTCAGTAACCTCTGATAATCTCTTGGAAGATATAAATCTGTCCCACAAGGGTCGTTTTTTTCTTTAAATCACTTTACCAGCTGCAATTAAGACGTACTGTAGTTGTCGGGCTTTTGGTTTCAAATAAATAGCTCAGCTCAATCTGATGGATGAACAAATGTTTGGTGAAGACTGGATCTTAAGAGACGGATCCCTCATCTCATTCCAGTGGTGCAGGGATTCCTGTTAATGGCCAGCAAAAGGTTATCAGATGTAAACAGCAGGAGTTGGATTACAGGCCAGTCTGTTTGTACCATGGTGTTAAAACCACAGTGAATAGAGGACTCTCCCGGGTTACTGTTTGCTCTTGGTGAAGTAGGTATTTTTGTCTCACAGTTGAATTGTGTGGCTTGGGAAGACAGCTAGTGCAGGTGACATGAACGAGAGCTGAGCCCATAACTTCTTGGGGCCAGACTGATTTCTGATGATTATAGCTGAATGCAGAGCTGAGCACAATCCTCTTTGGGAAATGATTTGAGTACCTACTCACTCCTGAGGTGTTGGAGCTTTCCTTTGTGATTTGTTTCTTTCTCTGAAACAGTGAAGTAAGCTTTTCTGACCGTTTCAAACACAAATTTACATAATTCCCAGTGTAGCTCTTCTGAGATTGCATTTCAGATGACTGACACAATATTAGCTTTGGCCGGTGTTATGCAAGTGGGTCATAATGACTGTAATTGTCATTTAATCTGCACCCTGGAGGTTATGATTTGAACAGAATAAACCACATATGTCCTCACTCATATATCTTGTGGCCAATGAGTGGGGTTCACTTGTGTTTTTGACTACACACATTCAACTCAATTTGCTATGGTTTGTTTGAGTGGTAAGGATTTTCTATTAGACGGCAGGGACTGATTTCTTATTTTTTCTGACCATTAATAATTCTAAAGTGTGATAACCAAACAAAAACCATATTTAATAATAATTATAATAATTAACTATATTTGAAACATAAACCTTTTGTAACATTATTAATGTCTTTAAATTGATAAAAAATGTCAATGAGGCATCCCTGATGAAAAAAAGTATTAATTTCTTTAAAAACAAATGGAGACTGTGTCTTAACTCTATTAAACTTAAAATAAGCACATATAATTAAAATGTTCATTGTGCTGCATTTTATTTAATTAATTTGTTTTGAACTAACTGTACAAGTAAGTATTGTAAGTATTCTGTACAATACCAAAATGTAGTCCTGTATAAACATGGAAGCTTCGTTGCCAAGCAGCAGTTGTTTTCTACTGATTAATGATTGGACACCCATTCCACTCAAAATTAGTTTTTTATTTATTTATTTTTTTACCATCTATTGAAACTTTTTAGTGTGTGTTTATACTAGAAATTATTATTATCTTCTAATAATGGCCAATTATTTTATTTCTTCTGCAAAGCAGAAGTACAAACTTCACAAATGAGTTTATGCAAGCAGAACTTTTCCAGAAGCGAGCAAGAAGAATATTTCTGCAGGGTAATCTTTGCAAATATGTAGTCTTGCTATGGAAACTGTCCAGCCCGGTTGCACTGGATTGTTTCATCTGACCTTCTGAAAGAAGCACCAACCTGACAGGGTGGAGACGGGTTCAGATGCTTCTCTGGCTGCCTGTGTTTACGGAAGAGCCGGATCTTTGTGAGGGGAATAGGAACTGGTTGAGCTCTTTGGCCTCAGCTCATCCTGGAGGATTCAGTGTGGAGGTCACCTGTGGGCACGTTTGTATCAGTTGGCTTTGAACTTCTTGTGTAGTAGTTTTAGGAGATGTGAGACTCATTTAAACACGTTGTACATATTCCTTATATGGTTTGTGAGTGTTTTTGGTGCAAACGAACGCACAACCTATTTGAACCTGTTTTTATACCAAAGCTTCATCTACTTTTGTTTAACTGACACTGTATGGCTGTCTCTTTCCCACTCTGTGTCTTGCCAGACCGCCTGAATTTATTAATGGATCCAACCGGAACTGAGGACTAAAGTTTCTCTTTACCAACAAACAAATTAGTCTTTGTGTGTGAGTCACTTCGGCTCTCCTCCCTCTCCTGGGATTGTGGAGGAGAAAAAAAAAAAATGCTGCAATGAAACAAAGGAGACATGCAGCTCCATGACTCCCAAGTGCAGCCCTGGGGCATTTGCGGTGATACGGGAAAGCAAATACTATTTTCTCGTGGAGCACTGATTTCCGTTTCTAATTTTGGATGAGCTTAATACAGTGTCAGGAGCAAATAAAGACCTTTTTTAAACAACGAGCTCGCTATTTTTGGCACGCTGGTTATGGAGTAACCTCAAATGGGATTTGGATTCATGAAGCGTGTCATTTTCGCAGGAAAGTCGTGTCAGGAAAAGCGGTTTCCACTCCTGTCAGAATAATGCACAGTAGGCAATCTGAGATTGTTGAAATTTTGACCTTCCTCCATTACTCAAAAGTTCACTGTCTTCTGTGCCTCACAGAGGGCTGTTTAGAGCGAGGTTTTAAAGAGAGATTGATAAGGTTGTTTCTGTGTTGGGACCACGTGTTTGGGCAGCCGTGGTCTTGTTGTTTTTTTCACGTAGCAGGGGGAGAAGCTTTTCCATTTGTCTCATAGAGGCCCTGCGATATTGTCTCTATCAGAGGTGACCTAAGCCTCTCTAAGAACATAAAAGGTTTAGCCAAAGGAGCTCATATGTCAAGACTATTCTTCTGCTGATCTCTTTCCCCTTCCAGGACACAGCCCTTACCTGGGGCGGTGGGGGTCACTGTGCAATTTGTTGTGTTATTGTGGTGTGAATTACTCTTCTCACTGTGGTGAGAACGCAAACCTTCTTGAAGTAAGCGTCCCATGTGTTAGTTTCATGCTACTGTTTAACTGCGTTATCTTTTTTGGAATTTGCTTAAATGTTTTTATGGCTTTTCAGAATATTACTCATGCAAATGTGGATCATATTGGTTGGCTAAAGCTGTCATGAAAAGAAAAACCACATCTTTTTTGCAAATGCATGTTGTTTATCTTATTTTCAATGATGCATTTGTGTATTTTCAGTAGTTTTTGTTCGATTTTTGATTTCATTTGGTTTGCCTCAACCCCATTCTCAAGCGATTGCGTACATTTTTTAAATGCATTTCCCACATCTCAAAATCCTGATAAGAACTGATTATTAGAAACAAGTTCCTGTCCTACATTTTTAGCTTTTAATCTGTTTAATCACAACTTTAAATCCAATATATCTGTAGTTTTTCCACCTTTGATTTTGTGTAAATGACAGATAAAACATAAAAGTATTAAAAATCAAATGGCCTGTATGTATATGAAAGAAATGCATGTGAACAATTTGAATGTAAATCGATGGAATAATAGCTTACAACAACAGCAACAACTTAAATACCTATTTGGCCATTGGCTGATAAAATCCAATAGGCTGTGTGGCTTTTAAGAAAAGGACCATTGCTTCATGCTCTTCAAACAGGACGAGCGAGTTATTTTGTTTAGATACTTTACAGTTACTGAAAAGAAAGTAAAAATAGTACATTTGGATTATATGTGTTGACTTTTGAACTGAAAAATAGCATCATCAACATTAATTCTGCCACAGTGTCCGAGGTTTAACTCAGCAGATCCTTTTTTAAGCAATTGGAAATTAAGAGCATCCTCTAAGATTATATTTCCACTGTCCCTTGCTCATAACAAATGACAGTTGATATATTTGGCTCACTTCAGGTCAATCAGTTTTTTGCAGGTGTCTAACCATCTTAAAATGAGCTTGACCCTAGAAGTGTGCTTGGTTGAAAAGATGACTTGATTATGCTCTAAAATGTGATAAATATCATTAAAGAACCCTTAAAAAGTTCTGTTTTGATCGTATTAGTCTAACTGTACTTTTCTCTCTTTTCCTTTCCAGTCTGTGGCCCTCACATTGATATCCGCAATGACATCAGTGAGTTCAAGAAGCTGGATAACTGCACGGTGGTGGAAGGCTACCTTCAGATCCTCCTCATTGGGGACAAGAACAACAACCTCAACCAGGAGCACTTTCGCATGCTGTCCTTCCCCAAGTTGACCATGGTCACTGACTACCTTCTCCTGTTTCGAGTCTCCGGTCTGGATAGCCTCAGCGTGCTCTTCCCCAACCTCAATGTCATCCGAGGACGCAACCTGTTCTACAACTACGCCCTGGTCATCTTCGAAATGACCAGCCTGAAAGATATCGGCCTCTATAACCTGAGAAACATCACCAGAGGCGCGATCAGAATCGAAAAGAACCCGGAGCTGTGCTACTTGGACTCGGTGGACTGGTCACTCATTATGGATGCAGAGTTTAACAACTACATCGCTGGGAACAAGCAGTCCAAAGAATGCGGCGATGTTTGTCCAGGTATCATGGAGGATAGTCCTCAATGCATTAGGACCAGCTTCAACGACAACTACAGTTACCGCTGCTGGACCTCAAGCGACTGCCAGAAAGGTAAGAACCCGCCAACCATACTTGATTTCGCTCGTGTTTGCTTTATTCCAGCTTTTATTTCTGATGGATGCACATCTGCTGGCATTTATTGTATTATTTGTTCCTTCACATGGGATTTAAATGAATACTGACATGAATGGTGAAACTGAATGACGCTTAGATTGCATAAGATAAAGCTAAGTGTAGCTAAACCGATGGAGGGATAGTGTTTGCTTTGCTTGGGAACTGGAGGTTTGTCTCTTTGGCAGGGTCTTGTCAGGTAAATATTTGGTTAGTGTAATCTATGTTGTCCTGAGAGAGTTATGACTAGACTGTCCACCAATTCATCAAAGGCATTGACAGTAGCTGAAGACAAAACAAGGATTTCTGTGACCCAAGGTGACATTCTGTAAGGAGTTGCTTTTTGAACCTTAAATTATAGGTAACTGCACTCTTAAATCTCACCATTTTCTGTCTGACTGCTGTTGAATTTGGCTGATTTGTGCATTTTTGTACTTTTGTATTAATAGTAGTGATGGATTGATATAATTCGGCCATAAGTTTGAGGCTGTTCTATGGCTTATTGCGCAGCAGTTATAGACTGATATATTACCCAGGGTGATTATTTGGCAATTTTGAGCAATTCCTCTGATCGCTTTGTCAGTAGATAGTAAATCTTTTTTTTTTTCAACGCCATATCGCGTTCAGTTTGGCGGATGATTAATTTGCGATACTGAACTCGATATTGCGTAGCTTGTCAGCCAAGTTTCCATCCAAGGCATTTTTTTGGAAAAATATTTAGCGCTTCAAATATTTTACCGAAATAGCTGATGGAAATGCTTATTATCGATAACATTTTGTAAATGTCGACACAGTATTTTTCCGTTTAACTTTAGCGCATGAATTCTATATCGACACTTCGAATGTCGCAAAAAATGTTTGGAAACACCTTTTGTCGAGAAAAAGGGCTTTAACGCAAATAAATGTAGTG
>JAUCMU010000036.1:4176692-4187088 GCA_032275025.1 Enteromius treurensis
GGCTTTAACGCAAATAAATGTAGTGTCACATGACAGAATTAGTCTATTGGCAGCGTCTGTGTTCGTGGTGTTGCTCGCATCAAAGCACCTTAGCCTCCTTCAAAAGTGGATTGAATCATAATCATATTATTGCATCTAAAATTATATATTATATGGTAAAAGGATGAGTCACCTCTCAAACATAAATATCTTAATTTGATGTTTCCCTTTAATACTTTAAAAGTAAAAATGTATTAGGCTTAATATTGTCCAGGATATTATATTGCAGAGTTGTTTACTGCGCACGGCGCCAGCAAGAACACTCGATTGTTTCCTCTTATAAAAGTGGAAACAGCTTACTATACTCGTTCAAAAATAAGACATTATTCGAAATTATTCAAAATATTTATTTTATTTGTGTACATTCACAATAAAAACCGTTGTGCTTCTGTAAATAATTGGATGCTGCTTCACTATAATTAACTGCAATTCTGCATACAGGCTGCTTTTTTTTCCTTTCGTTTTGTTAATTTATTTATTATTTACAAAAAATATATATTTGGCATATGAGCCTTTTTTCTCTTATAGCTTATGTTTTTATCTGTTCGCACAAGCTCTGCACGTGATGTGAACCCCCACATTCTGTTTATGCTTCTTTTTTCATGTAAAATTAATCCCTGGAAACACATTAAGCTATTTTTAATAGGTCACAGCCACGTATCAATTGAAATTTAATTTACGTGTTAAAAATAAAATAACCTAAATTAGCATTCCTATTTCCAACACAGTCTAATAAAATTGAATCAAGAAAACAACAACAACAACTGCACCTGCTTATGAATTGCAATGAATGGCTTGATGCTGGAGTATCTAAATAATCTATAACTAAGTGCAAAAACATTGGAAACTCATTAAACTTGTTATTTTTATGTAACTTTTTTTATGAAATGGATTAAAAACAGACTATTTGCATAAGATTTGCACAATAGGTGAAATTATGTATGGAAACAGCTTAAGGACAGGACACCAAAATGAATACGACAGTTCGTTTTTTTTTTAAGGATGACATCATCACACACACCATTTTATCGGTTAAAGACCAGTTGGATGGAAACAGGCTGGATACAGCAAATTTCGCTCATTTTTTCTCCTCGCAAATTCTCTTTGTCGATAACAAAACAGCGTAAAAACTGGATGGAAACGTGGCTAGTGATCTACTTCTCTTTGTATTAAATGCTGCTCCATTTGGTAAATAAGATTTACCGCTAACCAAGGAACCGGTTTTACTGAAGAGATGCGCATGAATATATCCTGTGACAAAGACCAGCCCTATATTTCAGTAATTTTTGGATAAAATAAGTTTTCTTTTTGTTCCACCATATTGTTACACATTTTGTTCGGTTTATGCGTGTATGATTTTACCAAGTTCAACATGTCACTGGGTCAACAGTTTACAGTTTTTGTTTAGGCTTGCAATCAGTGTTTGGTGCTTGTACACCATTGTCAGTCATCTATCATTTCCTCTGATTTTAGGGATTACTCATAGGTAAGGTTAGGTTTAGGTGTAGAGATATGGTCAAAACTATATTTTTGATGCATGAACGATGTGGTTCCTCCACACGTTTGTTTTTTTCGTTTGAATAATTTAGAGGGACTTAAAAAGCAATGTTGGTTGACCCCTACATTTATACTTTCTTTGATCATTTGGAGTTAATTTGAGGATGTCGGTTTGGTTCAGTATTACTTATTATTAGTACTTTGATGCCCTAAACGACCCTTTCTTGTGGATATAGTCAACAGAATGTGAGAAAACCACCTGGCTGGGGCCAAAATATCTATGACTTCTTATATCTTTGTTGTCATGAGGTCAGAAGATTTGAATGCCAGTGTGTTCCCTGCATCTGACCGAGAATGTCTGGAAAAGTGAACTACCCCGTTATGAATGTTTGCTCCCTCTTCCTTTCCCAAGCACACAAGAATGGTGGGAAAAAACATAATGGATGAGAACACTACAGTGCTCTCCCACCTCTGGCCTTCAAGAGACCTGCAGACCGTGCAAGTCCCAGGCTCAGAGAAGCCTTTGCAGAGCTGCACTCCCTCCTCTTTCCCTCCGCCTGAAAACAAACAGAGGAAATCAGCCCTCCTCGGAAACATGCTCCGATATAACCGGACTGTTTGTTTGTTGCTGGTGAAATTCTTTGAATCTGACAATCACGAGAAGGACGTGTTGCTACCCTCCTTGGGATATTTGATCCACAGCACTGGGCGACTCATCGCGAGTGTCCTATTTTCCAGTGACTCTTCATTGCGCTGCTGAAACAGTCTCTTCCCGACAGTCCCGCCCACATCGTGTCAGCACTTGCTCCCCTGCACACCTGTTCAGTATGGTAATCTTGTGCCTGAATGCCGAGTGTTTTTGCCTTTGCCGAGGTGGGGAGGTGTGAGTCACCTGTATCCAAGGCTCAAACAGCCGAACAAAGAGGACGCCTGGTAGTCACAGCAGAAAGGATGTACTAATGGTCCGACTGATTGATCGGTGTTCCCCAAAGAACTTAGTGGAACAAGCAATGGGCTGCCACCTGTCCGATTGTGTACTCTTCCCATCAATGTTTCCACGTGGAGCTTCAAAGGAACCAATTATTTGTCTATGAAACCCAGGCATTTTCCTACTTTCGCCAGCTTGCCTTGTTTTTGAGGCACAGATGTTAATTGGTGAAAAAGATTGAACCTCTATGACAAGGATAGACAAGGGAACATATTGTATAAACTTCCTCTACTGAGCTGTTTTGTTGTGTTGAGGATGACGCAAAGCTGGTTTCAAACCTACTTAAGGTCAACACAAACTCAAAATGGACTCTGTTTGCTTTCTTTGTGTTTTACAGTGAATGATTTATTTGAATGAACTTCATATTCATTAACTTTTGTAGCAGTGCAATTACTTGATCCATTCTGAAACCATATTTTTAGGTGGTGGTGGGTGAGGAGATCCCCTCTCACAATGTAAAGCACTTTAAGTGCTTATATAGAAAAGCGCTACATAAATGTAATGAATGAATTCATTAATTTTGCCTCAACAAGCCCTCATTTATGCCAACTTTTTTTTTTCAAATACCTTACATATAGAAACCACTTTTCAAAATCAAGTCCAGCCTTACATTTTTCCCTAATTTAAATTCAATTAGGCTGCAACTAATGACTTTTTCAATAGTCGACTAGTCATCGACTACCTTAATGACTAACGAAAATATATATATATGGCTTTGTATCTTTTGATATTTAATATATTTAGTTTTTAGCATTTTCCTTCCATTAAAAAGATGAAACACCAAAAAAATTAGAAGACATAACATTTATTGCTTTCAATAATGGAGGGAGGGGCGCAGGAACTGAATGAAGCCTCATCACCGCCGCTGTTAAAAGCCGAGCGTGCCTCTCCTTGAGAGACCGGTCTTTTCCCATGCATGCACGCTGGTGTCCTCGTGGGTCCAGGAAGGGAGCGGAGGGAGAGCGAGTCGCCAGAGACTCTGCCACTCAAGATAAGTGCCGTCAGAACGCGAGCCGTTAGTAAAGCGAGCCGCCCGAGCAAACACGAAAAAAGCAAGAGGTATGAGCCACCGAAGATGAACGCTGCTGGACTACAACAGACTCCGCCCCTTCCCTGGACCCTTATCCCTCGAACACTCCCTGACCTTCACGTCCCAGGAGCACAACGAGGACACCAGTTCCCCTTTTATATTGGACACTTTCTTTTGATTTTTTTTGTTAATAAAAAGCCTCTCTGAGGCCTGACGCCACGCCCACTGTGTCTGTTGTTGGTTCCTCGCGTTACATTGGTGACATCACTAACGACCCGTCGACCACTAAATTAGCTGTCGACGTATTTCGACTATTAGTCAACTAGTCGTTGCAGCCCTAATTTAAATCCTTTTACACTGAAATGATTCACGTTACAGAAGAAAAGAGGGTTGTAAATTCATGTCAACTTGGAACTCGAAGGTTTTAAAAAACGCTGAGGCCAGTCTTTTAGGAACTAATTTTACAGTGGAGGAGAATGAGAATGAATTGTGGGCGATGAAGGAAATTTATTTTTTTCTCTGAACCAGTACTTTCTAATGATTCATTCAAACCAATCCACAAATAACTTTGAGTGGCTCTGTGAATAGAACCATTTTTTGAACCATTCAAACTAAGTGATTCACTAAATGAGTTTGGACTTCTGGACACAGGTCTCCAGTTCTTCTCTGTGTCACTCGTTGCAGCCCATCTGGCTCTCTGTGGAGGATAGTCTTCTCCACCCTTCAGCATAACTGCCGTGTTTTTCTTGTGCACAGATGTTTCTTCAAGGGCACGCAGTGGTTTTGTAGTCAATTTGGAGCAGTCCTCTCTCTCTAATTACTGCACCAAAAGTTGCTGTCAACAACCAATCAGCGATCAGCTCTTGCGTATGTGCGTGAGACTCTGCGTGTTTGTTATGAGACGAGGGTGTCCACAGCAGCACTGCTTTTTTTCTGAAATGTAAGACCATTAAAGCATTCCTTGCCTGTTCTTGCATGCGCTTGTTACCGTCACCTCTGTGTAAGCATGCGTGTATCTAGAGTCTATGGACGTTCCATTTGTAATGCAGTTACCATTTTCCGCTTGTCTTTACGCTGACTGGATGTGTCTGCTTGCTAACCTGCCTATAGCTTGGGTAATCTAGCTGTTGTTATAAGCAAATCAATTTGGATTTCATTCAGGAATAAACTTATTCAAAGTGGATGGAAAAAGATGCTCGGTTAATTTCCAATGTTGTGAACAATTCAGTCTGGCATTGTTTTATTATTTGTGTTTATTATTGTATGCAACCAAATAATGTTTTATTCATTAATTTTTTTATTTATTACTCAAAGTAGAAAAATGGCTCCTTTAAATTTTTTTTTTAAGATTAAGATTAAGATTAAATGTACATTTAATCTTAATTCCCATACATTATCTTATTTTTAAAATATTTTTTATTAACTTTAATGTTCATCTATTTTTAATTTTTTTATTTAAATACATTTTTAGAAACTTTATTTTTTTTTTGTGATGCGGACACCAAACTGACAATGCTGTTGTAAAGTTTAAACAGAGCCCCTGGTGGTGACTGTAGGTATGATTAGTGTATGTTTTTAGTCCGTGTGTGTGTGTGTGTGTGTGAGTTTGTAGTCTCTGGGTGTCTGTGAGTGTGTGTCTGTTCTTTGTCTTCAGAAATATTTTGCAATGCCAGGTCGGTTGGTGGCGGGAATAGAAGGTGGGTGGGGGGGCTGTAGGGAGGAGGCATCCAACGGACGTTCCCAGGTCCATGTGAGGCATAGTGTTGAGGAGAAATGTCACAGAAATGTCAAGTATACAAGCACAAAAACAAGACTCCTCAATGAGGGGGAGTGAACCGTCAGCCCTCCTTAATCTCCTCCCTCCTGTCCCGCCAGCCTCTCCTCCCTTCCCACTTATTTTGTCAGTCGTGTTTTTTTTTTTTTGGTTTTGTTTCTTTATGGCCCCTCTCAACAGTTTTACTACTATTTCCTCCCCTCTCTTCCGGGGCTCTTATCACAGGCTGTTAACAGCTCTAGCCGTTAGATAGCTCGTCTCACTGTTTACACTCCTGGCCCCCACGCCTGCCCGCCTGCCTGTTACTCTAGTGAACTATCCAGTTGTTTGCTCGCTTGTGGCCTTGCTGACATGGCGTGCTTGTGTGCAGGTTTTTTGACTGCACCTACTCTGTGGTCTGGTCTGAATGGGCCCCTCAGGTCACTCTGATCCAGACAAGCATGTCTTCCCTCCCCTGAAAAACACGCTTGCATACCCCAGACGGGAGAGGGGAGGGGGAAAGGATTGTTGGATAACGGGCTCTGAGCCCCCTGGGCTTCAGGGCTGCTGTAAAACCCTAAACAACAACGCAAGCTCCTGTTGTTGTCCCGAAGGCTACCTGATTTGCATGACCAAACCTTTTTGAATCCTCCATGGCTCACATACCTGTGATTGTTTGCATTCCTCAGATGTGGCGCATAATGCGCAGATTGCAGCTTTCCTGTGTAAAGCACAGATCAGCTCAGATAGCGTCGTCTAATGACCCTCTCTTCAGAACAGAGCTCAGCGTTTAGTCATGAGTGCTACTGTTTTTGTGAAGTTCAGTCCTGGTCGGTCCAATGCAGATGCAGATGTCCCTGAATCCTCTTTTAAACGGTTTGCTGTGCTCTCTTGCCTGCAGTAATGATAGAAACAGATACACGATGCTATTCGAAGATCAGGATGTGTTTGTGTTATCGGAATAGACTTCAGTAGTCCAAGTCATTGCATTTTAGGATGATAAAGGAGAAGCACAAGTAGACACGGGGGTGTTGAGCAGTGGTGTCCGTTTGTGTCAGGAGGATGTTGTGTCCTGTGTCTCATCCCTGTAGGTTGTGTGTGTAATCACTGGCCTTGCCCAGACATGTGTGGGAGGTTTTACATGTCTAATGTTTTTCTGAAGCTCTTTGTGTAGAAATCAAGAAAACAGGTCTTCTTCAATTTTTCTATCTGCTGAGAAGGCAAACTTGTTTGCTCATGAATATATAACCAAAAAAATAAATAAATGTATTGATGTGATGTCCATTTCTTGTCGCGAACATGCCATAGTTTTTCCTTTTGGACATGACAAAATCCCCTTCAGTAATCTAAATGGATATTTTTCCAGTGATCTGAGTTGGAATTGACACAGGAGACATAGATATATACATTCACAACTGCTTTTCCTGCTCAGTTTTGTGATTGGGTACTGAACTGAACACTAGATCTAGATATTGATGAATTAAAAATGCTTATTTATGCTTGCTCATATTTTATTCAAAGTAACTTGCATTGCATAAAGTTATTTATGAAGGAATCAAATGACCTATTAAGGCACAATAATGCGAATCATTGTCTCAGTTATTTATTTGAGCGATTGTGCTAATCATTTTTTTAGTTACCGTTTGGATACCGTTGTGTGAATGAGACAACTAAGGCATTTGTTTCTATGGCAGCCGCCATGTGATTAAAACATCTGTGGAGAATTAAAACTAGCATCTATACATTCATGAGTCTTCACATATTTATTGCCTTGTATACATGGTCCTGCTTCCGAATTCATAGACTATTAAACATGCAGCTGAAATACTTGAATAGCTCCAGGGGTTGTGATTTTAATTTAACGCAGAGAAAAGAACCGTGGGATTTCTTTTTAGTTAGTTGAGGTCGTGTTCAGAGACTCTTTTGTTGACTGCTAAATCTACACATGCCCACGCAGACATATCTTCACCCTACACACTTTCCTGCGTGTTTGTGCCTCTCGTCTGGTGGCTTTGTATGAGGAAGGCAGTGAATGTAGGCATACGTTCTGTGTGTGTGTGCGTGGATCTGGCTGCTGCCTTCTGGCTAGATCTGAACAGAAGTTGTGATTCATCCGCCGCTCTCGCCGCTCATTCATAAAAATCAGCTCCAATACTACGCTTTCCTTTTGGAGCGCTCACGGGGTCTGGCATGTCCACAACATGTCAGATTCTTCTCAGTCCAGGTTACGTGGCAGGAATGACAAATGGTCTCTCTCCGACACTGTGGGTGTCCTTCGCTGCTAGCTGGCATAGTGTGGCACCATCCGTCTTGATACACACACTATTTTGTGGCAGTTGAATGTTTTTTTTTATTTTATTTTTTTATGCCAAGGGCCCCCAGATAAGGCACTGTGTGAAGAAATAGTGAGATATTATGGAATAAATAAATCTCACAATTTTTTTAGGGTTGGATGATACCAGTAGACTCGATGAACCTCTAGAAATTTTGTTCAAATTTTGGACTATCGTCTTTATCACGGTTACATGTTGATGTGATGTTGCTATGGTCATGAAAAACACATATTTGTGACGTTTTTCTCAGAGCACAGCAGTATTGATTGTTACGTTTGCTGCTTTATAAGTGTTGAATAGTTAAATGCATTCTCTTGCATGTGTCAAAATACCGGTTTTTGCAAGTATGCTTGTAAAACACAGTAATTTAGGTCTTAAGGGAAAGCAAACAACTAAGAAAGAAACACACGTGTAACTGTATATTGGATTTGGGCAGCTCTTAAAGTGACAGCAGTCAAATATTCCTGTTGTCTGTCATTCATGTCAATGAAACAACAAAAGAAAAAAATCTCTCATTACTTTTGTTACTTTAATAAAAAGAAATCTATTTTGAATTTACACAGTGAAGACAGTTTTTTGTCTCATTGCTTGTAATTCATTTCCTATTCTTATTTAAATGCTGACTGTTTACTTCAGTGAGCTTGTTTTTTGTAGTTGTTTAGGCTGGTGTTATTTTTTGTGATATTGACACTGGTGTCAAGAATTCAGAAACTGCTATGGTTTCAAAAATGTTGGTATAATAGAAGACTTTATTTAAAGCAAAAATAAGCATATGATTACATATATCGTTATAAATATTGAAACAAAAATTCTGTACACCTGTATGCAGCACATTATGTATAATTTCTTTGTATTATTTTTTTGTAAACACTATTTGTCTTTGAGCTTTATCTGATGATTAATCAGACAAGATTTGGCCATTGCTAACCAATGCCACCCAAAAGCAGACTCTTCCTGTGTGACCGCACCTGCTTTTTCTGCGCCGCAAGTGTCCTGTCAGTTGCTTCAGTGATGGATCGCATCTTTAATGGATGTGGTGTGACCTTATGTTGTCAGAAAGAGGAGTTATAGAGATTTGATTCCTGATTTGAAGGACTCTGAGGTGGTTCTCGAGACCCGAGTGGATCGAGAGGGCAGAGCAGCTGACAGGAAGGAGTTCATGACCAGGGGTGAAGTTACTCGCGTATCCTTTCTTAAGTGTGGTGCCACCTGTCTTTCACATTAGTTCCAGTGTCCCAGACTGCCTCCAGCTCAGTGACTCTTACGTTAGACCACTTCACATTTCATGCCGAAGACTAGCACGTTTTTTTCTATCTAGGTGACTATAAATTTGCTGACGTATCTGTCAGATGTGTGCCGTAAACACTTGGATGGTATTAAGTACTACATTTTTTTATCTTTTATTAATTAAAGAACTTTGAAAAAAAGAATGACAATAATTATAAATAATTTTTTAAAATAAAATTATTTTATTAAGAATAATAAATGACACTTGAACAGTAAAAATTTATTTACCATCACAAGAGTAAATTACATTTAAAAAATGTATTAAAATAGAGAATAATTTATAAATAAATATATTTCATAATAATGCAGTAGCCATGTCTGAAAAATATTTTGGTTGAGGCTGATCTTTTTTTTATTAATTGGATCAGTTGGCTCACAAAATCTGTTTTAATTTAAATATATATTTGATATTCTAAAAGTATTATCCTTAATAAAAAATATGTAATAAAAGGCAGTACAGTAAACTACCTGATCTGTAGGCTGTTGGAGGAAAAGCTCATATTTCATGTCTCAAACTCTGTGGAACTCACAAAGGATTGGGTTTTACAAGCCCTCATTCTTTCTTTCTAATTGAAGTGGCTAAAAGCTTCTTCAGAATGTTTTTTTATTGGTAAGAAGAATAACACATCCTAAAAGCTAAAAATTCACACGCCTGAGTGTGCTTGTTTTGGTACCAATGTGTGTCAAGCTAAAGTCAAGCCATGTTTCAGTTTTTGTTCATGGATGCCCCCCCCCCTCCTTGAGAGAAGCCATTCATAGTATGTGCGCGAACACAAATAATATTCTTGAGCTCATTATTGTGTACGGACGTGCGGGAAGAGTGAGGGAGTTCAGTGTCTCCGCAGGCATGTACGGGCTGTGAAGATGAAAGGCAGCCATAAAATTAGAATGGAAGTCATATGGAGTTACTCATCTCATTGGAATATCTCTGATAACATCAATCCCTTTTTAACCCTTCCCTGAATCACTGACGATGCGATTGTTTCGCCTTGATTTATTTGTGTGCATTTCTTTAAAGATGCAATGTATCATTTTTACATCATATTTTAAAAAAAAAATCGATATTGTTTTGACTATTTCTTGACTTTCTTGAAATTGACTTTGGTTATACATTATTTTAAAGTTACAGCGTAATTATACATTTAAGCATTTAGTAATATTAATTATCTACATGTATGGTTAGAGTTTGGCTTACGGTTACTTGGATGTAATTATGCATAATTAAGTGTTATTATAATAGTAAGTACATGTAATAGGTAAGATTATCATCTTAAAGTGCCCCTATTATACCATTTTAAAGGTGGCTAATATTGTTTTATGAGTGTCTTGAAACAGGTTTATGTGTATGCAAGGTCAAAAAACACTTTAGTTTTCTCTAAAAATAGATTTAAATTTACCCCATTTCTAAATGATTCGTAAACGACTTGTGTGAAGCAGTTCGAAGACTCAGTTTCTCTAAACCCCTCCCT
>JAUCMU010000036.1:4187188-4197212 GCA_032275025.1 Enteromius treurensis
AATAACTTTATTAATCGTGCACTGTCAGCGTCACAACTTTGCAGATAGTTTATGTTCACATACAGCTACATGACACTCTGCATGAATGATCATGTTTGAAAAAGCATAATAGGGGCACTTTAAAATTTTAAAGTGTTAACCCAGACTCTGAATGGTGGCGTATGTTAAAAGGGGTTTATTTAAATTCATAACTGTATGACTGAATGTTGTACTGGAGCTTTGAAGTCATTATATTTGCGCTCTCTGTGCGTTTTTCTCTCGCTCTTATGTCATCCTCAGGCTGTCTGTCGTTGTCAGTGTCCTGTTGAATGGGCACAGGTGGCAGTGGGTGAGTGGCACGCTTCCCTTCTGCCAGATGGGGACTTCCTTGGCCGGCCTTTGCTTCTCGTAGGAATCACCAGTTGGCACGTGGCGATGTTTTAGTTTGCCAAGGTTGAGCAGTGCCATCCATCGTTAGTCTGTTGGATGTGGATTCACCTGGTTATGTCCATATTTTAGAAAGCAGGCTTATTAGTCCTTGAGAAGGACTGGCGTATTTCTCTGAGCGTCACCTTAAAAGATACTGAAGGCATACCAGATTTTAGATGCTTCATTAATGGGTGATAATTCGTTCTCGTGTGTCCTTAAATATCCTAAACTTTGCTAAGAGTGTGTGTGTGTGTGGTGTTGATGGCCAGCCAGTGCTCTGTCTAGGCTTAGATGTCTGCGTTTCCCACGGGAGAGAGCGGCGAACGCGGGACAACCCCACCACGCGACATAAAGGTCAGGAGAATCACAGCTGTGCTCCTGTGTCAGCACACACACACTCTTTCTGAGCTGTCTGCCCCGGACGTTTACTGTGTCAGATAAATTTAGTCGTTTTGCAAGTGCACAACAGCACAGCTATATCCACTGCTTGGTCAAGTGAAAGAAAGAGGGCTTTGTGGCAGAATTTCCCCCTTCGTCTGCGGCCTTCGCGGGTTTTCTTTTATTAATATGCTCATCTGTGATTTATGAAGTGATGAATGGTGAAGGGTTGGAAGGATTGATTGCCTCTTTTCAGTCTGAAATTGGCCGAGATTTGTTTCGTTTGAGAGGTGATCTGTGGCGTGCAGTATTTCAAGTGCCTTAGAATGAAAGCATGTCATGTCTGCCAGTTTTGGAGAAGAAATACATGTCTAGATTAAACTAACAGACATTTTTTCATCCCACCAAAAAAGCATTATATTAAAGTTACCGAGTTCTTTTTCAGGGCTTACTACTTTCTTATTTTTTAGTTCAGTTTTTGTTGCTGTTCTTGTTTTTAGATTTATATTGTATATATATTTTTTTCAATTTCAGTCTCTTTTTTTGCATTTTTTTTTTTTTTTTGTGGCCCCAAATTTAGTAGTTGAATGTTATTCATGAAAAAGCAGCATCAAATGACATTTTCATTTAATAAAGGTGGTTAATGAAATGTTTCTTTTTTAATTTATTTAATTTTTTGGTGGTGATGCATTTTATTTGAGCTTCAGTTTTTCCAAATGAGTATAGTTTTTTAGTTTCTTAACCAGTTTTTCTTAACGATAATAATACTGCTTTTATTTTTTTCCTGGTTTCTCTCGCATTTATTGCAATGTTTAGGATTCTAGGACTTTTTTTGTGTTTTGTTATGGATTGCAATGTTATTGTACGATTCACTGAAGGCGGTTTGCTGCCAAAACATACGGTTGTGAATTGCTCTGTTGCAAAATAAATATAAATGATAAGTCATTTAGAAGAAACAGCAAGTGCGGATCCTTTATCTGAAAGTGAAAGTTTAATGCAGTGTTTTTCTTATTTTCTGATGTTAAAAAAAAGCCAAAATCAAAACTAAAATCTATTTTTTGTTGGTTTTGGATTTTCATTTATGTTTACATTTTTTAAGTAATATACTCTATTTTTTAAATCCCTTAGTTTTTATTTATGGCTTTAGGGGCTGTCAGGTTTATCACTTTGATTGACACCTGCATTTAGTTTCGTTCCGCTTTAATGCATCTAGCTGTTTTTGAATGCAAAGGCGTCTCCTAAGAACACCTTATCTAAAGATCAGAAACTATCATCGCTGGCAAGGATAGAAAAACTCTACCTGCTTTTACTTGAGCAGTTACAAAGAACAGAAACAGTTGCCTTGAAGCAATAGAACCAGTCAAAAAATAAAAGATACAGTTATTAATTGAGCAAGTTCTCAAAGCCTTTTTGACCCGAAGCTGTGCTGATTTGGCCCTTCAGGAGCTCCATCGAGCAGATTACACATAAATCAGCTGCTGGAAAACAATGTTGCTTTGACTTTTATGATGTCGTTCTGACATCAGTCCCACTTCTATTTTCGTAACACACAGGATTGTATCGGCATGGGCCTCGGTAAATATTGATCAAGCCATCTTGAGCCCAATAAAGTTGATGAAGCAATCTTGAGAACCTTCTGGCCAATCGTATATGTGAGAGTAGAGGTGACTGCGTACAAGCTGCCAAGTCTATTTTGAAATCAGGCTAGATAAGCCATGTAAAGAGACCAAGATAATACAGTTAAAGCATCCTGTGAACAACTACCCATCCAATCTCCTCCTGTCTGTGTTTTCTGTCAACCATTAGCGGCTCGTGGGGGCCGGAGGTGCATTAGGCTGCCTTTCATCTACGTTGGTACTTAAGTTTGAGGGTCGACTACGCAGGCAGATAAACACACTGCAGACCTTTGGAAACCTTCTCTTCTCTATCATCATTTGCTAAGATGTAGTTTGGTGTGTGTTTGCAAGTTGAATGAGTGTTTGTTTGTATGTGAGCACTCGCATCCGCTCTTAGATGATAATAACAAGTGAACAATGCTCACAAAGCCAATCACTTGTACTTTTCCTCATTACTTTTAATTTAACTTTTCAACATCATACGTCTATCCTAATTACTGTGGATGATTCTATTGTGTGCATTACCGAACAGAAATTGTTTGTCTTCGTAATAAGCCATCAAAAATAATACATTTACTCTAAAATGACTTTCTTTTCTGCTGATGCCATCCAGCCCGCTTTCATTTTTTCAACCAGTTCAAGTCCTGTTATTCTGTTTTTTTTATTGTAGTATCATGCAAATAAATGCTTGTGATAAAGATATTTTTAAAGATGCTTTTGAAATAAGTATATCTTATGCTAACCATGGCTGCATTTGTTTTATCAAAATGAATATATATTTAAAAATGCTATTTATTCCTGTGATTAAAAAGCTGAACTGAAGCTCATTTGATGCTTTTATCAATGCTGTAAAAGGTTTGATATTTATATTCTAAAACAGGATATTTTGATCATTAGAAAGCATTGAAAAAACCGAATTGTCACATTTAGTGCACCCTTACACAATAAAAGTATTAAAGGGAAAAATACAAATTCTGTCCTATACTCACCCCCATGTCCTTCTAAACCTGTAGACCTTTGTTCATCTTCAGGACACAAAGTAAGATGTTTTTGATGAAATCCGAGAGCCGTCTGACCCTGCATAGACAGCAAAGAAAACAAAAGAAAGGACTTTATTCAACAATTTATTCTCTTCTTATGCACATAATATTCTCATAGCTTCATAAAAGTATGGTTGAACCACTGATGTCGCATGGACTATTTTCTTCTTAATACCTTTCTGGGCCACATTTAATAAAAAATATGTTAATTTGTGTTCCAAAGATTTGGAATGAAATGAGTGTGGCTAATTTTTGGGTGAATTATCCCTTTAAAATTGTCCTGATCCCAAACTCTTGACATGGCTAGTGATGTTGACTTCAGTTGTTTCAGAATTCTCTTACATGGTGAAGCAATACCGCTTTATACATTATATTTACTGTCTTTCTACTGATTGGCGTTTTCCTCGTATCATGTGATTTGCATGCAAACCAAGCCAAACATGTACATACTTGTAAACAAGCTTGGTCGGACATTCCTTTCCCCTTCATTTGCTTGAGGTTTTACAGGCACCTTTTAGACAGATTTGCTTTATTGTCCCCTTTTCAAACGTATTCAGTCTGACACTGTTTGCGGGGGGAACAAACTTTGTGCTGTTGCTATATCTGACCGGGAGTCTCCCTTCGCTCGCTCTCCGCCTGCTGTCGATAACATCCCAGGTTGACCACCTTTCTATTTTTATTTGTTTTGAAACCGTAGAGAAAGGGCACTCTGCGTAACGTTCCCGATTTGGCATGCCTACAGCGCTTCAGCGCGCCTTTCTCATGAACGGCAAGGATGCCAGATCTTCTTAAAAAGCATGTGTGGTCTAGATGAATCTGTTTATGTCATTTTTTTTCTTCTTCTCCTTTCTGAACACACAAAGAGCGCTTTACCTTGCAGCAGACGCTTCCCTAAATAGCAAAGCTGAGCGAGAGTGCCAGCCATTACGGCTACATGCCGAGTGTGAGTGTTTATACAAAAATTCCCGTAAAACGTCAAAAGCCCAGCCCCAAATGTGAGTCCCAGAGCTGTGACCATGTGGACTGCAAGAGTTTGTGCAGAACACAGAGTCTGCTTTGTTGGAGAACCCCGCAGCATTGTGAAGTTTTCGCTTTGTATATACATTTACCCTACCTTCTCACGTTTAGTTTTTTTTATCAGTTTTTTTACATCACAGTGATTAGGAGACGTTGACTGGCTGTTTTGCGACTCCAGGCTGTTCCCACATAAATGAGCAATTGTTGTGAGTTGATTATTAGATTAAGCCCCCTCGCTGACCTTTCGCCCTCTGCTTGTTAACAACGGATATGTGACAGATTGCCATCTCTGGACTTTTGGTTCGGCCCTCGGAAAGGAATCTAGTGTGTTGTTTTCTCCCATATGGCCTGTTAGCATCTCCGTACTGTATGGTGGGGATGGGTTGCAGCCTGCAGGGGACATATTAAATCAATCCGTCATCCATGTACACTGGCTCCATCGTAGTGCCATAATCCAGGTTATAATGGCCTCAAGCAGCAGAGAGGAGAAAAAAAGTGGCTACAAAGATAGATGTGAGAGGAAATGACAGGAAAATGAATCATAAAGCAGGTGTTAGACTTCAGAGGACGTGTATCAGGATTTCCACTGTGCAATTTGCAAAGCAGCCCAGTGTGACACCAGGCCAACTGATTTATATGCCTCTGTCTTTTAAAGGCATAGTTCAACCCAAAATGTTCTTGTTATCATTTACGCACCCTCATGTTGTTGCAAACCTTTCTTTGTTCTGTGAAGCACAAAAAGAAAAAGTAGAAGACCTGAGCAGTTACGTTTCCATTTAGATGTTGGGGAATCTGCTGTGTCTTGGGACATTGGAGAGAGGGAAAATATGTTTGAATGTTTTGTGGAACGGCAGAGGATGGCTTCCCAGTCAGAGCATTTTGTTTCACTAAAGGGTTTACTGTAACAGCTGGACATGTGGTTGCTTGAGGTTGCCACCCTTGGCCTGTGCCGATTGGGTTTGAGAAATATGTTTAGCGTTTTCTTCTGGTCAAGTAATCAGATGACTCTAGGAGAGTTCATTGTAACCTCAGCATATGAGTTTTCACTATATTAATAGATACAAAAATACACTAAATTGTGAAAAATTATTACAATAACAGTTAACACTAACATAAATTGCATTTATTTCTGTGATGGCAAAACTGATTTTTCGTCATTGTTACTCCAGTCTTGTATGACATGATGTTTTTCAGAATTTATTTTAATATACCGTTTTGTGTAGCATGGAAACCAAGCAATCAACCAGGTACTCTGTCGGCGCTTAGCATTTGTTGCAGTTGTGGCTGTTTAAGACTGTAACTCAGATTTGTATGGGCTTTATTGATTCAATCAAAAAATTTGACTCAATTCTCCAGTCAACTCAACAGCCTGGGAAACTGGATTGAGGAATGTGAAGGAAAATGCTCCTCCCCATGATCCCTTCTTTCTCTCTCTTGCTAGCTGTCTCTTCTCTTCTTCATCTCTGAATCAGGTTAAAGAAAGAGTTGAGTTACGGTCGTTATGACCGGAGCATTATTTTATTTATTTCTGCCCTAGGTGGGGTCCTGGGCTTTAAAAGACCCTTAAAGCCTCTATGAGGGGTCTGGTAATGCACTGCTATGGAATGCCATTAAAGTGATTGTTATTTTTTTGCCTTTGCGAACCTGTGATGCAACGTTTTAATGAACTATAAAACCTTACCAGCTCTACCTGCTTATGCACTGAAAATATTTCCGACCTCCTGGGATGCTTTCAAGATGGGCCTGTGCTCCTTTAAGTTAAAGATTAAAACATGCTCAGGAAATGCTTTTAAGCATATTAAACTTTGCTGTTTTAACGCTTAAAATTTTCCAGATCTCTTGTATGTGAAAGGTGGTCAACCTCCAGTTGTTTTTAAACTGTGGATTTCATAAGAAATGAATCACTTGGCTTTAACCACAGCAGAACAAGCCCACCTAACTTTCTGGCTTATGTTGCTTTCCTTCTGTTACTTGGAAAGCGCTACAACACCAGCTTTGTCATTGTGCACTGGGTTGTGTGGAAATATCAGAGAGCAGGTCCACCCGCATATACAGTACGTGCTCCTGCAAACGTGCCCTCGGCTGCTGCCATGGAAACAGACACTTCTGCACGGTGAACTGGTTTTGGATCCTCGCGAACCAGTGCAGTCGGAGGAAACGACCTCTAGGGGGAGTGAAGAAAAGTTAGGCAATGCTACAGCTTCTTTTTAAGTCGGCGTCAACGTTTTATGGATATTTGGGTTAAATATGACTGCAATGTGCAGTTGTTAGCATTGAATTACTCTCATGTCATTCCAAACTTGGATTCGTTCAATGAAAAGTCTATGTATGTTTTTCCATCTTCTTTTGTGTTCAGTTGAAGAAAGTCATTCGTAGAGGTTTAGAGTAAATGATGACAGAATCTTCATTTTTTTTTGGTGTACTATCCCTTTAACCAGTGGGAGTAATGGGACAGAAAGCTGTCCTCCTGGCACTCCATGTCCATAATTTTAGCCCTGGTATTGTGCTGAGGAAAGCATATGTGTTTTCATCCCTTTCTCTCTTTCTTCGTTTTTTTTTTCCGTGTAGTGACACACCCGACAAAGGAATCTCGGATGGTTTTGACCAAAATCTGGCTTCCCAGAGAAATTACACATTTGGCTTGAAGTAGCAATGAAGTGATTTTACTACTACAGTCACAACACAAGCATGGCATTCACCGTGAAGGAACCAAGATAGGTGACGGTTTCATCAGGCATCTGTTGCCCCCTGAAGTCTGGGTTGGAAGCGAGATGAAAGCGGCAGTGACAGCTATTGGGTTCGTCGCTCTCCTCCTTGGCTGCTTTGCGGCTGACTTGATCAGTGAAGAAAACACACGCTCCCTCTCTCTCTTTTACAATGCAGCCCTTTGTTTTCCTGTCAGCATCCGAATGTCAACCATTTTCTAAATAGTTTCCAGGTTATTAAAACGCTTCCAGACCGCGTCTGTTCGATGGATGAGTTTTCGTTTAATTGCTTGGCATCTGTCTCCCGGATGGGCTGCGGGCATCCTTGCAGGCCGGAGGCATTTCTCATTGGGGATCACATGGGACAGATAATGCGGTTACCTTGTTTCCCCTTTGAGTGGGACCTCCCACAGAAATTAGGGCCATATTTATTGTATTTAATCACAACCTCAGTCAAGTGTATCTCTCTCTCTCTCTCTCTCTCTCTTGTTTTCTAGTTCTTCTTTCTGTCCTGTAATTTTACTCAAAACAAAAACCAAAAGACCAAAATGGTCTGTGGCAGCCATGTATGGAAAACAGTTGAAATCATTTTTAAAAATCGAGCTGAAGTTTCATCAGCCATCACTCCGGTCTTCAGTGTCGTTCTAATAAAATTCAAAACAACAGCTGTCACTGTTGATCAGTTTAATGCATCATCGCTGAATAAAAACGGACCAAACCTTTGGACAGTAAGGTGCCAATTGTGAATTGGCGTTTTCAACCCGTTTCACTTCCATAATGTTCGCCAGTGAAATCGAAGATTTGGCTACAGTAAACTCAATCCATTGCTTACAATTAGACCAGAAACCTGTTCCATTTTGATTATAGTTTTGACTTTAAAAATGACTAAAATGCTTTTGTTTGCAAGTAGCTGTTCTTATCATACCATCCATTTTATACCATGCATAAAAATAAACACTACTAGTGGCTGTCACTCATGCGTTTAGAAATTGCCAACCTTCATTAGACGTGAATGACTTTGCTTTGTCACTCTTGAGTTGCTTGACCCTATAGAGTTAGGTATTAAGTGTTTCCTAAACTTTTGGTACATGTAGACACCATGCAGCTTGCAAGTGACGCTGCAAGTGGAAAGCCATGCTAATCTTGCTGCTGCTGCTCGAAGCCCTTCTCTTTACGGCTTTACTTGAGACATAAATCTTCTAATTGAGTTTGTAGCACCCCATCCAGAAAAAAAACAACAGCATGCCAGTGTTATTTAGAGGAAATCCTCCTTTACAATTTTCCCTGGCACTTCCCCTTCCTGTTTTTGTTTCGCACCACTTTCCTTGAAGTGCTCCATAAATCACAGGATCACCGCTGAGTAACATGCAAGTTAATAACCTGCTACTGAGTGAATTTTGAAGACGTTTAAATGAGGTATTTCGAACATTTTTAGTCACTATAAGCCATTGAGTCAGAATATGGCTTGAATATGAGTAATTAATTACTTCTTTCGATTCCTCTTTAGTCCTATTTTTTTATAAAACAGCTGTGGTACCGAAAGCCTCTGTTCACCCTGTGGGCCTTTCTTTACTTAGTAAGGATAAAAATCTGGACACGATTATATAAACATCACTTTTTTGGAAAACGTCACTCTTCTTTTTGTTTTTTCTAGTAGTAAAGAAGGTAGAGTAGTACAGGCTTTATGTTAGGACAGCCGTGTCCTGCCAGCATCTTCTTCTCATTCTCATTTTTTCCTTCTCTTCACATGCTAATCTGTACTCTTATCCTCTTACCTTCTGCTCCTCTCTACGGTAAGGCTACGTTGTCGACACTTTGTTCCCTTTCAGTTGTTTTCACAGCTGAAGGGGAAAGTACAAAAGCATTTGTCAGTTTTAATGAACTATAAAAATTAATATTATGGGTGGGAAGACCGAAATGTACACTGCAAAACAGCCTATGAATAACATTGTGTCTCACCTCTATTACTTAAACCAGACAGCCAGATGCTTTGTCGGTCCCTGCTGACAGCAGAGACATTACGTACACTGTCTCGGATCCAGGGTCACTGCTTGATTAAGCAGGTCCTGAGATGTCCAGCCGCATCCCTCTTTGCCCAACCTGCATTAAAACGAGGATCATGAGAAATAAAAGTGGAATTCAATTAATCTTCGACCTCTTTGCACTACTCCAGTGGGCAAGATTTACACCCTGGACTTTACTCAAATCTAGTTATTTTTGGCACATTCTTTCCATCTTATGCCTTTTTAAACTTTTAATCACAAAGCACAGTGGTAGGTAGGATTGCTGTTGTTGCTCCAATTCGATGCAGAAGGGTCTTAGTTGAGTGCTGATGTAATATATATATATATATTATTGTTTTTTTTTTTTCGTTTGAATTTGATTGGATTCTGATTTGAGTATGTTATTTCCTTTTTTAATTTAGAATCATTTCCATTTAGACTTAAGCTCAGTTTGATTCTTTATCAAGTTTGATTTGATTAGATTCCAATTTGACTGTATTTCACTTGATATTGTTCATTTTGCTTACATATATATTAGGGGTGTAACGGTTCACAAAAATCACGGTTCGGTTCGAAACGATACAGTAGTGTCACTGTTCGGTATGTTTTCAATACGGCAAAAATACAATAAAAAAAGAGAATTTCTTTTCACATTTTTATTTATTAAAACTAACATAATGACCTTGTGTTTTCCCCCCTTTTCTTTTACTTTGAACAACAATGGAGCTATACTTCACATAACTTCTGGGGGTTCTTCTTAGCTGCAAATAAAGAAGTGTTGAAAAGTCAGCCTTGGATGGTATTTATTGATGAATTAAAACTTAATAAAAAGTAGATTTGAGCCATTTCAAATCGTG
>JAUCMU010000036.1:4201603-4212323 GCA_032275025.1 Enteromius treurensis
AATAGAAGCCACCTCAGAGTCAGTGGGATAGTGTGCCATCACACCCTGCCAACAGATCAATACAGGATGGTCAGTGACAGGCTGTTTATTAGCAAATGTAACCCTGCACCGAAAGCTTTTCATTCCGGTCATTTTTAGTTTTTTTTTTAATTAAAATATATTTATTGTAATATACAATATTTATTCTGTAACCTGCCTTTATATAGCCTTTTAGAAGCTTCTAAACTGAATTTGTGTGTGTATGTGTGTGTAAATGTTTCCAGATTTATTTATAGGTTTGTGTGTGTGTCTGTGTGTGTGTCACACACACACTCACACACTCACCCTCTCACACATACACATGTAAACAATTACATACACGTATACATGTTTCTGTGATTGTATTATTATTGTATTATAATATATATATATATATATATAATTTTTTGTTTTTCATTTTTTGTAAAAACTGTGCAAGTTCAAAAGAACAGCATTTACTTTAAACTGATCGTTTTGTAGCAATGTTAAAGCCTTGCATAGTATTGATTTTATATATATATATATTTTTTTTTTTTATTGCATTATTTCAGACATGTGATGTGTTTATACAGAGCAAACAAGGCAATACATCTGCCCTGTGTGAATGTTCCCACGTGTGAAGGAGGACCAAAGAGCCCAACAGGGGCAACAGCAGCCCTCATTCTGTCGGCCCTCTCACATCTGGATTCAATAGATGCTGTTTGGACGTATGGAGGGAGGAGCAAGTATAAATAGAGTGACTGTCGTAACCAAACTAACCCGCTTGGCTCCTCCCTCACGCTGGGCCAGTGTTACCCCTACAGTACACCACACCTCCCAGCATTCCTTCACTTTCTAACAACCAAACGGACAATACTGGCTACTTTTAAACAGCAAGTGAAGCTTGGCTTTGGTGAAGATGCTGACGGATAAGTTTGAGATTTATGTTTGGTCTTGTTAGTGGGGTTGGTTTGTTGATTACAGCACAAAAACAACTCAAATATGCCTCAAGCCAACTCTCTGCAGAGGGAAAGCTAAAAAAGAGCCTCTCATTTGACTAAAATAATGTGTGTTTTCGCAAACCACATAAATGAAACCGGCCGCTGTTTTTCGGAGAACTAGCATAGGGTGGTGCTACGCAGGGGGCAAGCGTAGCTGTTCTTTTTGTTGTGGCCATCTAAAGTGGAGCCTAAACACATGCCCCCTTTGTGGGGCACACGTGCATATTCCTCTTCTTCGCCCCACCTTCCCCTCGCTGTTGGATGAAGGCACAAATACAGAAGAAGTGGGTGTGGTTTAAGGTGGGGGGTCAGGCTAGCCAATCCAAATCACCTCAAGCCAAGCAGACCCCTCTTGCTTGAGCAAGTTTTAATTTGCGGAGACTCCGAGATGCTGCTGCACCAGTGGACTCGTTCACCTCACACACACACACACCCACACACACACACAAGAACAAACATGTGCCTGCAGATTTGTTTTGTCGCTGTGTCTGCACTCACCTCTTTGATTGATCATTTCATAAGCCACTCAGCCAGCCTGGAATGAAGCTCCGTTGGGTTCGTTTTTGATTGTTTTCTCCGTGTGTGTGTGTGCTCGCTTGCATTTGTCACAATGGGCTTTTCAAAGCAGCAAAGGAATTCTACAAAAGTCTCTCCTTATGGAACTAATAAAGTATCAAACCAGCTTAGCATTCCAGGAGTCTATAATACTGTAAAAGCACGCTGAGAGGGTGGGATAATGTCCTCAGTGCGTCAAGTTTCCAGAACGCTAACAACAACTTGCTCCGACGAGACTGATGCAAAACAAACTAGATCCGCTTCATTTATTTACGACAAAGCAACAGTAGAAGCTTATGGAAATGGGAGCGGTCTGGTTTTGAATATATAAAATTTGTTTTGTATATATAAAAATAATAATAAATTCTATAGTTTCTGTCTTACAGTGACAAGTGTATTACGCAAACGCTATCTATCTATCTATCTATTATGTCTATACTTCAAGTACTTCTATCTATCTATCTATCTATCTATCTATCTATCTATCTATCTATCTATCTATCTATCTATCTATACTTCAAGTACTTCCTCCATGAGTTAAAAAAAGCCTTTGTGCCCCCCCAATTTTTCAAACAATTCTTTTTGTGTACATAATTAATTAATTTATTTCATTTTACCTTATTTTCATCTATATGTAAAATGCCTGTATGTTAAACATTTTCATACTACAATTAAATTATTAACCGTTAGACCATATTTTACAACTCTGTTTGTATTTTACAAATTTGGGTGGACAGAGAGGTGCTCTTTGCTGCCCCCCCGTCTCCCTCCTGAATGTACATCTCTGTCAGGCTGTGGCGATGTTTGAAGCGCAGCGAGAAATAGAGAGAGGGAGGGAGAGCGGGATAGACAGCAGAGGTCGTCAGTGATGAAAACAACTTGTCTGTTTATCAGAGCATGTGTGTAATTGCTCACAGAAAGAGACACTTTGAAAAGCCTGAGATGAAAAGGAAGGATCGAAAAATAGGAAAACAAAACCAGCCAACCCCCCCTTCCATCTCCCATTGGCTGTGAAACTTGGCTGTGATCCTTGGTCTATAAATCCCAACGCCAGGAGACAGAGCGACGAGAGTTAGAGAGAGAATGACGGGGAAAAATACATTAAATAATGATTTGCCTACTTTTAAGTGCTGTCAAAATGAGTGCATTACCGTAGTTTATTTGTTTATTTTTATTTTATATTCCACATATATACGGAAGCCTCATGGTTTAAAGTACCTGTACGTCCATCTGGCTGTATTCAGGACCTAATTTATTCCCAATAGCTTGATTTCTTTTTGTTTCTGGCTTTGATTAAGCATTATACTCTATTCTCTGTTGCCGTTTCTCTGTATTTATGGGATGAATGGCCAGATTTATAGGCTGTATATCATCACAATTCAGGCTTTGTCCACAGAGCCAAATTTGCTGCTAGAAAGTGTATTCTCTGGATCTGGTGCCAGTGTTGGCCTGTCGAGACCACTGTCAAGTCGCACTTGTATTTAGTTTGTTTTTTGTTTTATCACAGTTTGTAGTTTCAGCTTTCTTAACTTTTAGTTTATTTTTAGGTTGTTTAGTGGTTTTAAGATTTAGTTTTTAAGGTCCTTTGGCACATTTACTTAGAGATATGAATGTAACCGAGGTGTTTCAGTGTATACTTTATTTTCAGCATTTATCAAAACATGCGTTACAAATAGTGTTCGTTCTATTCAAGTTAGCTAGCATTTAGTTTTCCAATATTTCAATATTTAAAGTAATAAATATAGGAAGAGGTTGGACTCTTTATGAGAACCAGATACCCAGTTTTGAGAGAGTTGAATTTGATGCAATCCCATGCAGAGATACTGAAGCAGGACAAGGAGAAAATTACACAGGAGAGCTAGCCTGAGCTCCTGGATCATCATTAGCGCCCCTCTGCTCTTCAGCAGACACGTGTCCTTCTGGAGGAAGCCAGATGATAAAGCACACAAGCTGCTGTTGTGTTTGCCATGCCATGCATTTGTGACATTGATATAGTAAGAGGTGTTAGGGCAACAATATAACAGAAATGTGACACAGTAAAAAAGGAATTTCAAATGTGTGTATGATACAGAAATAATTTCACCCCAAAATGAAAATGGAAGATTTAAGGGCATTACACGGATTCAAAACATTTTGTCCTTAATTTTTTGCCCATTGAAAAATCCCGCTGCTCCTTAACAAGGAGGAGGAACTCTCCTTCCTCTCTAACATCAGATCTGGATTGAATGGACCCAATATTTCAAAAATTGTCCTCACTGGTCTTCAGGCAAAAAAGAGTCTTTTATATTATTTCCATAAGTCACCTTAAGGCATATTTCCCCTGTTGTTGATGCAGAAGCGTGGCTTTTCAGTGATCTTTTGTGCTTGAAATGGAAAAGAGCACAGGATGGTGGCAAGGTTTTTAAATGTGTCATTCCTGAGCTGTGAGAGCTTGCAGGCAAGTGAGTTTGGTGCAGGTTCAACAGGAGATGAGGAAAGGCATGTAGTCATTAAAAGGCTTCAGGTGTGGCTGGCGCTCCACACACCCGGCTACAAGAATGTCAGCCCATGGGCGCAATGTGCTGAGGTGGAACTTGCCTTCGAGCTGCTGGATTGGGTCGTGTACACCATGGAGAAAAATATGGGATGGCACTCGCACAATCTTACTGATTTCTATTCGATTCATATAATTATTTTCTAACAAATAGTATATATTTCTTAATTTTTTTAATGGAACACAAAAGGAGATTTTTAGCAGAATGTCCAAACAGCTGTATACTACATCTTCTGGATTCAGAATGACACAAGGCTGAGTAAATGATATTAGACTTAATCTCACACTGTGGTGGCAAAAGTTAAGTAATTTCACTCGATCTGTATCTTTGATTGATGGATCATACTCCCACACTCTCTCTCTGAACCTCTGCTCCTGTAGCAGCCTGTTGTTAGCAGGTCTCGTTTATATGAGATGGATTGAACTGACATTGTTGATCCTATTGTTGAGTTTCTCTTTCACCACCTGTTCCTATTTCTGTTATAGACAGATAACAAATGACTCACTGCTGATTGAGAATGAACAGTCCTATATATAAAAGAACGGACAAACTCCGCTGTACATGCTGTGAGTGAGACTATCCGTTCGTTGCGGAGCTGTTGTTGTTTATTGGCACCTGGGGAGGATTTTTTCGCAAGGTGTGACTGCAGATGGTTTGTTTTCTTCACATGGCGTGGTGCCAGTGTAAACCATGATAAATCTGGTAAACTGTGACTTTATTTCGTTTTAGGCATTACAGCCAACATTGACAAACAAGCGTTCATACAGGGCTCAGTAATAATGATGACCCAGTGAGCTGAGGCTCGTTTTGTCTTTTAACTACATCTTGCATATGTTGTGCATGTTGTATTTGTGCTTCATAAACATGTGCTGCATATTATTTTGATTTAACATTATTAAGCTGGCTCACTTTGGAGAACTTTTTGTGGTAGTCCATTGTGAACGTTACAAATAAAATTAATAAATATACTATGTAATAATAAAATGTAATTGTATTAAATTAATTTTATTAAATGAAATAATAAAATAAATAATAATAAAATTTAATAAAATAATAAATCTATATAATAAAATCACAAATAAATGAATAATTAGAAATATAAGTTATTATTATTTTAGAAAATGAATATAGCATATTATATCATTAATTAAAATATAAAAAAATCCATATTTTGCAAAGAAAATGTATGTTTAATATTTTTTTATATTTTACATTTTAACATCATTATATAATATTAAGCTAACATTCTAGTTAATATTGTTGTGTGGCTACTGAAAATATTAGCAGGCCATGTACAAATATAAGCTACTAGCCTGAAAAAAATAAAAACCATTATTGTTGCATAATTCTGTCACTAAAGTCCTGTTTGACAAAATATAATCAGTCTTTTTAGGTCTAACTCAAAGCTGGTTATTTAGGTGATGTTTGACAAGGAGTGTTTAAGTGTGGTTATGCCAGCTGGATAATTTGTTGGAAAATTCAGCTGTGGTTGAGCTGATGAGCCAAGCCATGGATGAAAGACACGTGCTGCTGCTTGTGCTTTCAGGTAGCTCCCTGTCTTCTATTAAGACAGACAGAGGCCTTTGTTTGTGCGTGATTTCCACATGCACACCCATTTGACAGTCAATGGCGTCAGTATTTGTGCTGGTGGGATACATGAAGCTTAGTGTGAACAGATCTGTGAATGAGCCCCGCCTCTTCTCTGTGCATTTTACAGAAACGTAAAGAATACAGGAAGGATCCTTTTTCCGACACAACTAAAAGAGCTCTTGTAAGCGATCTGTGTGTGTGTATGTATGGGTGGATGGATGTGTATGTGTGTGCCTGTTCAGTTAAGCCATTGATTGCAAAGCATGAATGAATCCATGGATGCTCCAGGCGGTGAGCAGTGTTCAGGCTTTCAACAGACTCCCAGAGGAGATGCTGGTCTGCTTTAAAGTGAGTGCAGCTAAACAGTCACAGTAAGAGACACAAACACTGATTCTCTGGTTCGATAGGGAAAAGGGAATATATATATATATATATATATCAGTTATATAGCATACATTTTCCTCCTTTATACATCAGTGTGTATGTACATTATTATACATTATTCAACCAGGTCTCATAAAAATATGGACATATTGTATGTACAACATTGTTTTTACGTGCCTTACTGCACATTTCATAGGGAGTTTCAAAGGGAAATGTCTAAAAGCAGGTTCAATACGTGAACCCTGGCATGTTTTTATCATATTGATATAGGCATGTATGCTGTGTTTTACTGTTGCTAAAAGTTAATGCTTTATCATATTGGAAATATGCCTTACACCAAATCCAACCCTAAACCAACCCAATAGCGTTAACAAATGCAAAACTGATATAAAATCGCATTTGTTGATGCAATCATGTCTTTCCAACTTCCTGTTTTGTCAAACCGTAGTTACATGGGATTCGAAACTGAGTTCCTCACCTCTCAATACTCATCTCTTTAATCCACAATCTACCGAACAAACTTACCATCTATGAAAACCCATAGATATGTCTCTGGATATGTGTGATGCTAATGTTCAAAAGCATCAGTTTTCAAATATCCCAGCATTAGGGATGTTCATTTTAACCGTTAACCGACCGATAGGAATTTTGACCGATCAATCAGTAATTTTATTTATTTATTTATTTGTTTGTTTCAGTATTTTAGCTAATTATTTTAAAAGGTTTGCTGCATTGTTAAAATACGCCACTCATAGCCTATATAAAAATGTGTTGACAAAAACAAAACAAAAAGAAAGTCGCATTTTACTGGCCACATTCACATAGCAGCAGAACACAGTTGTTGAGTCCTAATACAAGAAGTGACACACCGCGTAAATGATCAGGACTCGCAACCGCGTTCTCGGAACACACGGGCTGTGTGAACGGAACAGGACTCGTCAAACACTGCTAAAGAGAGCCGCTCTGCTGCACAAACGCGCTTCTAGCGGGTGTTACGTGTTTTTATGTGTGTTTTGGGTAACTTATAGTGATGGAGAAATGAGCTGCGTGTCATCTGAAAGTTTTATTACATCTCGTCAGTTTTGTGTTCTGTGCGCGATTCATATGCTCCGCTTTTCACGCAAAGCTGCTGTCGGTTAATGAAGGTTTGATGAAAGAACTCGCGCCTCGGTTGGACTCCTGTCATGTCAGAAATTGGTAAGACTTATTTTTGTGGACATTGCCATCTTTAATATAAATATTATTATTTTTAACGGGTCACAATGCACTTATCGTTTGAATTCAATTCTCATTTAAAATAATGTTGTCAGTTAACGGTTAATAATCGGTTAACGAGCGTCGGTTGTCGGTTACGAGAAATAACCGAAATCAGCATCCCTTATTTCAAGGTAAACATTTTACACTTTTGAATGATTTTAATTTAGTTTTATTGAGGTTATGCAAAATAGAAATATTACACTGGTAAAAGAGTCCTTTCGATGATAAAATTTCCAGGACTACAAAATCACTTGATTTTTTGGATTACATACTAGAAATGAGTCAACTGAAAGGAAGCAGGGGATTTTTCAGTGAATTACTGGTGATGTCAGCCAAAAAGGATTGTCATTTTGCAGGATTGCAGAGCAACTTATTTTGATTTAAAAAGTTACAAAGTATTACAGAATCTACTTTTTGGTAAAGACCACATTCTTTTCTAGTAGCGGCAGTGGCTTTTGCCTTTTTTTGGCTAAAATATCACATGCATGAGGAATATGGCTCAATGTGTGAGAGCCTTTGTTCGTATTGCTATGCTGCACATAATTGAAACGAATAACTGGACTTCCTTTAGAGGATGAATCTAAGTGACCGTTGGCACTGTTGGTCTCAGCAGTCGAGCGCTGGCTCATTAAAACACAAGACAGAGGCAGCAGCAAGTGTCCGGGCCCAAAACCCTCCTCTCCTGTTCTGCCTGCTTTAACCACCGCTTCATCCTTCCCGGCACTTCCCTCAAAAAGTGTGAAAAGGTGCCAAACGTCGGCCAACCACAACAAAGACCCTAAACCAGACGGCCTTGAGAGGAAAACAAGCCACAAGCCAACACAAACCATTATGCACTTCCTGTCAATGGACAGAGGACTGATAAAATGCAGAGTGCTGTTTCTCCTGAAACAAAATATCACTGTTCATTCATGCCACCAATGAGTAAAGAGAAAAAGAGAGAGAATATATTTTCTATATATTTATATAAACATATTATTATAGAAAATATTAAAAGTATTAATTACATATTTTATTCTAGCTATAGAAAATGTATTTATTCATACATCTATAGAAAATTTAAAAATTAAGTGGTTTAATTTTCCGCTTTATCTAACTAAAACAATATATGGCTTGTTTATATATAAGATATAATATAATTAATATAATATAATATAATATAATATAATATAACGTAATATGCACACACATAAATTATTATATATATTTCTAATTATTTATAGAGAAAAATACCACACACACACACATATATGTATAATTCTCAAGTTAATCCAGATATTTACTGACATTATATATATATATATATATATATATAATCTGGATTATTTTGAGAATTAATGGTATTTATTTATATGTACTTGTCTTTTTTTCATACATTTTTTTTAAATGGAAAATTTATTAAAAGGTAAAAAAAAAAAAAGTAAGCGTTTTTCAAGCTATATGGCAATAATTTTCTGCTAAAACACCAATAAACAAGCTGTGGCTAACATAAAATAACGGTTTACACGTACAACCTATGAGTAAAGTCAAATGGTAATATACTGTAAGTTACCTCAGATCTCCAAACCTTGCTCAAGACGCACACACCTCCCTCCCTCCTGGTATAATGTTATATTATTAAAAATGTGGAATCCCTGTAGTGCTTTGAGTGCTCGTATGTCACGGCCAGCTCTCACACTTTAGATAAAACACGGACCCCAAGCCAGACGCAACCTAACTCAAACTGCGCCAAAGAAAACCCAGAGCTTGGAGACTCTCACAGATAAACAAATTGTACTTAAATTTAGAGCCCAGCAACCGCAGGGAGAGCATTAGACTAGGTGGTTTTCAAAATCCACAACAAATAACAGCCCAAATCAAAAACTACCATTAATTCTCAAGCTAATCCAGATTCTTTATGTCTATTCTTGTTTTCAACTTTGTGATGTTACCACCTGAATCACACAGTAGGTGGCAGACTTTCTACTTCTTAAAAGGCACATTCCACCCCCAAAATTCTCTCATCATTTATTCACCATCATGTCCTTCCAAACCTAGCATGAATATTCATACGAAGAACTTTCATCGAGACATTGCACCAGGTTTGACGTCAATACAACCAATCTTTGACAGAAGACTGACGACTTTGACTGCATTTTAATCTGTTCCTCACATATGCATCAGTTATATAGGAAGATTTTATTTGCAAAAACAGATAACTGATCATTTTAGTAATCATGTTTTGTTGTGTTTTACTGTGTTCGACAGCCCCGGGTCACTGTCTGCTTTCGCTAAATGGAAATCAGCAGCTTGCAAATTTTTCTAAATGTTGCATTAAGAGCACCAATGCGAGTGGAAGATGTGCTTGAGATGACTTACAGCATGTCAGGGCAGTTGTCAGGTTTGTCTAGCAGTCCTCCCTCCATGACAAACCGCAGTACCTGCTCATTGGACATGCCCTGATAGGGCTGCTCGGCCAGGGTGGCTATTTCCCACAACACCACCCCAAATGACCTGCAAGAGGAGAACAGATGAGAAAAGTTGAGATCTACACCGATAGCCTCCAAGGTGTCACAAGATGCTGATTTTCTCTTTTCATCGTTGAGTGAATTCAGTTGAAAGCTCCCCGCTCGTAAAAGCCAACTGTTCCCTGAAGATGTTTTTTTTCCCCCAGGAAACATCAATATTTTCATTAAGAATGTGAGCGATGTGTGTTCTAATTACCTAAAACTTTCAAGTGGGAGCAAGTTGTCATTATAATGAGTCAGCCGCTCAGACAAATGATATAATATAATGTGGTCTGTTGATAATAAAGCTATTAAGCACATAACCTTCTGTCGTGGCTGACTCTAGTAATCCTTTTTCTTTCGGGTCTTATTCTTATAATTTTTTTTGCAGATAGGTGTTGTACATCTAAATTAGATACAAAAGAGCTCCAAAACTGGCAAAAAATTATCAAAGGCTCTGTTCCAAAATCTAATGAGCTGCTTTGTGCTCTATTACAGCCTACATTGATATAATGTGTTATACACTGGACATTACTCAACTGATTTTATAAAACACAAGTACTAGACAAAATTTTACATTTAAGTGCACTGAACTATTTGCATCAGTATTTTGCTGAATTATATTTTGAAGGGTGACGTTACATGTTTTTTTTTTTTATTCATACTATTAATATGTAACATGCATTTAAAGCAATATTATTTCCAATATTTTGGCCGAGATAGATCTATTTAAAAATCTGGAATCGGAGGGTCCCAAAAAGTCTAAATACTGAGCAAATCACCTTTAAAGTTGTGCAAATTAATATCTTATCAATGAATTTTACTAATCAAAAATGACTTTTTGATATGTTTACAGTAGGAATTTTACAAAAAATCTTCATGGAACATGATCTTTACTTAATTGCCTAATGATTTT
>JAUCMU010000036.1:4212423-4240270 GCA_032275025.1 Enteromius treurensis
GTGTTTTGGGTAACTTATAGTGATGGAGAAATGAGCTGCGTGTCATCTGAAAGTTTTATTAGATCTCGTCAGTTTTATGTTCTGTGCGCGATTCAAACGCTCCGCTCTCCACCCAAAGCTGCAGAAAGTGATAGGTATAATAGCTATATATTTCTCTTATAGGCCTATTTATCCTTTATTATGTTTTTCTCTGGTCGCAAAAGTGCTGCAGGCGTATGATATGAAATAGATACGATCATGTGAATCCTCTTCTTCTGTTGTTTGCTAGTTTTAAATATGACTATTTTTAACGGATCACAGGCGCTTATCCTTTCTCGGTTAATAATCGGTGAACGAGGGTCGGTTGTCAGTTATGAGAAATAACTGAAATGAACAATCTTTGCACTCCGTTATGAAGTTGCACAAGAATCACTTTTGTATGTTAGTTCATCAGGGATGGGCATAAACCATGCTCTGGGGTAATCTTTGTTTGTCGTAAACACCTCAAACGTCATTCTGAGTCACAGGCGTTTTTCTTTACTTTTTGTTAGTCTCTGTATAATGATAGAGTGTAGCTGCCTGAAGCGTCACTCTCGTGCTCCTGTTTCTGAGACCCCGGAGAGAGCCCCCTTCTGGCTGACCCCGGTAATGCTCCCCTTCCGTCCAACCGAGTGCGTGTGAGGTCTCGGTCTACAGGGAGACAAAGGGGATATTTTTCAGTTTGGAGGCCCTGCAGTGGGCTGGAGCGCAGTGGTGCTGCATTGCCACAGTGGAGTGTCACAGTTGAGAGAGGGAAGGCAACCAGGGGCTGGGGTAAAGAGAAGAGGGAGGGGGGGGGTCACTCCATGCTTTTTCAGTGCTCCTATGTTTCCCCTAGCTGTGTTCGTGGCACAACATTGCACAATGGGGGCTTTTGTTTGTTGGGGGGTGGAAGCGGAGGCTATTCTGTTTCAATCATTTCTGGAAGTCCTGTGTTTGCAACGTGGTGGGGGCCTAATGCTTTCCTGTGGCTGTCTGTTGTTCCCTCTCTCTCCTTTTATTCAGTCTTTCTCCTCTCTCCATCTCTCTTTCAGTCTTTATGTTGCTTCTCACTTGTCTGCCTCCTCCTCGCCTTAAAGGGATAGTTCACCTTAAAAAAAAAAGATTCTCATAATTCAAACCTGTATGAATTTCTTTGGAACGCTGCAGTGATGCCGTACCTTTGTAGCTACCCAGAACCCTGATTCCCTCAACAAAAACACAATAGGATTTTTCTGTTTGAAATGCTGGAGAATATAAGCTAAGAAAAAAGCTGAAGTATACAATTCACACATTTTCTCGAATGGACACAGCTTTTATGATTTTAACTTCACCACAGTTACATTTTCCAACAACACTTTCAGTCTTTATTTACAAAATATTTTGAGTTTGACACACTGAGGCTGTGTGGACTAGTGAGTAGATGAGGTTTTTTTTCGCTGTGATGACATTAAAAACCTCTCCTGTTCCATTTAGCTAGCAATCACCTTTTTCAAGGTGAAAAAAAAACACAAGGGGGTATTAAAGCTATATTTTATGTCATAGAATAAAACGTGAAAGCATCTTGAGCTTGTGTAACCCACAGGCCATTTTTCGGGCATTTCACCAAAAATGCATTCTAAAACAACTTCAAGGCGATGGAAAGGAAGCACTAAAATGCTATCTTGCTTCCTGGTTTTGGTCTACAAAAATATGCCATCCTTGCAGCACTCTATTCTGTGATACACAAAAAAGGACGAATTTGAAAAGTGCTACTTCATGCCACTTCAGTAAATGGGCATTGGTACAAAAAGTACCAAAGCATAGTAAAATTGGTCCATATTACTCTTCATTCTAAGTAAGGATGATTCCTTAAAGAGACAGTTCACCCAAAAGGACACTTCCAAGTCCTTCACCCTCATGTCGTTTTCAAACCTGTAAGACTTTTAAAGGTTTTTGAAATCCGAGAGCTTTGTGACCCTGCGTAGACAGCATTGTTACTAAAAGTTGTAAGTAGAAAGGAAATAAGCTTGTATCTTCATAAAATTACATTTAAACCACTGGTGTGAGGTGGATTATTTAAATGATGTCCTTACTACCTTTCTGGACATGAGGATGAGCAAACGCAACTCTATGTGTGCAGACTGGACACGAGACGAGAAGTGAAGAGGTCCTGCAGCCATCTGCCCTGTTCTGCTTTTCCACATCCATCCCCCACCCCCTGCGATCAGCCGCGTATTTCTAACCCCTTGATTCCTCCTGTCGTGCTCTGAGCACATTTCACCTCTTCCCTACGCAGAGCTCTCGCAAAAGCTCCTCCTTAATCTGACTAAGGGCTAATCTGTTTTGGGATGGGGGGGGGGGCCCAGACGAGGCTTAGAGCCACCAGACTGGCTGACTCACTCCGTCAAACACCCGCCTTCCCTCCATCCATCCGTCTATCCATCATCCTGCCGGCACTGCCAGACAAGAGACACCTGTCTGCTATAGAGATCAACGCTGCCAGCGGTGGAGGCCTGTCTAAATCACCCAATGACCACCTCTCTCATCCGCACTATGGCTGGATGTGTATTTGAATGATTTTGGTAAAGAACAATCTGTATCCTACAGGATTTGGTTTGATTTCTGCTGTGCTTTATTACGTTAGCCTTTCGATTTCCCTTGCGTCTTGTGGTTTATGGCCCCTGTACCGATTCTGACATTAGAATGAGTGGAAAAAAAGAGAGTGATATTGAGAGAGAGAAGTAAACAAACCCTGAAAAGAGGAGGTGAAAGAGGAGAATAGAATAATGATGTCACCGTCAGCCAATGAGCGGCGTGCACCAGAGAGCATTTAAGGGCTGTCAGCTGTCCTGTTCCATCCTCATCACAGTACACACACACACAGTGGCTATGTTTGGAATGGAATACTAACTGCACAGTATGCACTGCATACTATTTAAAAACAAATAAATAAATACAATTTCAAACGGGGACAGTTGCCATTATGCAACATGAACCATTTCAAAAGCTGTGGTGTCACGTGATTGCATAATGTTGCATGTAAGTGGTGTCTTTTTTTAAACACTGATTATGTAGGGCAAGCGGTTTGTAAAATGGATGGAAGGGTGTTTTAGTTGTTTTTGGTAGCCTGATCAAATAAGAAGTCAAAATAGAGATAAAAATTCACAAATGCAATCACTTGAGGTTCATTCATTACACCAGGTGTCGGTAAGCTATATTTATTTGATCAAAAATGCAGTAAAACTGTGAAATATTATTCCAATTTGAAATGCTTTATACTGCATATTGATATATTTTAAAATTTCATACGTTCTTGTAATAGCAAAGCTGAATTTTCAGTATCCCATGATCCTTTAATTTAAGTAGAATCACATTTGATACATTCTTGCTGAATAATAGTATTAATTTCATTTAAAAAACAACAACAACAACAACTAAGACTGACCACAGAGTACTGAACAGTAGTGTACAATATTCTGTACTGTACATTTTTATATGTTGTAGGTCACTTTGCAGTTTTCAGACTGTGCACAGTATACATACACGTACAGTACATACTACAAATATTTTTAATGTAGTATGTTGGTATGCTATATACAATAGTATGCTGAATATTGCCCCTTCACTCACTCTTCTATTTTCTTATTTTGATTCTGGCACTATTTTGACTTTGTTTCTTTTTCATCGGTTGAAACAGTCCCTCTGCATCAGCATTGCAAGTAGACATGAGAGGAAATGGCCATTGTCAGTGTCAGTAGTTATAACATCTGATTTCCCTACAGAGCGCAAGCCCTAAAACTACATGCCCAGCTTATAATTTGTGTGACAACTGAGCACAAATCAGATATTAAATATTGAAGCTTGATTGTCAAGATTAATTAAATGCTGCATGTATAAGAAACAACATAACGAGGGCTGTACAGGGCATGATGAGGATTTCATTATTCGTGTTTTCGGCAGATTCAATGAGAGGGTTTGACATACAGCCTGATTCATCCAGACCATAAGCACTAGCATTTTTTTCACACTCAGCTGCACATGTGTAACTGCATTGCCTTATTTAGCCATGAAGTTAATGAGGACAATCTATTACGAGGCCTATTGTTTATCACAGTAAAACAGCTGCTTAGTGTAATCAAATCTTTTTAATCCGAACTGTAAGCCTTGTGGAGTAGTTCACTGCCCTCCGTAACAACAGGGGGCAATAACAGAGTATTCCAAGCACGGTTTTCCTGCTTTTTACATTGGTTTGTGTGCAGAGGAATCTATTTTGATGCATAAGAGACAGAGAAAAAAAGGAATAATATTTTGCATACAAAAATACATATTTTTACGGTGATTGCATTTTCTCTGTGAATTACAATTCTATATAAAATGTAAAATTATTCTCTTTCCATTTGTATCCCTTTAATGCAAAAATAATTATATTTACATTATAATTACTATAATGTAGAAAAAATTTGTTTTAAAAGTTTTTTTTTTTTCTGATTTAAATAAAGCAATAAAAATAATCATAATTAATCATATTATTATCATCATCATCATCATTATTATTATTGTCTGATTTTCGGGATAAATTTGCGAAGTTTTCAGAGATATCAGTTTGACATATTTACACTCATATAATATCTACCTTAATTGTTGGTATTGTAGCGTCTATGAATACAGATTTATTTTAGACAGTGTTACTTGGCAAAATAAGATCACTGTATTGTCCTTGATGTGAAATTGGTCCTGTGGCGTTTTAGCTCGTGGTTTGAACCCACGGTTGTGTGTCCCACTTATCAATAAAGGCAGAATCTCATCAGTCCATTTCACATGAAAGCACAGAAAAACAAAGCTCTGAAAGGAAGAAGGGAGGTCGAGCTTGCTCAGCTCAATAAAGCCAGCTGCTGCCTCTGAGGGTGATTGTGCCGCGGGTCTTGTCCCTCTCCGAGAACAAAAACGGGCCACACACACAATCTCTCTGCTCCTCTCCCAAAATAAATAAAGAAGCAGAGGGGTCTGTATATATATGTGCGTGTGGTGCCAGATGATGAATAAGTCGCCACCAGTCGCCCTCTTCAAGTCGGGGATGCCAGCCAGAGCAGCAGCAGAGGCACGCACGCTATGCGACAACCCAAAACTAGACAAGGCGAGACGGAGGGAGGCAGAGCCGCAGAGAAATGTAGCGGTCTGTCAGCATGTTTTTCGTATAAAGAGAAGGATGTTCGTTCCAAAAAAAAGAGCGTAGAGGATGTTCTATCACACAAAGCATGCAAGAAACTAGAGAAAATAGAGATGCATGGTATGTCTGTATCTTAAATGTAAGATCAATTTAATTGATGTATTTTATTTTTGACATTTTGTGTGATGTGATATATATATATATATATATAATTATTATTATTATTATTATTAATTATTATTTATATTAATATATATATATTTTTTTATTATTAAAGGTTTATTTAAAATTAGTTCATTTATTTTAAAACAGCAAAAACAGTATAAATATTATGCGTTTTAATAATATCAGCCAATTATGAGTAATTGTCTATTCTACTGCATGTCATAAAAACTAAACTATAACTATAATATCTATAATTAATTATACCTAAACTGAAAAGTAAAGTAAATTTATAAGTAGCAAATAAAGTAAAATAGGTGCCAAATCCAGTAATAAACATTTTCACAGATTTTGCCTCTCCCCTTTTGTTTTTCACTCTTTCATAGTCCCTCATGCTTGTGCACATGACATGCTCTCTGACATCCACAAACCGTTTGTTTTTTGGAGATTTGCTATCCACCATCTGTCAGATTAGCAGGTTGCTAATGACCTTGTCAGTTTTTGAGGGTAAAGCTGCTGCATCATTTAATCTTGGTTCAAGGAGGGGCCGCTATATGACTGTCTGCTTTAAATGGCAAGCCAAATATTTATGCGCTCAACGCTGGATTACTGTCTCCCTCATGTAAACATAAAATGTAGATGTGGCGTTTTGACTCCAGATGTTATGCTAGAGAAGTGTGTGTGTTCACCATGCCAGGATGAAGAGTGTGCCAGCGGTATCGAAGCTGTTCTGCAAAGCTACTGATGACTGTCCGCAGAAACAGGGCTTGGCAGAAGCGATCCGTTAAACTCAAAGACTCCTGATTGAGCCTGAGAGGAGACAAGACTCTCGCTGTGACTGCACATGGGGGAATGTGTGTGTGTGTGCTTTGCGAAGAACGATTTGTAAACCCTGTTATTATTACAACTTCAAGTCATTCCAAACTTGCTTTCATCGGAAAAACACAAAAGCAGACATTTAGCAAAATGTTCATGCTGCTCTTTTCCTTAGAATGACAGTGAAGAGCAACCAAGTAGAGTTACATGTTTAACGCTCTCAGGTTATTCTGTAATTTACGCTCTAATATTTGTGAGCCCTCGTATATTATTACGTGTTGTTTTCAGTGAACTGGGTGTGTGTGTCTGTATATGAGAGTGTGTTGATTTGTGAAGCGAGTCTGTGGCTCCCGGACAGCAGTGGGGTATTCTTATCCCCCATCAGCCAGGCAGCGAGCAGGCGCAGGGCTGCCAGGAAACACAGTGCATTTAATGAAGTAAATCTGGGAAGTCGAGTATTTTTAGCAAACTCTTGCGCTGAGAGGAAACACCTCCGAAAGCAGTGGAAAACCAAAATAAAACGTCTCGCCTCCCTCTCTTATTGAATCAGCCAGACTGTGGTGGCCCATGTCTGTTCGATTTTCGAGAACTGCCTGGTTTGTAGGAACCTAGCGTGACGCTGGCACCGAACACAGTCTGGGTGTGCATGTTTGTATAAAACTTCATCGACTGGATGGAGCTGTCCTTAAAAAGAGAGAGATTGGCTATTTGGGTGAGTCTGAAGAGTATGTTTTATTAGTATCGTTTACTTTTACTAATTTTAAATGAACATATTCATTACAGTTTAATTAATTTTATCTACAGTATATGTTTATGTTTATGTTTAAACTAACTTGATATACATGTTACTTTTCACTCATTGTTTACTAAAAAAGTGTAAATTCTACACAAAATAAACTGCTTTTTGGCACCATTTAGTAGTCTTTTTGTTAGATTCAATATAAAGTACAATATAAAAATGTATGTATGTAGTTGAAAAATAAAAATTGGACGGTGTCCTATGGTCTGACATAGCAAAAATATTGGGGACAAAAACCTTAACACACAAATGAGAGTTTTTTTTTTGTCACACAATAGGACACAATGATAGGTCAACTACCCAAGTGCATTGTATCTAATATTAATTAATGTAATTACATTAATTACACAGTAGTTCAAAACACTTAATATAACAAAGCATCACACACACAAAAATCACCAATTTTGTGATGATTCATTTCATCCCATATATGGAGTTCCTTCCTTCCTGCCAAGTTTGTTTCACTACACTGCCCAAGTGATGATGGTGATTAGAAACATTTTCTCCCTCCTTGTCTCACTCTCTCACACACAGATTATTCTTCATGTTCTTCCTCTGTAGGTGAACCAATCTATGTTGTTTGCGTAAATTAGATGACTAAATGAGAGAGAAATGGGATAGGCATGCATCTTCCATACAAGACGGTTTAATGGCTGTCACACACATATATTTGATTATATTATTTTGTCTGTTTCTTTCCATTGTTTTGCCCAGAAACGGATGGCACAGATCTGCAGTGACCTGTTTGCAGAGGCAGGCCTGCGTCTTTTGGTTTTGCCCGCTTGGGTCATGAGCCTTGTGGGATTGAGTGGAGGAAACATCCACCTCTCTGTGTGTACTGTTGTGGTTATGCCGAGTGTCTAGAATGATCCCAAGTGGGATTGTGTTTCCGGATAAGGATGTGGCTTGATGGAGCCAGGGGTCCAACCGCAGGTCTGCTTGGGGTCCTGTGGCACTGGAGAGCAAGGCTAATAGTGCGCCTGTCAGTGGTAACCTGAGAGTGTTTGAGCGCACGTAAGCGCTCGTGGTGCTCATACATACAGAAAAACAATCATACTAATCATGCATTGCTATTGCATTTATACATGCCTTTGAAATGAGTCTTTTAAATGGTTCTATTATGTGTTTGATTAATCTGAAATATTAAGTAATTGATTACAGAAGAGAAATGTTACTTCTGGTTTAAGTAAAATGAAAGTCCAGAACAAAATAAAAAATATTTCTGCTTGTTTTAAGTACTAATTATAATACTTATAGTACTAATAGTAATTATTAATTATAATTAATACATATTATGAATGCTTGAATGCTGTTTTGTTGAAGCCGAAAAAAAAAAAAATATATATATATATATATATTTAATTTTTTTTAAATGTTAATTATAAGTAATTATATTTAATTACAATTTATAAAACATAAATAAAATGGTCCGAAAAATAAAAACATGCTTTGTCAAAGCTAAAAAATATATTTTTTTGTTTTTGTTAATAAACCTTATAATTGTTTGTAATTAAAATACCATAAACGTTTGGAGAATGACTTGGAAAAAATAGCTGCAAACTGGAAAACATTCATATGTAATTACCATGGTTACAGCACCACCTCCCTCTCCCCACACCGGGGAGGACTTGTTTACCACTGTCAATGACATGCCAATCATTGTGGTCCTCCCCCTCCCATCCCTGATTGGTCCATCTGTTCACCTCCTAGTCCCGCCTCTTCAGGACTTACTATCAAAACAGAATGAGGTAGTGTATAAGTATAACCAGACATCAGGTATCAACCATAACTGCTGCACACATTATTATTAGTTAGAATAAAAACAAAATATATTCATAGTGTTATGGTAAGATGTTTCTAATATATTATATTATAGTCAGGGAACTACTATTATTTTTACAGTAAGTAAAAAAATCAATCAGATGATTTAAGATATTCTGTCCGTTCTGTCATCATTTACTCACGCTCAGATTGTTCTTGTTCAAATAAAAAAAAAAAGCTAAACGTGGAAACAGATGTTAAGTCATTTTTAATCCGTCCACTATCTAAGTCTAATTAATCAACATTTTAAAGAAATATGAAAGAGGGTGAGTAAATGATGCACCTACAGTAAATTAGTATTATTGTTTTTATCATTTTTATGATTTAAGCTATAATTTATTTGAATTTGGATTTCGATGTACTGGTTCACACACCCATCTGCCACTTGCATGATTAGTAAATTACTGTTACTAATGATGCAAAGCACACCCATTTAAGCAATTTCTTATTGCAAAATGTACAATATGCGTGCTCCCAGACACATTAGTTGCCTCAGTAAGGGCGTCTGCCTGCGTTATTGTGCTCTCTCTCAGTGGATTTGTTTTGCACCATAGAGGGGACGTTCGGTAGTCTGCCTGCTCTGGGTCACATTATCCCAAATCTAAGATTACAAACATCCCTCAGCGCTCCGTGCCTGCATGCACGCCGAGTCTGCAGCAGCAACAGAAGCCAGATCTGCCTCCGAATGCATGTATTTGCCATTTAGGTATATACTACGTAATGGCTTCAGCGCTGCGTTTGAGTGTTATGGAATTCAAGACGGGTTTGCCTTTTTTTTTTTTCTCCACATGCGCATGTGCTATAGCAGAGTGACGCACAAGCATTTTTTTTTCAGCTCCAGGGAACACTTTTGAAGCTAGATTGTGAGCCAAGCAGCACATGATGCATTAATGAAAAAGAAATGTCTTTCATTGTTGAAGCGAAACAATAAATGGTGTCTGCACCAATGAAGCAATCGTATAATTTAAGTTAAAAATTCCATCAGTGTCCTGAAATGTGTTTTTGTGTCTGGTGCCGAGCCCAAGAGGATTAACATTCTGCACTGAGATTACCCGTTTTGAACATTCTAGTTATTCTTCACATAGCCCACTGAGTTAAGACCCTAAGACAGAATGGCATCCAAGTGTGTCAGTGGGTTCGCCCGGGGATAATAACACTGTTTTTTACTGCATTCCTCTTAAAAGATTGCGTCAATCCAGAAGATATTGCATTTAACCTTTTATATAATGAGCCCCTATGTCAATTCGGTTGCTGCTGAGGACGTCTGTGGCGGTTTGGAGCGCCGCAGCGGCTATGTCTATGTGGTCTGAACGGTCGGCTTTCACAGACGGGGAGGAAAAGGGAGGGCTGGTCAGCTCACTGCAGAGCTGGTCAGCATGCGGTTGTGTCCCTCATGACTGCTCAAAAGAGCAGACAGGGTCAGTCACATCAGGACCGTCACGCCATAGGGCCCTACGCAACTTTTCGCTTCACTAAACAAGTGACCTTCACATTTAGCGGGTGCTATTAAACATCTGCATTTGTGTTTAGATCATTGGACTTCCTTGTTAGGTAACGAAGCATAGTAGAAACCTAGCATGCTCGGCATAGCTGGATGTACAGACAAACAATGTGGAAATAGTTGCGGCACTCTTTTATTATTAACTATAAATAAAGACCATATCTTTGAAAAAAAACAACAACAACATTTGAAGTAATGTACTGATCGCCGTGTTGCTGTATTTTTGTTTTTCCTCCTTGTTCATTCTTCAGTCAGCCCTAGCTGTCTTCCTTTCTAGAAGAAGGCATGCATGTTTGAAATATTTCCTCATTGAGGAATTGCTGTGGAGCTTTTTTGTTTGTGTGTGTGGGATGGAAGAGCAGTTTGCCTGGGGTGCCCCCTTTTGGTGGCATTCCAAATAATGAATAACTTCCTGCTTCCACTCACTACGACTGTGTAAAAGGATTAGAGAGCACCAGCGAGCCAAGAATGCTTATGTTTAGGCTTTTTAGCTCGAGTGTAATTCAATCCTTAGGTAGTTAAGAGGACGATGAGATATTTAAGGAGACATGAGTAAGTTGGTTAGGGTCAGAATTAGAGCTGGAAAGTGTGCAGCTATTAATAGGCCATAAAAGGGCCATGTGGCTATTTAAGGAAATGCAGTTCTCATTTAGAGCTCCACGCTATGCCTGTTTTCTGTGATATGTGTATGATAGAATATTCCTGCAGGAGTTACATGATTATGTGTAAACATTACATTACAGAATCAGGTGGACACATCCAAAACTGACTCTGTGTCTGGAGTCTATTGTGAAATCATTCATTACAAAATCTGGAGCCCTGCATTGCCCTAAAGATCTCCATCCACCATAGAATCTCATTCGTCCTACTCTCTATGATTGTGTCACACTTTGCAGAAGTTTTACATTTAGGGTGAATAAACGCATTGCTGTGTTTTTTTTTTTATTGCTTTGCATGTGCCCTGTGGCTGTTTTGGAAGCTATTCACAATTGTTTGTTGTTTTTCCTCTCACTAAAGCTAGGAATTGAACTAAGGAATGTTCTAGTAATTTCTGCAGGGTGGGTTATGATGTGGCAGAAGAATGCTAAGCATCTCAAATGGCAGGAGTAGGAAAAGTGTCTCCACCCAGGCCAATTAAGTCCCTGCTGATGTTTGTTCCACCGTAGAGACTCAAGAGTGTGTAAAATAACATCCCGGTGCTGTGGGATCACCTCGGTGAACCCGTTTTTCGTTTGTAAGCCGATATAAGCAAACATATGTACTATAATGGGAGTGAGGACAGACACGGTAAGATTAGCATGCCTCTGAGCGGCTTTTGTTGAAGGAAAAATACAAACAAGAAAGAAAGTGTCCTTGTGAGGAGGTTGGGGGGGTGTTGTGACGAAGGTCAGGTTGTACAGTGACCCGCATCTAAAAGCATGCTCATTTTTTACATTTTTTTCCCTATCAAAATCCAGTCACTTGTATCGGAATTTGATGTGAAAAATTTCCCCACGCAGATTTTGCAGCAGGTTTAAGTTGATAACACAATCGTCAGTAGACAATGAAGCTTTTTTGTCCACTAAATATCTCCAAAATGTTGCTAATGCGGCCACCCCTTCATTGGCTGTTAATTGGCGGGACGCATCAGGTGCACCTCATCAACTCTGCCATCGTCGTGACTCCCCTCTGTCGTGGTCCTGGACATAGGCCATCCATTAGGGCCGAGACGTTGATGATTTGAAGGGATGTGTATCTTCCATCTGCTGAAATCCTATGCATACCTACTAAACGTGCCGTATTCAATTCACAAATAAACAAAATGGTTATATTTCCCCTGTAATGTTGTACTGCATGAGGTGAGCTCATGAATAAAAAGGGAAAAATCCCATGTAGACGTTTCTTTGGCTGTGCCCCCTGAGCCTGTTAGGCGGAGTGCCAGAATTCTGTTGCCGGGCGACCAGGAGTGCTGTGCCATGCGGCTTAGTTGCCTCTTCATGTTGAGCTGATGGCGCTGGCTGCCTAGTTAGCGCTTGGAGTCTCACCTCGGGCAGCAACACACCCAGGCAGACCTTTCAACGGTACATATGCTATTCCTAGACCTGCTGTCAGATTCCTGGACTAGAGTTGAAGCAAGCATTACTATGACTATTTCTCTTTTTCTAGCGTTTCTGCCAACCCATTCCTTTTTTACTAAATGTGCTGTTCTGACATTGAAATTTGTGCATATCCTAGAATTTAGTTTTTCCTAGAAAAACAGAATTAGATGGATTTAGACCTCCCAATGCTTCATAAAGCTGTATTTTCGCTTCTGCAATTTCATTTAGACCATCTGCCACATTTGCTCAGACCCACAAAAAAGTATATAGAATAGAATATTAATATATTTTAAAAAATGTGTTAGTTTTTGTTATTACACAGATTTTATTATTTGAACTGTTAAGTAGTTTGAATTCTGATTTTATTTTATTGTAATTTTACGGTTGATTTGTGGATCGATTCTGTGATTTAAAAGAATGTATGTATTTATTTTTTCTCCAAATGCAAAGTTCTGAGCTTAGTATTTAAGAGCAGATGGCGCTCTAGACAAGTTTTTTCCCAGACAATCAAATGCTCACGAAGAAGCATGCTTGTGCATTGTGTTTTTTATTATTTTTTGATGCATGAGCAGTGTAAACACAGCCCAATGTGAACACTAGTAATACGCTTCAACCTTTTCAAACTTCATTCCTTTTTATTTTAGATGTTGTATGTGCAAGTAACTGGAAGCAGGCAGAGTACAGCTATTTCTAAAGCATGCCTGTTAAAAACTAAACTTAGAAGCGATTCAAGAGAGAATCACGATGCATTCGGAAAGTCACTCTTCAAAACAACAACTGGGCAGAACAATATAAATTTCCACTTGAATGTACTATCTCCTCTCTACCATCTACAACACCCTCGCAATCGCTACTTGGCTGTTAATTCGAATCAAACCATCAACTCTCATCTTAGGCTTTTCCCACCCTTTCTCACACTGTCTCATGCGTCTCATATTACTGAGAGGGCTTGTCTCTCCTTGCTCACTCAATGCAAGCGATTCCTTTGGAATGCCTATTGATCCCACATATGTCAACAGTGTACTAGGATCCCTTGACTCTCTATAGCAAACAAGCGTGTTCAATATGGCTTGCTGTTGAAAGCTTAATTTGAAACACGCTGCTATTTTGTCATGCTTTTTTGCACTGCATAAAAGTGACTTTCTCACGCTTTTAACAGAAGCTGGTCTCGCATGGAAATAGGCATATGGAACATTTGGGGTTACATCATGATGTCAGTAACCTTTCCGCAATGGAACTGATTTGTTTGTCAAGAGCTGATTACAGAGAGCCTCCAAACAGACCCGTTTGTTTGTATAAAGCTAGAGTTCAAAGGCATTGTTTGAAAGGACAACGAACATGTTAAGACGAGCTGTAGACACAACAATTACAAGGATTTCAGGAAAAAAATTGTTTATGCCATGTACGATACCTCTGAATATCAATCAATCTGCACTCTTGTTTTATTTTTCCAGGCATTATGCATGGCTGTGTGTTTCATGTGTTAGAACAGTTGGAAGAATTATTATGCTGCCAGTCATAAGTGCATTTACCATTTCCATTTCCAAGCAACAAACTCTAGTACCATAGCAGATTGAATCAGTGTGTTTAAATGATGACTCACTCGTGGAGACAGCCACTTGTTTAGTTCCTGAATGAATCAGTCGAGTAAATAATTCAATGGTTCGCTAAAAAGACACTTGTCGCCACCTACTGGTGCGAAGATGTTATCATTCAAAAAGAGTCACTTAAAAATCGTACCATTACACAAGCAGACAGTCTGTCTGAAATGTACAAACACAGACAAGATGAGAGATACAAACAGTGAAAAAAGGCCTTGTCGGACTGTATATCAGCACTCTTGGCACACCGCACAGCCAATCAAATCGGAGTACTGTTGTGTAACTGTTAGCTGGTGTTTCTCATCATGACACATTCCAGCTCAGTTAAAACCCACCACAGATGGATCGTGGCTTCTCATTGGGCCCAGCCTGACTAGATGCTTCCCAAGCTAATAGTCCAAACTGCGGTCCATCTGCTAGCTAGACTTTTTGGCTTTGCTTCTCGCTCTACTCTTCCTCTCCCCCTCCTCCAAATTCCCTCAACAGTCTCTAACAGTAATAATATTTAGCTGTAGTGAGTCCAGAGCTGCAGTTTACTAACAAGGCTGGCACACAGCAGCGCCAGGCCCTGCACAAACACCCCTGACTTCACGCAGGGTTTCTTCCTCCTCTGTGCCCCTTTTCATAGCCGTCCTTTATTTTAAAGTCAACTGATCCTAAAGCTAGCCACCATCTTACCCCAGAACACACACCATAAATGGTCTCTGATCTCTCATATTTAGCTAATTAGGTAATAAGTAAACCAATCTTATGTATATAAGTATTAATTGGCAACTGTCTCAGGAAAAAACATCTTCCTCCTTCAAACAGGTTGTGTATTTTGATGCAGCAACTGATGTTTTTCTCTTCATTTGTTTTGTTCTTTTCCAGTGTGTCCAAAGGAGTGTGAGAAGAGGGCGTGCACGGATAAGGGCAAGTGCTGTCACCCCCAGTGCCTTGGCAGCTGCACCGAACCAGACAATGATAAGGCATGTGCCGCCTGCCAGCATTACTTTCACGAGGACCGCTGTGTTGAGGCCTGCCCGCCGGGCACGTACAAGTTTGAAGGTTGGCGCTGCATCACCATGGACATGTGTGCCCGTGTTCACCTACCCAGTGAGGTCGACTTTGTCATCCATAATGGAGAGTGTATGCCAGACTGCCCACCCGGATTCACCCGAAATGAAACTCAGAGGTATGCCGCCTGAGCTGGATGTAGGGGCGTCTCATGAGACCCCAGTGTCAAGATGGTTTCTTTATATGTTATATATTCTATATATTTCATACTTTATATCTTTATATTTTATATTTCTTTATATATTTTTTAAATTGATTAATAAAACTCAAACTGATGCTATTAAAATAGTTTTTCTTTACTAAAGTAAAAACTTTCAATTTAAAAAACATAAATGAAAATTAGCTGCTTGTTAAAATGCTTATTTTGAATTTGGCATTTAACTGAAATTAAATAAATAAAAGTATCACAGTTACATGAACTAAAATTTTTAATTAGCTTAAAAGAAAAACTAATCAAAATGACAAAAATACATAATAAAATGACCACAGCTTTAAATGTAAAATTAAATACATAAAATATAAAAAACCTCATTCAAAATATGAATATTCATAATAAATAAATAAAAATTAAAACTTTATAATAAATAATATATACTTAAATATATTTCAGTTTTTTCTTTTTGTAATACAGATTAATATTTTTATCTCATTTATATAAAATATAATTATTATTTTAAAATGTTTCGTAAAACACTGTTATTGTGAACAAAAGGCATTTTAAAATAAGTTTCTTTTTAAATACTGTATGTTGCAAAATAAAGAACCAGTCACAAATAACAGTCAGAAGTGGACTGTGGTTCAGTAAGTGTGTAAATGATCTAACCGCACAATATCATCACATTAGCAATGTGATTGGCAAGATTAGATGAACATGTTCCTTTTAAATTTTCATATTTAAATCCATAAAGCTAAAATGGGAAATGTTACCACACAACTGGTCATAATCAGCAGCCCGGTCTGTTCTCTGTAGATTGTAGCTCCATTATTAACACCAAACCAAACCTGTGTACACTTTTTACAACCATTTTATACACCATACGAAAAGGCTATGAATACTTAATTGTTCTAAAGCTGCCATTAGGATTTCTGTGCTAATTTGAAGGTTTAGATTGAGATTTATGACCTCAAAATCCAGGACTGTTTACCTTCAGGTGGCACATAACCATACTGGGAACCGTTTCTTGAGGTGAAATATGTTTAAACTGGGTAAAGGAGATTGTAATGACAACACCTTGGACTTTACTTGGACACCTGTACTTTTCGCTTCATTTACTTTTCCATGTATTTTTAACACGTTGAGCCTGTTTTTTAAATTGACCAGACCTGGTTTTGCCTCACTGCTGACTTAATGATCCTTCATTCACATAAAGTCCAGGGTTCAGACGAGGACTCTGTGAAGCACAAAGACCTCATAAAGCAGTGACCTTGTGTTTGTCAAAAACAGGTCTTAAATATGCTTCATGTTTTGGTGAGACACAGTAATCCTGTCACGGTTCACTGGCATTTGCCTGTTTGGAGTCTGTGTGTGTGTGTGTGTGTGTGTGTGTGTGGCTGTGATCTGTCCTTGACACTCACTCTCCCTTCTTCTCCCTCTCTCTCCCACCTGCAGTATGTTTTGTAACGCATGTGACGGACTGTGCGATAAGGTCTGCGAAACGAAAACAATTGACTCTGTGGATGCTGCTCAGTCCCTGCAGGGCTGCACGGTCATCAAAGGCAACCTACACATCAACATCCGGCGGGGCAGTAAGTACCCTCTCCCACAACCCACAGCGATAAGATGTTTCTCATTCCTAGACAAATGACAGACTTAAGCTTGAGCCATTGAATCAATATTTCTTATTCAAATATGTGACCACAAAACCAGTCATAAGGGGCAATTTCCTGAAATAAGCCTATCATTGATGTATGATAGGACAATATTTGGCCGAGATACATATATTTGAAATCTGGAATATGAGGGTGCAAATCACAGTCCTTTGCAATGCATATTACTAATCAAAAATTAGGTTGTGATATATTTGCAGTAGGAAATGTATAAAATAACATCACGGAACATGACTTTACTTAATATCCTAATGATTTTTGGCCAAAAAAAAGATCAATCGATCATTTTGACCCATACTGTACAATGTATTGTTGGCCATTGCTACAAATATACCCATGCTACTTAAGACTGGTTTTGTGGTCCAGGGTCACATATATTATTCAGAGTTCCAACAGTCATGGAAAACCATGGAAAACTATTAGAATTGTTATTTACATCCTGGGTATGTAATGAAAATGAGTAAAATATTCAAATGTGTTGTCGTTTTTGTAGTATTTTTGGTGCTTTGCTATAAAGAATTTAGTTTGCTTAAAATTAATTTTTAATAAATGTGTTAATTTTCAGAACTATGTTTTGAAAAAACTAAAAAATATATATTTTTAAGCTTTTAAAAAAAATTTGGAACAATATTTAGTGTGAACATTTAAGATAAAGTTTAAAGTTAAAAAAACTTGTTTTACAGAAAATAATAAAACAAATGGTGTTTGTTTAATACAATGACAATGTAATATCCAGTAAATTATTTTACAGATGTGCACTAAAAATATATACACATTTACCTGATGCACAGATTAAAATCCCTTTGGGAAAATTTGAGCTCCTTAAAAAAATTACTGGTCAAACACTGTATGAACATTTATTAACTGACATGTATTTTTCTGGTTTTACACAATAAGGTTCCTGTATTTTTTGTTATTTTTTGTTGAGTATGAGCTGCTTAAACTCTTGGTGGTTTGATAAGGGACAGTTGCTGCCGCCCATGTATCACTCAACCTGATGAAGTGATGAGTTAGTGCAGACGCTGTGTGTCCTGTGGGATTTGGTTTGTGTTGCTCCAGTGTCATATCTCTTTCTCGCTCTCTCTCTGTTTCCCCAGATAACATTGCATCAGAGCTGGAGAGTTTCATGGGCCTGATCCAGACAGTGACTGGATATGTAAAGATCAGACACTCTCAGACTCTGGGCTCTCTGTCCTTCCTCAAGAGCCTGCGATACATTCATGGAGAAGAGCTCACAGAGCAGTAAGACTTTAAAGCACACAGCAATTATCATGGCATGCAGAATCATCAGATGAGGAAAATAAATATTACTGATTCCTATCCAAAAAAATAGATTACATTAGAGTACATTGTTAAAACATTTGTCATTCAAAATCTCTGACTACCAGAAGCGAGTGGGACCCAGCTGGTAGGCGGTTTGTTGCTAGTCAAGGATGATCGGCAGTGATCATGTTCTAAACTCTTCTGGTGCTTCTGCACCGGCACGGTAGTCACGTTGCAACATAGTCTCATGTCTGAAACATAAAGACGAACACGATCATTGCGTGCGGGACTCTGTGTCCTTCACAGGTCTCCGATTGTTACATGTTTCTTCAAAGGTTTCCATACTGTAGGAATGGCTGAAAGTAATAAAATGTCAGCTATAATGGAATGCACAGCTCAGGGTCGTAAAGCTGAAGTCTGTGTGTGTATACAAGAAGGGATTAAACGTATACACGCACACATTTTTCTATTAATCACTATCTGCTATCTGACTCATTTTTCTCACATGGTGTCAGTGTTTTATGGAGGATGTCAGACGGAGGCTGTGGGAACCTTTCTGTTATGATCTCACTAGGGTAGAGTTTCATCTTGAGGAATGCTTGTAAGCAACTCAGACATTCTCTACGTTCCTGAGGTGTTCAGTGCGACTCAGTCGGGTGCAGCTGCAGAAGTCATCCGAACCCTCTTCTGAGCCATGATCTCCATGCGTGTTTTAATGAAACACAATCTGTGCACACGCTTTAGTAGTTGTTTTTCTTAACACATATCGCATTCGTCATGTGTATAACCAGATCTGATCGTCCTCATTCCTTTCTTTGGTTCCATTTTTCTCACAGTAAAGATAAGAAAGGCAGTGTTTAACACGTTGGTTTTGTATGTGTGTTTTTGTTTTTGTGACAGGTTGTATGCATTCTCTGCAATCGACAACCAGAACTTGCAGTATCTGTGGGACTGGAGTCAGCACAATCTGACTATTAGAACTGGGAAATTGTTCTTCCGCTTTAATCCCAAGCTTTGCATGTCTGAGATCCAGAAAATGTGGGAGAAGACCGGCGTTAAGGAAAAGATGGAAGAGGATGACACTCGTAGCAATGGAGAACGAGCAAGTTGTGAGTAGATGAAGCGTTTCCTGTGATGCTCTGCCACTCTTCCATCTGTAGTGCCACAGTATGATGAAATTATATTATATTATATAGTTATATATATATAAAGTGAGTGACATGTGTACCACAGATATATAACAAGACAACATTGTCTTTCTGTTTGCTGACTGTACTCAAGAATGAAGTCTGATTCATGAACAAATGATTCTTTTCACGTCATAATCCAGATGAAAGGGAAATTAAAGGCATAGTTCACCCCAAAATGAAAATCATCCTGTCCTTTACTCACCTTTAAAGCATCCTAGGTGTGTGTGACTTCCTTTTTTCAGACGAATCCAATCAGAGTTATAATAGAAATTGTTCATCCCCCTGCGAGCGTTTGAATGGGTTTAAATGGGTGATAGCTGTTACACTCCGTGAGACATGAAATAACGTACACGTATTCGTAATTATACGTCCTTCACACGGCTCCGGGGGATGAATAAAGTCCTCCTGTAGCAAATCTATGCGTTTTTTGTACAATAAATGTGACCCTGGACAACACAACCAGTCGTAAGTGTTGAGATTTATACATGATCTGAAAGCTAAATAAATAAGCGTCCCATTGATGTATGATTTGTATGGATAGGGCAATATTTGACCGAGATGCAACTAAATGAAAATCTGGAATCTGAGGGTACAGAAAAATCTAAATCCTGAGAAAATCCCCTTTAAAGTTCTCACATGAAGATCTAATCACTGCATATTATTAATCAAAAAAATAAGTTTTAAACTTAATAAGCACTTTTCTCTCAGGTATGCTGTCTGTGGAAACCGGAAGCAGTCCCGGTGGATGACATAGACACATTGTGTTGCTGGATTAGTGATGAGCGCGAAGAGAGAACATTACAAAACACCAGTCATGAATTAGAAATGTTGAAAAATGCAGGAGGATTTCGATATAAGCCAAAAGGAAAAGTTGTTTCCTTTAAAACTACATTTCCCAGAGGCGCATGCATCCGCCGGGACTGCTTCCAGACAGAAGACGTGAGAGAAAAGTGCTTATCAAGTTTAAAATATGAATTTCATATTTGTTGCACGAAAACTATTTTTATTATTACTCCGATAAGTTCTATCTGAAAAAAGAAAGTCACTCACACCTAGGATGCTTCTATGGTGAGTAAAAGACAGGATAATTTTCATTTTTGGGTGACCTATACCTTTAAACTATATCATATATAATGCAGTGGTATTTGTAAGTGAGAACAGGTTGGTAGACGACAGCATTATGTTTCTACAAAGACATCACTCAAGGCTCTTAAAATGCTTTTTGCTCACAAGGTGTCCCAGTTGTCCATCTGTACCTGCTCTATTATGTGTCTGACAGATTTCTGTACAGAGCGAATTTACTTCGGAGAACAATGATAATGGCTTAGCCAACGTGGTTGTATTTTTTCCTCAGAACATAATTGCTCTGACTCTAGACTGGTGAGACATTAACAGAAGTGCCTTTTCTAATACCGCTCTGAAGCTCATGAAAGATGGAAAGGCCATGGCATAGTCTTGCATTCAAGTTGAAGAACTCTTATGGGTGCTTTTAGTCAAATCTCTCTTATGACCCCTCTTCTAGGTGAGAGTTATATTCTAAAGTTCAAATCCAACCTCACTCAAAGTACTCGGTTAAAGCTCACTTGGGAGCGATATCGACCGCCTGACTACAGAGACCTCATCAGCTTCATCGTGTATTACAAGGAAGCGTGAGTATCAGACTGCTGGAAGTTACTATTATGGACATATTATTCACATCTAGTTTATTAGCAGCTTCTGCGTTGTGAAAAAGCATTATATAAATGTGCATTTGTGTGCTGTTGCCTCGATGTAGACCCTTCCAGAACATCACAGAATTTGACGGACAAGATGGATGTGGTTCAAATAGCTGGAACATGGTGGATGTAGATCTCCCTCTGGACAAATCTTCAGACCCAGTGGTATATTTGTCCTCTCTTAAACCCTGGACACAATATGCCATCTTTGTGAAAGCCGTCACCCTGGTTGTAGAGGACAAGCACGTTCTGGGGGCTAAGAGTGAGGTGGTCTATATTCGCACCAATGCATCAGGTTGGCATCACCACTATCCCTCCAATATCCAGTACCGTCTACAATTTGATTTATTATGCCAACTAATCTCTTGCGATTTCACAGCGCCGTCAATGCCCCTCGATGCCCGCGCATATGCCAACTCCTCCTCATCCCTGATGGTGAAGTGGTCTCCTCCCATCGCTCCCAATGGAAACAAAACCTTCTACTTGCTCCGCTGGCAGCAGCAGGCAGAAGACCGCGAACTCTACCAGCATAACTACTGCTCTAAAGGTAAGTGTGTACCTCATAACTTCCACTAACCTTTGGGTATTCCAGAGAAACGTACCATAACTATATTTACAAAATGTGTGAAGCTTGTGTTGTTGATGCTCAATCAGCTCAGTCTGTGTCATTGTTTTGGACTACAGAGCTAAAAATTCCCATCCGCATCTCAGCCACGGCTTTGTCGGACACGGAGGGTGAAACAAAGCCCACCAAATCAGATGTCGGTGGGGGTGAGAAGGGCTGCTGCCCCTGTCCAAAAACCAAGGAAGACCTGAAGGCGGAAGCTGAAGACCGATCTTACCGAAAAGTCTTCGAGAACTTCCTGCACAACTCCATCTTCACACCCAGGTATGAAACATGCACTGATGGCACTTGCCATAAATAACATATGAAACCATAAAATGACTGTACAAATGTGCCAAACTTTTAATCTGAAGCACAAATTAAGATATTTTGATAAAATCTAAGAGCTTTTTAATGCTGTATAGACAGCAGTGGAGTTTCCATATTCAAGGCCCAGAAAGGTATTAAGGACATTGTTAAAATAGTCCATGTGACATCAGTGGTTCAAAATTAATTTTTGTGCACAAAGACTTCTTTTTTTTTTTTTTTTTTGGTAACACACATTAGCACAAGTGATGTAATTTGAAACTGTATTAAAACAATTCAAAAGGATCGTTTGGCTTGCCACTCGATGTCCGATTTGAATTCCATGTCCTGATGGAAAACTACTTCCCTAGTGTACTAGAAAGGTTAGGTGGACCCCCGGTAGGAGAAGAGACTGGGTTACTCCCAGCACTTTCTACCACAGTTTACAAAAGTGGTCTGAAGACCTTAATTTTCCTCAGTCTTCCTGGAGAGCGATAATCAAAGTGGGTCTGAGCTCATAGTCTTGAGGCGGCTTGATTTCATAGAATCAAAACCAGAATTTTTTTGGTCCAGACCGAGGCCTAATTATTTCGACATGGGGCTGACAAGATCAGAACATGAGGTTTTGGAAAGGGTAGGTGCCAGCAGCAGAGGCTTGAGCGGAATCAGATGGCGCGGGGGGGGAGAAGGTATGAACTCCAGGCCTGTGCGGCCACGTTGTTTGTTGCTGGGGCGACGGTGGCGGTTGCATATTAAGACTTCAGCAGGCAGTAATTTGGGATGCACAAACAGACGTAGACTGGATTAATGAGACTGGAAAGCAGCCGCCGGCTGAGGGTTCGCTCCGTGTTAGGCTTTTGTTTGCCGAAACGAGGAGTGACGTCTGCATTGGTTTATCTGTTTACCTTGCTTGTGGCATCGGATGTTTTCTCGTCTCATGCGGTAGAAGAACGGCACACAGGAACTGGTTCAGGTTTACTCAGACACACATGCTTCAAACTTTCCGAGGGATCGTTCAGGACATCTGCAATCAGGCTTTTTTGTGGTTTGTTTATTTGATTGCGAGTGTGTGTGTGTGTGTCCGCTTTGGGGTTTTGAGTCACGAGTATTGATGCACAAATCGATGTCGCCAAACATCTTCTCCCACTTAGCTTTCTCCCAAACTTCTGCTTTTGGAGCCCGATTTTCATCAAGGTAATGGTTTGCGGTTCACTCAGGGACAACATGATGCACCCGTCAACCCGTCTGTGTAAACCCGTAAATGTAAATATGCTTTCCCTTAGTGGCAGGATGCTCAGGAAGCCCTTTTCTCCATCAATGATGACTTTCCTTCTCCCCCTCGCTGCGTTTGGTTTGGAGGTTGGGGAGAAAGATTTGCCGGTCTCTGTCCCCACTGAGCAGACCTCATTATCGATGTTTGAGACATAACCGTTCGAGTCTGAGAAAAACTGGAGATGCTAAAGACTTGAATGAAGCGGATATGTTTTTCCATTCAATGGTCGTCTCCCTTTTCTCTTCCTCTCGCCCGCTCTCACTCTCCCTCCTTCCTCAGACTCGTTCTTTGTTTGCTTTGGAGTGTCCGGCTCCCAGGAAATGTACAGCAAACCTATGTGGAATGTTAATGAATTCCAAAGCAAGATCCTTTTCTAGAGGAGGTGTGGATGCACCGACCCTCTTTCAAACTCCGACACAGCTGATCAGCTTTTTGGGCCTTGCATTGGGATTCACAGTCATTCCTGAGCGAAGACTTGACTTTCTGCCTAGGGGCGTGAGGTGTTGCTTATGCATCAATGACATGTAAGTCTTCCTGCCTGGGATGTGCTGCTGTCGGTGTTGTCAACACCTGCTGTTAGGCCTTTCTTCAGAGGTTTGGAGGTGTAAAATCTTTAATTCTTGATACAAACCTGACCTTTTCCTAGTTGGCGGTCACTGCCAGAAGTATTTAGGTTAAGGTCAATGTTTAGGGCTGTAGACATAAAGCAGATCCTGACCGTATTTTAGCCCGGGTTAAAGGTTCCAAAAAATAATTTAATACAGTAGTAAGGATGTAGTTTTCTTTGTGCTTGATGAGTAGAGGTGTTGATATGATGCTCAAGTGACAATATGATCTGAGCTCCCAAAGTAAACACCCTCAAGGGTGATTTGAATCCCTAGTTAGTAAGTATTAAACAGTGTCCAGTTGCTTCCAAAATCCCCACCCATAAATCACGGAGCGCCATTCAATGGAAGTGACATGGAATGTGGTTAGAGTTGATTTGATTGCTCCTCCCTGGAGCGCTCGCACACATATTCAAAAGCAAACACACACAAAGATCTTCTCCCATTACTGTCATTTCTCAGTTGATTAATTTGAGCTGGCAGAATAAGGCTTACAGTAAAGTTTAAACTTTCATAATCATCAGTGGTTAAAGTTGGTAATTGCTTGTAAATAGAACATTCAAACAAGCCTTTCTTCCTGAGTTGCTATGTCAGTCTGGAAAAATACCTGCTGTTGCATCTACAGAGCATAACACTTTTTATATTTGCGCATGCAACAGGATCACATAATATTTGGTTTAGTAATTATTTAAATGTTATGTCAGAAAAGTTCAATTTTTTTTCCACATTTCAGAAAATTGATTTTAGTATAGTTATATTTTTAAACAATTATTTAATACTTTCTTTTTTGGTACGTACGGAACTGGCTTTTTTGAAACTGACAGAAGAAGGGATCTGGTAATCAGCCAAGAAGCTAGTTATCGCTTCCTATGTGTTCGATACATCAATCTATAACTATTTACAACTCCCAAACTGTTTTTGACAAAGCTGAACACTTGTACTGTCTGTCTCCACTTATTGTCTGTCGGTCTTTGTGTCTGGCACTATCACTTTCTATCACAATTTGTTTGGCACACTGGGGTTTCCCCCATGTTCATCTCAAATCATCCTGTCTTTCCCATCTGCGGTGGATGGTATTGTTTGGTCTGACTATTGAATTTTTACAGAGATCCTGAGCGAGCAAATCGTTACGCGTCTCCTAAAAGTGGCTCTAGGTAAGGCTGTGACCCTGCCCTAGTCATATTTGTGAAGTGGCAGTGGGTCCGTTGGCGTCTGGTAAGCTCTTGTGGTTGCTGCTGAGTGCATGTCTTTAGTGGTGGCAGGGTTGACCTGAAGCCAGCGCCCTAGTTTGCTTATCGCCTAATGCACTGTCTCTACCGTCAGAGACGGAGTCGGTCATATCATTATTATGGATGTTCAATATTTGTTCAAAATATGCCTTCTCATTTCATTTTCTCATCTGCAGAAATGTTTGTTGTATGTGTATTGCTTCATTTGCAAGTACATATTTTAGCGAGCAATGACAAATGTTTCATGAATGCACGCTGGTTTATGCAGTACCTGGACTGAAATAACTGTCCGAATGTGAAGCAAGGGTTAAGGTAGATAGTTCTTGGATACCATTCCTCATTTCTTTTGAAAACGAGCAATTTTCTATGAGCGATCAGTCCCAGCCCAACTGGATATATAACACTCATACGAATTTAAAAGATCTCTTTCAGGTTGGTAAATGAAAAAGAAAAAGGAGCTCTGTAGGTTATAGAGTAATGCAAGTATCCTCAGTGTTACAAAGAGACCTGTTAGTAGTACATAAGAGAATAATGCTTGTGCGTTAAAGGAAGTGGTGTGTGTTGTAGAGTAATTGTGTGCAGTAATTGGCTTGTATGCTTTTAAACCAGGGCAGACTCTGCTGTCACTGGCTAACTGCTCTACAGCTTTCTATGATATCTACCTGTCGTTTACTACTTCCATTTTTTCCTGCTTTCCTTTTCTATTGTCATTTACTACTTCCTTCCTATTGCTCTTTCCTTGCATTTCCTTTCTTATTGTCATTTACTACTCCTCTCCTTTTCCCCTCCCTTTTCCTGCTTCCTTTCCGTTTTACTGTCATTTACTAATTCCTTTCCATTTTCTGGTTCCATTTCCTTTCCTTTTCCATTCTCCTATTTCCTTTTCCCATTTTATGTACGTGCTCATTTACTACTTCCTTTCCCACTTTTCTGTACTCATTTTAAATTAGCTTTTCCTTTGTGCTTCTTTCCGTTTCCTATCATTTTGCATTCCCTTTCATTTGATTTTCCTTGTCCTTTCTTACTGTCATTTGAATCTCTGTTTCCTTTTCCTTCCTTTTCTTTATTACTTTAATTTATCTATTTTCTTTTCCTGTCATTTTTCTTTCTGTTTCCTATCCTTTTCCATTTCCTGTCATTTGATTTTTCTCTGTCCTTTCCTGTAATTCTCTTTCATTCCTCCTCCTATTTCCTTTCATATTCCTTCCTCTCCTCTCCTCTTCTCCTTCCCACTTCCTATTTAACATTTTTGTCTCATGTTCTCAGACCTCCAGACAGGAAGCGGCGAGACCTGTTTGGAGTGGCCAATGGCACACTGCTACAAGGTGAAAGCAGGAACATCACAGGAATGGAGAGTAACATCACCGACCCAAAGCTGTACGAGAAAGAGTACCCTTTCTCCGAGGACAAAGTCTTTACAGAGTTGATGGAGATATCTAACCTGCAGCCCTTCACCGTGTACCGCATCGACATCCATGCCTGCAACTACGAGATCCACCGCTGCAGTGCCGCAGCCTTTGTGTTCTCCAGAACCAAACCAGCAGGTCAGCAAAACCAACAAACCAAACTCATGCACAAGTGACTACATTTCTATGCTAGCGAAATATAAAACTTCCAGTGATTCTCTACTGTGCCTACAGCTATCCCGTTCATGATAACAGCAATTAAAACCATAATGCAATTGAAATCTTATTGAATTACTGTAAGAAAGCACTAGCTTTAAGCACAGTTATGTTCTTCCTTAGACAAAGTGGATGATATTCCTGGCATTGTAACTCAGGAGAGGGATGAGAAGGGGGAAGGAACAGTGCTGCTGCGGTGGCCTGAACCTCATCACCCTAATGGACTGATCCTCATGTATGAGATCAAATATCGTCTGGGGACTGAGGTTAGTGCGACAACTAACTCATACACCATTAAGAAATAGTTAAAACTGCAGCCAATGCCACAAACCGACTGCATATGTGTGTGTGTGTGTGTGCATATTGCAGCCTGAGAAGCATGAGTGTGTATCACGGCAGCAGTACAGAGTGCTGCGAGGAGCTCAGCTAAGCAATTTGCCCTCTGGAAATTATTCTGCCCGGGTCAGAGCCACATCTTTGGCTGGGAACGGGTCTTGGACTGAACCAGTGTCCTTCTATGTGCCACCCCCTAAAAGTAAGAATTCACATAAGAAACCAACGATAACTTTAAAACAGCTTATTTAATGGAAATGTAGAGAGGCCTGTTTCAGTCATATTGAGTTAATTCTGAACAAATGTTCTTCTTTCTTACAGGAAATTATGATAGCGCCATCTTGCTCGCCATCATCATTCCTATTATAGTGGTTGTGTTGATCACTGTAGCGATCTTTGTTGTCATCGTTGTCACCAAAAAGAGGTTGATGTCCCATGTAGTAAAAAATTACTTTGTTTTAATGTCCAGTGTCTAGTACTGTTTTTCATTGTGTATTTATGTATGTTTCTTTTCAGGAATAGTGACAGGTTAGGAAATGGTGTTCTATATGCTTCTGTAAACCCTGAATACTTCAGTCCCTTTGAAAGTGAGTATCATCTCAACTCTTCGCTGGTACGGTTTATGTAAAAAAAAACAACTTTCAAATGGAAATAAAAATTGAAAAAATTAATTTTAGATACATTTAAACAATGTTTAAAAAGAAATATATATATAGTATTGAATTTAGGGCTGGGTATCAAGTTCGATACTTTTTAGGTAACGACCGAATACAACCGAGTATTGAAAAACTCGCCATTTGGTACCAAATTTTGATACTTAAATGGGTTAATCTCATCAACGTCAGTGAGCCAATAAGACTGCAGCACTAGCCAGTGTGTTTGACCAGAAGTGTGTAAAAT
>JAUCMU010000036.1:4240370-4275827 GCA_032275025.1 Enteromius treurensis
CATGAAAATTTCTCAAAACAGCTGCAACAGCAGAGTCGAACGATTGTTGCTGCTTGGTACACGCCATGTTTGAACGCCGCAGAACTGCTGTGTCATCACGTTACACCCGCCTCAGTCGTGCCGGGGGGGGCGGGGGAGCTCGTTTCTCATTGGTTCCCACTTTTTTGGAAATCTGAAATGCTCTAAAACGGCAGCTTGGCCAGACTAACTTTGCTCGCGAAAAGAATGTAGTTTCAAAGGAAGTACGGGCGGGCCCAGGCTAATCATTTACACATTTTCCAACAATAAAATGAAATCTTCATTAATTAAAAGACACATGTTTTTTGCCTTAAAAAATTTAAAAACACTAAATTTTCAGAGGGGAAAAAATTAAATAATAATGCACTAGTGTAAAGGTAGCAGTCTGTATAAATGTCAACAAACTGAAAAAAAAAAGTGTTTGAGATAATGTAATTTTGTTAAAACTGATTTCATAAAATTGGTATCGAACTTAAGGTATCGGAATCAGATTTTTTTTTTTAGAAATACCCAGCCCTAATTGAATTATTGAAATACAATTTTTTTTCATTGCCTGTTCAAATGTGCTGACTCCATTTCTGTGACCTCAGTGTATGTACCAGATGAATGGGAAGTGGCTCGGGAGAAAATCACAATGTGTCGTGAGTTGGGTCAGGGCTCCTTTGGTATGGTGTATGAGGGCATCGCAAAGGGTGTCGTCAAAGATGAACCCGAGACCAGAGTGGCCATCAAGACTGTAAATGAATCCGCCAGTATGCGTGAACGCATTGAGTTCTTGAACGAAGCTTCAGTTATGAAGGAGTTCAACTGTCACCATGTGGTAAGAACGAGGGAAAAATCTCATCCAGCATTTGGTTTTACCATTTTTGTGTAAACTTTCTATGCCACTGGCAGCACCAAACAAATGGCAAACCAATTCTTTTCAAATAGGTCGTGCAGACAATGTTTTCATAGTGTCACAGGGTCATTTCAGTTCTCATTGTTTTTTTGTACCCTGGTTTAGGTGCGACTTTTGGGTGTGGTTTCACAAGGACAGCCCTCTCTAGTTATAATGGAGCTGATGACACGAGGTGATCTGAAGAGCTACTTGCGTTCCCTCCGTTCCAAAGAGGTAGAGACATCCAAATCTGCTCTGGTTTTACCCTGTAATTTTTCTCACTGCTTTTTAGATTAAAAAATACACTTAAATTCACTTCTTATCTTATTTTTTTCTGCTCAGATCTCATGCTTCCTTTTTAGTTAATGTTTACAGCTCTTTAAAGCTACTCGATATTTCAGTCCGCTGTTTGGAAAGGGTTTGTAGTAGAGAAAGAGAGAAGCAGACGTGTTTAAATGGAGCCCTTGTGCTCTTTTATGTAGCAGGGCTCTAGCAGCCAATCTTTGCCTCCGCTGAAGAAGATGATTCAGATGGCCGGCGAGATAGCGGACGGGATGGCATACCTCAATGCCAACAAGTTTGTCCATCGGGACCTGGCTGCCAGAAATTGCATGGTTGCCGAGGACTTCACAGTTAAAATCGGAGGTAAATCTGTGATGCACCTCACATATATCCCCAAATTTAAGATGTTATGATTTGATACAACAAAAAGATTGAAAGGTGACTGACCCTTCATGGTTGCTCTCTTCATGCGTTTAGACTTCGGCATGACAAGGGACATCTACGAGACCGATTACTATCGCAAAGGAGGCAAAGGGCTGCTGCCGGTGCGCTGGATGTCCCCGGAGTCTTTGAAAGATGGAGTGTTCACAACAAATTCTGATGTCTGGTATGAGCTCCCTGTTCTCTCTGAACTTTTTCAACATATGTACACATATATGCAAGACTTTGTTGTTTTACTGCATTGTGTATGTGTGTGTGAACTGATTAGGGCTTGCATGCACAGTAAGGGTCAATCATTTGGACACCCTGTTGGTTAAAAACTTTTTTATGGTCAAGGCTACATTTATTTGAGCAAATATAAAGTAGATTGTCATTAATTCACTATTTAAAACAGAAATCCTTTTGTAACATTATAAATGTCTTTCTTGTCACATTTGATCAACTTAATGTGACTTTAATTAAAAACACATTAAACTGTAAATAATTGTTAAAAAAAAAAAAAATTTGAACTGTAATGAACCATACTTTACTTTAATTTAAACAGACTTTAAATTGTAGGAACATTTTCATTTATAAACCTGTGCATTAAATAAATAAATAGTAAGAAAATATTACTACAAACTTAAGTTATTCTTTAAAAAAGCCAAAAAATAAATCCACTGGACAGCTGAAAAAAAAATTATTAATTAGTTAATAGATTTTAAGAATTACTATACATTACTATACAATTAAAACTTATTTGTCTGTTAAGCATTTGGATCAAAAAGGTTTCATTTCAGGGTGTCCACATTTTTGACTGCTGAAAATTTGGTATTTTTCCACTCGAGCAGCAGGCTGTCCCATCAGAGAAACAGCAGTAGACCCTCTTCACCACAGGCCTCTAACTGGCCAGAAAGCATTGAAACTGTCTCTGTAGTTGACTTATATGACAGGAAGCCTCAAAGGCCTATAAGAGGTGAAAACCCTTTACTTTTTTTTTTCTTACTGATGGCCTGTGTCAAAGGACAATATGCATCACTTCCAGACATTCTTCCAGTCCCAGCCAAGCAGAACGTGCCCCAGCACATTGTCTCTTTGTCTCAGACAGACTGTCTCTCCACAGCTTTAGTCCCAGCAGCGGCGGTTCAGTAGAACAGAGTCACGGTGCCATAGACCTACTCTTCCAATTCTGCAGTTTCCCAATCTCCAGCGACCCACAGCTCTGTCACTCTGTGCGCTCCTAACCTCCTCCAGATGTTTGGTAATGATGGGGTTGGTGTGCCAGTGCAGACCCGCCTCCCTGTCCCTCCGTCCGTATCTGCCGCTTTTGAAGTCCCGAGATGAAAAGAGCCACCGCAAGCTCCCATCTCGTACTCCCATAAACCTCGCCGTTAGGTGTCTTTATTTGTTTCCTTCCCCTGCAAAAGTCCCGCTCTAATGCGGTTTTGTCTTTCAACACGCAGATGTTGCAGCCAATTAGATGCAAGTCACTGTTGTAATAGCCCTGTTTTAAAGGGTGTTGAGCTTTGTCTCAGATCCTCGGCCAATGTCGAAAATTTGTCCTCCGAGAACTAATGAATAACGACTGGCAACAGTGCGCTCTTTGTGTGGTTTTTATTTGGGGTTTGCCGACTTTCTGCCCCGCTGCTGCACTTTCTCACCGGCCGCCGGCTAATATATGGACTCATTTTCATTAATGAGGAACACAGGGCTAACAAAAACACCACACTAAAAGAGAAAAGTTCAGGTCAGCGATGTTTGCGACTTTGGCGCTGTTTCGAAAATGAACGTTTTGTTGTTCCAGGCTAGAAAAAAACAAAAAACACTGATGCATCCGCAGCCTTTCAGTGACACGCCGCAGGCTAGTGCTGCTTTTAGGCTCCGCAGGACTGCAATTGTCTCATAGCGGCTCTTCGTGCGTCTCTTGACCTTAAATGGCCTCATTCCTTTCCTCTTTGTCCTCGTCCGACTGGATTGAGTTACTTGATGTGTGTGGCTGCTGACGTAATCGGACAAATGAGTTTTGTGACATTTACCGTGATTTACTGTAAGTGTCTTTGTGTCGCTCCTGCAGAGTTGCTTTAACCAATTCCTCTTTCTTCAGGTCGTTTGGCGTGGTTTTGTGGGAGATCGCCACTTTAGCAGAGCAGCCCTACCAGGGCATGTCCAACGAGCAGGTACTGCGCTTCGTCATGGAGGGAGGACTTCTGGATAAACCGGACAACTGTCCCGACATGCTGTGAGTCCACCAACTGCACTTTGCTCCCAAATTTGGCACTCTGCTTTAAAATGTTAACCCTTTGTCCTCTAACCGGCTCTTGCCTATTTAGGGATGCGATATCACGCTAAAATGTTGATAGTATGTCACCAGATGCTGCTGCTAACGTCAGGCCAAGCGAAAGCCCGGCTGGTGACATTTGCGTCACGGGTTAAAAGGAGACAGGTGACATCATGTTGTCAGGGAGCCTCCGTCCATAGAAGGGAGAATGTGCGGTTCCCAGGGGGTGACCGGAGTGGTGACCCACGCTGCTCTACTTTTTATTAAGAGCTTCTTCTTGTGCTTATCTTCACATCTTCTTCGGAGCGTGTCTGCATGCGTCACTGATCCGGTCCGCCGTTCTCCTTTTCTGGGCTGATGTCAGTTGCGAGGCATGAGGTCTGTCTGTCCGTTTCTCCTGACCCCTTTCTCCCTCAGTCATTCTTTCTTGTCTCAACTGTTATGGAAACACAAACCCTCGGTTTCCATGGCATCTGCGACGAGATGGTCTGATTGCACGAGAGAGGAGGATTGAACATATGCTGCTGTAAAGACGCTCAAACTTTGTCATCTGTATCTCATCATTACACTCAAGTCGGGTTGTCGCTCACATTTTTATGATATCATGAGAATTTAAGTAATACTTGGTTGAAATTCAAGGGCAGAGGTTCAGAAATAGCTTGTAGATCCATTGAACACTTTCTTGAACAAAACAAGGTTCATTCCTCATCATGTTGAGCTCACTATTTTGACATTTTTACCTCCAAACTGTTTAGCGATGATATGTTTGTAGCAGTTTTGCTCCTTTTTAAATAGTAGATAATTAATCCTGTTATCAGATCATTTTAGTGATTCTATGCATAATTCAATACAACAACAACAGCTTTGCTTCAAAACCTAGTGAGCACCCTACCTAGAAAATGCTTAAAAATGTAGAAAATGGCAGACGGGCATAGTTTATTTTTTGTTTGTTTGCTGTTAGCTTAGTAACATGCTATCATCAAACTCTTTTGGAATCAATTTTAAGTTGAGTCTCTTGTGCTGAACGCTATTTGTGGAGTTCCTGGCACACCAAATCAGTAACTTGTAAGTTTTTTTTTCAGTTAGGATGCTGTCTTAGAAGGAAGCCGTCCATAGAGGCAGCAGACAGTAAGGTAGCTCAGTGAGTTTTGGAAAAGCAATAGCGACCGCAGACAGCGGGCAAGATTTAGCACATTTTCTAATTGGGTTTGAATTCTCTTCAGTGAGTAACGACAGATGGCCTCTGTTATGAATTTGTGATCCAACAAACACCGAACAGGCAGGTTACAGTACTCGCTTTTATTTTGAGAGAACGTCCCAGAAGTTGACGCCACAGAAAAGTTTGACTTTCCGTCAGTTCCCAAAACCCAGCGCATACGAGAAGGCCTCTGTGTTGTGTGGCTACGGCACCCCGCTCTGCTCTGAACCTGTGGCTGGAGGTTACTTAAAATGTATTTCAGTGGGCCAGTGAGTGTGGACGCTATTATTGGTTTGTTTGTGTGTTTTACCAAGATGTGGTGGAACTGAACTACACCAAACTGTTATGATCATGGGTTTTATGATTTTCTCTGTTGTTGCCGTTTTTTGTTTTGTTTTTTTATGTGTTCGCTCAGGACGAGTCTGTGGAGTATTTTGGATTGCAGTTCGGGCGTAGTGCACTTTTCAGTGTACGACCGCAAAATGTTCTAGACGTTGTCTGTTCCACAACACTCCTGTGTGCTGAAACTCTAGTGAACACTGCCACCTGTTGATGGGTGGAGATTGTTAGAGTGAACACGTAGAGTTTTAAACAGTGCCTGTTTGCACTGCAGTGCTATGTGCATGAATTTTTTTCTCATGAAAATAAAATGTATTACTGTTATACTGCAGTATTTAAAAGGGGCTTGTTTCCCATTAACTTTAGTTTTAGGTTTTGTCTTTTCATTATTTTATCAGTTTCCTTTATAAATAAATATATAATTATTACTTTTAGTATATTTTTTTTTGGCTCATTTTTGTCTGGCTTATTCTGATTCACTGAAACGAACTGGCTCCAAATAATAATTTGATCATAAATCAGGCTATACTGGTGGCACTGTATGCATTTAATTTACTAAACAAACTGACTCATAAATCCTTTGTTTATTAGAGAGTGCTTTTTTGTAGTTCAAAGTCATTTGATTGCATCTCATCCAAGAAAGTCTTTTAATACTTTGGGATGTGGCAAGCAATGTGACTTTTGATCAAGTATTTTAAAATATAATGTCAATTCTATATCTGGTCTACAGGTTTGAATTGATGCGGATGTGCTGGCAGTACAATCCTAAAATGCGACCATCTTTTCTGGAAATCATCAACAGCATAACAGAGGAAATGGAGCCACCCTTCCGGGAGGTTAGCTTTTTCTACAGTGAGGAGAACAAGCCACCCGACACTGAGGAACTGGACATGGAGGTGGAGAACATGGAAAACGTTCCACTGGATCCTGCTTCCACGTTGGCCCCCTCCTCTCAGGGGAGCACAGGGGCTCAGAACCAGAGTCCACAGACGCTCTCTCCAGCTCAGGGGCCGGGGACGCCAATGGGGTCCGTTCCAACCCCCTCCACCTCACCACCTTCCTCCTCCTCCTCGGCCTCTCCAGGCCTGGTCTTAGACAAGCACTCAGGACAGGTAGCAGCAAATGGGCCAGTGGTGCTGCTGGGGCCGGCGTTCGACGAGACGCAGCCCTACGCACACATGAACGGAGGGAGGAAGAACGAGCGAGCGCTGCCACTGCCTCAGTCATCAGCCTGCTGATCATCACTGCTTAGACTCCCTCTACTCCTCACACAGGGTACCCACATTTCCCTCGCCCTTTTGTCTACATGATCATATGTGTTTTTTCTTTCGTTTTCGAGGAGTCAAAACCCAGGGCTGACCGTGAAGGACTATGTCCTTTCTGGAAATCTGAGGATCATTTTGATCAAATGATTTTTCGGACAATGGAAGATGTTTCGGGCGATTGGTGACTACAAGCCTACAAAAACTCCGGCAATTTTAAGGTTTTAATGTTTTCTAAAGAAAGAAAACTTGCCAGTGAAATAAAAAAGACAAGCGTATTAGCCAGCAAGCCCAGTCCGTGAACACTTCCAGGGTGTATACGAGTGTGTTTTATACACATTCCCCTCCTCAGAGCAAGTATTTTTCATCCATTAAAACCGTCTTTGTCATCACATTTCTGTTTGAAGATGCTGCAGAAACTTTCTGAGCTGCGATCGCTTCTCAATCAGTGATTGGTCAAGTTACTGGTTGATCCACCCTTCTATTTAAACCATTTCTAGGGGCTTTGTTAGAGAGTGAGGTGGGCTTTTTTAAAACTGCCAAATTTTTTGCAAAATCAAATGTTCTTTTTCTTAAAAAACAAAAAAAAAGTTATTTATCATTACATAACCCTCAATCCACAGCTGATTTTCGAGGTCGCACTTTGAAGTAGTGCAATCAAGGAACTAAACTCTCATACTGGCTTTTATGGGGGATTTCTGGACCGCATCTTTTACAATCAGCTTGAGTTTGTAAATCCTTCCCCTTTCCCCCTTTTATATGGCTCTGATTTCCGACTATTGCATGGCGGTTCCTGCTGCACGCACCATCTGTGAGCTGAGCCTCTGTGAGAGCGATGTCTCAAGTCGAAAGAAAAGAGTGCGTCACTTATCGCGAAGGTGAAGAGACTGGCGCTGCGGAGAGGCGGGTATGAATTATAAGGGATCGGCTTGATTGTGAAGCAAACTGAATACAGGGGCTTCATCTGTTTCGACATCTGTTTCGTGAGATGAGTGAGGCATTGTACACAGCAGGTATTTTTTTAGATTAGACATTAGTCTCTCTGTACAATTCATATGATTCTAAGAATGGTCTTACAGTTCTATGTTAGACCGCAAGATCATTTACACACAAATCATTGGTTCGTGTCACTTTTGATAACTTTTTTACAGTTCTGATGTTCACCTCTTTGTCTATACAGAAAGAAGCTGCTATTTTTTTCTTTGGTGGGTGTTATATATATATATATATATACACAGTGGTATCCAAAATTATTGGAACACTAGTATTTTTACCAGCTAAAAACTTTAGTCAGTTATTTATTGCATCTTGAAGACGTTGCCACGGTTCTTCTAGATTTAGTCTGTCTCAGTTTGTTCTGTTTTTTCATGTCATTACAGACAGACTGGATGAGGATCAGATCTCTGTGTGGAGCACTGGCTGCTGTCAGACTCCTTGTGCAAACATAAACCTCACAGGATTATTACAATTAATGGCAAAAGTAATGTTTGGAACTGTAAATGGATTATTTAATACTGACACACTACAGCAAACGATTGAAGTAACTGACTTAAAACCATTTTTAGCTGGTGAAAATACTATTGTTCTAATTATTTTGGCCACCGCTATGTGTGTGTGTGTATGTGTATGTCCCCCCACACACACACACACACACACACACACACACACAAATAATATGTATATGTAAAAAAAAATCCTTCAGGTTTAATATTTTATGATATCTCCACTACAGTCCATTTTCTTATGCTTTATATTCTTCTTGCAAAAAAAAAGAGAAAAAATACATACAAAAAAGAGAATAGCAATTTATTTTTATTTTTTTCTCCCTAAGAGGTTTGTCTGCATTGCCACATGTCCATTGCCTTGTGTTTTTTAACTATATTATTATTATTATTAATATTATTATTATTAGTTACAACAAACTCTTTAGCTCTGCATGTGAACTTTAGGCACCCTTGCTACAGTTGTCTCCCATTGCACCTGCTCATGTGGTGCAGCTCAGTCTCAGGTTAATGTTATAGTTTTGTTCTCCAGACATTTGCATCATACAGTAGTTAATTCCACCTCTGCTTTTTTTGGTTGCCGGCCTCTCCTTACAGTGTAGTAAACCGTACAGTATGTCAGTGTCCGTGCTCATGCCTCTTGCCAGGCATCGTCATAGAAGATTTCATTGACGTTTCTTTACCCTCCTAGACTATTTTTATAACCCATCCATGTAACTGAATAGCAACCAACAGGGCTAATTGGGTTGTCTTCATTTGTCTCGCATACCCCAACCAGCCTGTAATGCCTCCAAATAAAATACACTCATAATCTCTGCTTTAGTGTCACGCACAACCCACATTGACTTTGTAAATCCATGCAATGAGCACTAACCTTCCTTATTAAATATACCATCTATAACCAAACAAATAAGAACAGGTCGAAATCAAGAAAAGTGACCCGTTTGCTCAAAGAATGCTGAATAAAATAGTAGGTTTCCCTGCCTAGTTGGCTTTAAAAAGTTTCATTTTGAAGGATTTCTCCATGTGCATCTGGGAGCGTTACCCAGGACTTATTTATCCTTTCTTAGAAGGTTATTTTCCCCCTTTGAAGGGGTATTTATTTCTTTTGTGATACCAGTTGAAATCACTGTACAAATTGCCCTTATGATTTAGTATAAAGTCTGAATTCTAGATGCATTTTCCATGATGTCATGACTGGGGGACTTTCTTTTTTCATTTCCTTCAGCATCTATCTACCTCATTCTCTTTTATTTTAAATGTGTAAGTGATGAAATGATAAATATACATCTCGCTTTTGTTTCTGTAGAGGACACATTATCATCCTCTGTCTTGTCTCTGATTTAAAAAAAAAACAAACAAAAAAAAAAAACAAGGCTTAAAGCACCACAGAACACAAGCTCCCAGGAATGAAGAGAAAGGAAGTCAGGGTGTGAGCTAAGATGCCTATGGGATTCCTAATGGCCTGTCTCTTGCATCCCTTTTCACATGACCAGCAACACAAAAATCCCACTCAATCATGCAGCAGTACTTTTAAATAATCATATTAAAAAGCTTAATTCACCAGATAAAACTTAGTTGCTATCAGTGTTTTCCTCTATACTTAATATTCTTTTTCAATGATCTCCTTTTATCCACCATCTGATTGATAAAACTTACAACGGTTAAGTAAAGAATGCAAATCAATAGTTGCAGCAGGAAAAATCATTCATGCAATTAACATTACATCATGGTATAGATTATTGGATATAGAACTGTTAAGCCAACAAGAAAACTGTATATGATTTTTTTTCGTTAGCTTACATGATCTTAACTCATCAGCAGCATTGACAGAGATCATGGCACTGGACATCCTGTTTCCCAGAATGCCCTGCTTAGACACACGGTGCTTCTGCACAAAAACGTTGGGTCTCCTATTTATGTCAATAGCCTATAATTAAAGGTGACTTTAATGCATAACTTCACCTAGTTCATAAATACAACTGTTTTTGATTTTTTTACAATCAAATCATCCTCTCTTTTTTTTAGCTTTTGGCCAGAGCATCTAACAGTTGAATGCATGAGGTGGATTTCGTAACACTCTCTTACAACAAACCAGTGGATTTTTCCCCTCTTCTCATAAACCTATACCTGGAAAAACATTCCAGATGATTTATTTGGTCAGATGCACTCCACATGTCTAGTGAGTATCATATAGAAAGGGCCAATTGTTGTCGCCGTATTCATCGACGTCATTCTCTAGAGAGAGAAAGGGCTGTCGTTTTGCCTTTCTTTTCTACTGCTGCTGACAACACGCTGCTTTACCGAGACTACAATTAGTCTTGCCAATAGCATTGGGTAGGTGGTGGATCTAAGCAACATGCTTTCTCTTTCTAAATAACCGTTAAAAAAACATGATGGGTCAGATGATTAACATGCAAAGTGGATTCATGGTGGAAAGTCACGGTCTTACAGCCCCTGGTCGTTCGGTTTCATGGCACTTAAAATGTTCTTTGACTTTAATCTTTTGAATCCTTTTGAACTCCAGGGGTTGGAAACAAGGGCGCTTGTAGGAAAAGACCTGGTCGGGATGCTCAGAGGCACATTGTTTGAAAAGAATATTATTCTGTGTGGTACAAGATGATCGAAATAACCATTCTATAAAAGCCCTTGTGCTTGTATTGTTGCGTATGTATATGGGTGGGAGTGTATCACATGTAGATGTAGTGATTAAGATTTTGATGTGTTTATAATGGGAAAAAATAATAGATATCAACTATTTATTTCTGTTTCTTTAATTTTTTTTTTCTTTCTGTAATGATTATGGACAAAAGCATTGGCCTGTTGCAAAGTGAATGTCAGTTTTCATTTAATGCTGCCAAGGTTCCTTAGTTACCAGTAGGTTAGAGATCTACAGAAACACATCTATACACAGACACAAATAGGACAGCGATGTCCAGTAGATTACGGGTAGTCATGACACAGAGAGAGAGAGAACATGACTAGAATTTAAAATAAAAAAAGAGACAAGTTTACAGTAGAAATAGCTTATGTTGCAATGCAAGTTCTCTGCGAACCTGAAGGTAGATTGACTGAAAGATTTGTTTTTCCTCAACTATCATAAGAACTATTATTATTTTATTCTATTTCTTCATAATGCAAAACCTCAGGTTTCGAAAAGATGCATGTATGCATTTAAATTGCAATAATGAGCTTGAGGTTTCACAGACATCATTTTTCCCCAGGCACTGTTTTTTTTTTTTTTGCTTGGCATTCCGAAAAATTTCAAAAGGGGCCTTTATCTACTGTACTGAAAAGAGTTTAATAACACTTTTTATTTTCCTTTCACAATAAAAAAATAAATAAAAATCTCTGTGTCACTGCATTGATCGGTAGAAACTGATGGTGAAACGGCTTGGCTGGTACTCTCGTCTTCTTGTAAGTTATGTATCTAAGGCCTCCTGTTTTTCAGTTTTCTCCTCACCACCAGTTGAGATGGTAGACTTTTTACATGCCATTGGCTTAATGTATATCTGAAGAATTTTCATGTATTTTCTTTTTTTCTTAAATTTTGAATTAAACAAAATGAATGAGTCTGACGGCCTGTGTCAAGTGTCACTTATTATATTCTCACTGTGTAATCTGTAATCTTAATTCTAGGGATTGTTTTCTACCTGTCCTGAGGTTATGTGTGCAGGGCGGTCCAGCTGGCGTAACAGAGCCAGGATGATGGTCTGGAGTTGTGGAACCAGTCTCTCTGGGCTTGCCAGGCTGCCTGAGGCTGGCACATGGATCAGCACAGCCTTTCCCTGCCCACGGTAAAGCGAATAGTAGTATACAAAATCACACAGGTACCTGCAGGTTTTAAACTTGCTGTTAGTGTATACATGCCATTTCAACATTCACAAATAAAGTAGCTACTTAATAATTAACACAATTAATGTTAGTCTAATTATTACCTCCCAGCGTCCCTAGAGTGGATGACATCAAGCCCCATACTTTTTAAATGCTTGCTAAGGGACCTCGTGTCTATGATGGAGTCCAGTCGTTTTGGTCCTCCCTCAATAACACACTGATGATCAGGGCACAGACCATTCACATCTCTGTCTTTGTAGCAGTGGTTCTTCCCTGTTTGCTCCAGTGTGATGCCTTTGGCTCCCGGAGCTATGCCTAAATGGATAACAACCTGCCCATTACAAAGAGAAAATGTTTCTATCACTCTTTTTTTTTTTTTTTTAATCAAAACACCAGTATGATTTCATAATATTTAACAAAGCATGTTGGAATCTCTCCTCTGTGATGAAGTGTTTCTCCTCAGCAGCTGGTCTGTGTGTGTATATATTAGTTTACCTGTTTAAAGTTACCTTTGGAGTCATCGTCTGCCAGATATCATCAAGGACTTCTTGGGATTTCGCATAACTGACAGGAATCTCCTTAATATGGATCTCTATGTCCAATCCAAGCCCTGCCATCTTCAAACCCTGTTTAAACAACAAAGTGTGACCATAGTGTGTCCATCTGACTGACTAGAAGTTAAAATGACTTTATTGAGCTGTATTGTAAGCACATTTATACGAGTTTATACCATGTACATCAGTTTTGAATAGTATTTGTATTGTTACAGTAACTGTAATAACATAGCAAACACATAATAAAATATATATTTTTAATGCTCTCTAGACACGACCAACACCTGCTTATCAAAATGGTTTTGATGTACCTTAGCTGCCTCCCAACTTGGATTCACAACATATTTTCGGAAAGGGCCAAAACCTAGTAAACAGACAAATAAATAAACCGCGTGTGGTGTAACCACTGATCTATACAATGACTCTATTATAGATCAATAGAGTTCAGGAGACGCTTTTTTTAAACACAGCCGCGAAACCATGTCAACTGCAACGCAACTTACGCACGAGGTCCGCGTGTGTTACTGTGTATAATACATCGATAACCAACCCCTAATAACCCACCTACCTGTTACAACTAAAATTACAAGAGAAGTGTCCATCGAGACGACTCTTTAATATACTTAAACTTAACGGTTTACCGCCTTTTTATAACTGAAGATGAAAGTAACGCAATTCATACAACTGCAATATCGTATATTGTAAACGTCTTGCATATGGCTTTTACAGAAAGTGACACTTTGCGCAACTGAGGCTGTATACGAGGGAGTGCATTGTCTATTTTTCTCCACATGGGAGAGCCATCTCATATCCCTTCACAGAGCTAAAGACGCACTCCTTCGAACATCTCGCCGGACTGGACGGAGTTTTACCTCACCTACTATGGCGAAGAACGGACTCATGAATATTAATTACAGCGCGCTGACGTCGTTAAGCCTACTTCGCAGAGCGGCCAGTCACCTACCCTAATTAATATTCAACTGTCTCGCGCATATTTGTTTCAGCCAATCACACAGCCCTACTCGGCGAACGCCGTGTTGCGTAATTAATATTCATAAGCTCATCCGTCATCATAGTAGGACTCGCTAACGGGACATGGGATCAGCTCAAATCCTCGGCACTTGTTCGACTCTGCCTCCGCCCTGTGCTTCTCATCGACGCAGGACACTGATGACAACCAAGTAACTGATAAGCTTAAAACATTTGATCGTAAACCAAAGCTATTAGATTAACACTACAAACCACAAAGGGAAATGTTTCGAATGAGGGAACCGTTTGAGAGCGAGAAGCTCCAACTGCAGGAGCTCAACCAAAGACTCGGCCAGTACCTAATGCGCTCAAAACAGTTGGAACAAGAAAATACCAGCTTGATAAGCGAAATTAATTCAATCCGAAAAAACAGGTCTGGAGAATGGGAAAACAAACACATGTCCGAGCTGCGGGAAATGAGGAGACTGGTGGAGCGTTTATCTTTCGAGAAATGCCGAGCAGAGATGGAGCGACAGAAGCTGCGCAATGAACTTCAGATGCTTCAAGCGATGCGTTCAGAGGAGGCTTCGGCGAGCAAAGGCGTCGACACGGAGCTGAAAGGCTGCGAGAGGCAGCTCCATAATGCTCTTAAGACCAACAGTGCTTTGGAAGGTCGCCTCATTGAGCTCGAAAACGAATATAAGTCTTTGGAAGATGCCCACAGAAAAGAAACCGCACACCTGAGGGAGCAGGCGCACTCCCGAACTGTACGCGTCGTGACTCAAACGTATCACGCACCTCCAGCAGTCACGATGGAAGAGGTGCAGGAGTATGCGGCCAACTTTACTGAAAGCTGGCAGGGGACTTTGGACATGTACCGCCTGAAGGTAGAGGAAATCGAAGAGTCTATAAAAGCAGACCAAGTGAGGCTGGACGACATTCAGAGGGAGAAGAGGGAATATGCTTCACAGTTCAAGAGGCTGCGTGACGAGATCGAGAAACAAACCAAAGTGCAGTTGAACCTTGAGGAGCAGCTCATGAACATGCAAGATCATTTCAGAGAGGAAATCTGCAAGTATCAGGTGGGTATCAAAGCCAAACACAAGGTCCTCTATTAATAAAAAAGCTAAAAAAACACATTGCCACAGATTTCCTGGCATCCTTTTTGGTGAAAACAGGGATTGCGTAAGGAGGAACAATGGTCCAAAAAGAGCGCCACACCCACTGTGCGCAGTACTAGTGACAGCAGCAAGACATGGTACATAATATACACACTGGTGTCCCGTGACTAAAAAAAACCAAAAAACATTAATGGCACAAATCCAATGTTTTGAGTTATATCTGTTAGATCTATTTGATGAATTTAACTTACAAATATTTTTTTTAATTATTTTTAAACACAAAAAATGCCCCATTAAATGGCAATCTGGCCCACTTTAGAGTACATTAAAATATAGCCTATCACATCACATCAAACAACTCGTCTACGAGTATAGATAACAAAACAAACATATTGTGGAAACCAAGCAGTTATCAAATTTAGATGAACACGATCCCAACACCTGCTCTTTCAATGGTCCCTTAGGAGCTCAAGTGAGGAGCACTTCCGCACTGCCTGTATCCATGTTTATCATCTCTAGCTTAATGTGCTTTGGAAAAATTGAGCATTAATGGTTTATCTCATGATTGCCTCTCTCCAGGGAGAATGAAAAGTGTTGTGTCACGTTGGGCTAAATTGAATGGGCTGCATGGAGGATGTCAGTCTTAACACATTACTAGTCTATTGAGTGCCAAATATTCAGACTCCAAAACCGTAACAGGTGAACATTGATACTGATATAATTAGTCAAGAGCAAGAGCCACTGGAGTAAAGGGGAGAATATAGGAATTTAGCATATTGTGTATTTGTTTGTAACTTAATGTGACCCTGTCAAGATATCGGTCATTAAAAACACCTGTGTCTTTAAATAAATAACAGCGATTTCATCAGGGGGTGATGTTGGCAGAGCTTTCAAATAGGTGCATTACAAAAGAGTAGCCCCCAGATATATACTTTGGATCAATACAATGCAAGTGGACACCGTTCTGAAAGAGAGATATATGGGATAAAAATAGGCTTCTTCGTTTAAATGGTATAACTAAGTGCATTATTGTAAAGACATAACTGAGTAAGAAAAATGAATGAAATTGATCAATGGCCTTCTAATCACTTACAAGATTCCTTTAGAATAAAAATCAATAGTGGTTTATATTTAATTGAACTGTGTGTGTAAAAGAGCCTAACTTCTTGTCCTGCAGGCTATCATTGAAGAACTGGAGTATGAGCGCAGAATGCTGTCTAACACCATCTCAGAGAAGCTAAAGGACCATCAGGACCTCTTACAGGTCAAGATGGGCCTTGCTCTGGAAGTGGCTACATACAGGTAGAACATCTACAGAATCGGTTAAATAATGAGCATGTAGTGCCTTCATGGCTTGAATATATAGTCCATATCAGAACAGTCTTTTTCTTTTTCTGATAATTCATACACATTCATTGATTCCAAAGGTCTTCTACTATCCATGCAATCTGTAAAGATCCCTAAAACTCATATTTGTCTAATTATTTTCTATGATCTGTTGTTCTAGTGTTGGGATGAATGACCTGTTTCTGTGCCCTTGAAATGAGCCTCCTCCTAGGTTCTCTTGGTGATATCAAATATTAACACCAAATTTACTTCTACTTCATGGACTTTGGCTGGTATGGCGGCTCTAAGGACTAGTACAGGGGTCTTGAAAGCTATTAAAATGTCTTGAGTTTATATTTCATTGTTAGGGGTTGTTCCACGGCGCTGATTTTCTGATGTATTTCTGTCAAAATTTGACCACTGTGCTGAGATCTTGTGCAGCAACTCATGCATGACATGGCACTTAAGTTAAAAGATCTTCCATTTCACTTGTTATGTCATATATTGGTAAATGCAAAAAAACATGGCCCCTTATCTGCTATTCTAAAAACATGTAGACACATATAAAATGCAGTAATGTGAATATACGAAATGGACTGTTTAAAGAAATGTGTAGTGAAGTTTGACAGCCTCACACTCTCAGCATGAGCCTCGTAGATATATTTTTAGTCACTGCAGCAACAGAACGGCCAATGCCCGCCCATTTGGCAAGTGTGCATACAGACCCACCCTCTTTCCTTTTGAGAGTGGTTAACCCCCTGTTTTTATGATTTAATCATTGTACATTTAACACTGAAGCTAATTTATGATTTTCATTCTATTTTAAAGCTGTCCTGATGCATTAGCTAATGCACATGAAAGGTTAGCATGTGGAGTTAAAATAAATAAAGCAACACAACAATAAATTAAAAATCTTGATTAAACAAAACTACTATAGTGTTTTCTTGCCCATTACTTTTGGACTTTCCATTCGCCTTTTTAAAACTGCACATCGCAAGCCAAAATGAAAACAGACAGGGTCCTTTGTGGCAGTTATTTTTAGTTTAGTCTTTCAGAGGAATCACAGGGGACCTTCACATGGATACTGCCTGTAGTTTCAAAGTCTGCTTCGATTTGGTTGTCCCAACGTATTTTTCACGTAAAAGCATTGTCAAGGTAGGTTTAGAGCGCTTAAGGACCCGTTTAAACAATAAAAAAAAATAGAGGAGATTAGAGTGTTAGTTGTGATCTTCACTGTGTTTCTGCTTAGGGCAAGGTCCACGGGCTTGGTAGGTTTTCTGGTTGCCCTGCTTGACATTTTGTGTGGTCATGGCAGAGCATGGTAGTCTGCAGTCTCAAAAGAGGTGAAAAAGAAGTACTGAGGTCTAGTTCATGATTCAGAATGTTCTGCTTACTGTATTTAGACATCCTAAATATGCCTGTTTAACCTTTGTCATGTTCATTAGGGCACTCTTGGAAGAAGAAGGAAGACATGCTCAAACATGGTCTACTCAGCATTCAAGAGAAAGAATAATAGGTATTTCCTTGTGACATTCAGCATGAAATATGCTGAATTTTTTAGCAATTATTTTAATTACTCCACAATGCAAACATTTAAATAGTTATTAATTTAATGTACATAGAGATGTCTACTGTCTGTTTTTTGTATCTGTAGATATAAAAACGCCAGCCCATTATTACACTCCAAGAGTGTCTGTCAATTCAGCAAGTCGACCAGATATAAGAAAGAAAGCCTTTACAGATGTTAAATATATGGAACCAATTTCCAGCCTGAGAACCTCATCTACTTCAAGTCAGTTTTATTCTTACGAACCCTCCAGGATTGTGCCTATCAGTGTATCAAATCGTGCCCAGCAAAGTCCTGCTTCAAGAAGGGACATGATTTCCTTCACCAAAGCAGCGCAGGCAGCTGCTTCCAGTACCCCACAACCCGGAGTCTCTTCTGCTGAGATGAAAAGAGAGGAGACAGATCATAGAATTACGAGAAAAGAGATTTCACAGCACTCTTCAAAGGGCTTGCTTGATCATACCCCCTCTAGAATCGAAAGTACACAGAGCGCTACAGCCTCAAAAATAGAGAAACCAAAGCCAGTGAAAGTGATATCACCTCCTGCAAGCTTGAGCAAGACCACCACTGAAGAAAAAAACCAGAAAGATGTTGAACCAAAAGCAAAGGGAATGGATGCCAAAAAAGATAAAGAAAAATTCAAGGTAACAATGAAAGAAGAAAGAAGGGGTGTGAAAGAATCAATAGCTAAAGATGAGAAGGAGTCTGAAAATGTAGGGCATAAGGTGTTTGTAGGTGAGGAAAAAGTTTTAGATGCAGTTTCTATGGAGGAAATCATTCAGCAGGTGATGAAACCAGCTGGTTTAGATCCTAAGGTCAGCTCATCCCCTGACTCAAAAGTCACATATCATGTGGAGAAAACAGAGCAAGAGGATGGAACCACCAAGACTCAGATTGTCTTACAATCTAAAGTCGAGGAGGAAGTGGACCTGTCTGAAGATTCTGCCTTAGAGGAACTTCTCAGCAAGGGAGTCACGAAAGTCACCCTGGAGAACATCAAAGGAACCCCAACAGGATCCATGATCGAGAATCTGCTGAGTCTTGGCTTGCAAGGTGAGAATTTGGAAAATAGGTTAGTGAATGTGGAGATAATCGAGGAACCGGTGGAGTCTGATGAGGAAGGTGAAATTGAAATAGAGGAGACTGTGGAGATTAAGTCTAAACAACCACACATTGATCCCTCATCAATGTTCTTCCAAATCGAGGAGCTAGAGAGTGACTCTAAGACCATGAAACCTGATGAGAGTGGTTCTGCTGAAGCCTCACAATATGGAAACAGAGGCTCTGTACAGGTTCAGGAAGTTACCAGAGATGAAAGCTTACCCTACTTCTCACATGGCCAAGACTCACAAGAGTACTTCGTCTCCACTCCTGAAGACAATATGTCAGAGTCTGAGGAGGGTGGGAGGTTTATGTCTTATAGCCATTATGGCGTCGTCGATGATCTGTCTGATGAAAGATATTACCAGGAAGATGACCCCAGACAGCTCACTGCTGAAGGTCACAGTTACAGATATTCGCCTGAATATGAACACTCGTTTTTGAGAGAAAATATCCAAGACTCCATAATTGAAGAGGAGGTGCATGTCTCTCCCACAATGCAACAGTCCATTGTGGGGATCCTGAGGGAGGATTCACTAGACCCTGAACAGCAGCTTAGAGGAGCATTAGAGCACATTCAAGACACTGTATCTGGAGCCCTAAAGGAAGAGCTTGCCTTTTTTACGAAAGGTAGAGAGACTCCAGAAAATGTCTCTGTGGACATTAAAAAGGTAGAACAAGTTACAGACAATGGAACCATGACCATTGTGGCAGAGCTTAATGTTTCCCAGACATTGGAGGAGTCTGGGTTGCTGGAAGAAGGAGATGATCTATCTGAAGAGCAGATAATGGCAGCACTAAGCTCATCCCACCCAAACCTCCACAAGGCTATCGGCGGAGGAGCTGGAGTAGGATACACCATGAAAATTTCCCAAGACGAGCTTCAAATGGAGAAAATGCCGTGGATGACCAGCGACGAAGAGGTCCAACAATGGAGCTCAACTGATGAGGCTGGCAAGACAGAAAAACACATCAAGCTGGGCCCTAGTGAGAAATCATTCACTTTTCAGATGGATGTGAACAACGGCTCTTCTGCATCAGCAAGCGGAGGAGCTGTCGAAATACAAAGAGGCGGTGGTGCTACTGAGTTCCCACAGACCCAGATGATTGATCCACACTTGAAGGTCTGTCATGAGAAAAGGGTCGCAACTGTTTATCTCGAAGGCCCCAAAGAGTGATATCATAATGAAGTAAAATTTAAAATACACAAAATGTCATGTCATTCACATAATTAGTTATGAATTGGACAAATAAAGTCAGGTGTTGTAAAACATAATCCAAAATCCATGGTCCATCATGACTATGCACTACTATTCAAAAGCTTGGGGTCAGTAACAATTCAGTTGTTCAGAAATGATGCATTAAATTGATCCGAAGTGACAGTAAAGACATTTATATTGGTTTCTGTTTTAAATAAATTAGGTTAAAGGATTAACAGGAATCAATTACAATTTAAAATATACTCAAAATATACTTAAACAGTCATTTGAAAAAAAAAAATAATATTACTGTTTTGCTGTAATTATAAACCAAATAAATGCAGCTTTAAAGGTAAAAAATAAAGGTGCTTCACGATGCCAAAGAAGAACCTTTTTGTGTAAATGGAAAGAAACCTTTCTGTTAATTCAGATCATGTAAAAAAAGGAAGGTTCTTTTAAAGAATAAATGACATGAATGGGTCTTTCTGGAACCAAAAATGGGTCTTCTATGGCATCACTGTGAAAAACTTTTTACCTTTCTTTATTTTTAAGAGCTCTCTTTCAAAAAAACCTACATTAAGTAGCAAAAGAGTTAACAAAGCTGTACATTCATACTCTATATTTGTTTGATCCTGAAGCATATTTTTATATTAACTATCTGGACCCTTTGTATGACTACATTTTCATATAGTGCAGCTTTAAGCACAGGAAGCGTGAAATACAGTGTTTTCTTTTCAACTTTCAAATAGCAATCCTCTAAAAAATATACATTGTTGACATGCTTTGTTCTACTTTCCACAGCACTGCAAAAGCAAGCTTGGCAAGTTATATGATACATCATATTAAAGAATGAACAGATGGATACATTTACAATAGTATGTAGAAATTGTAGAGTAGTGTTCTCTTTAATTGGCCATTTATTCAAAACGTTATTTATTGCATCTCAGATATTTATAGTAACACATTTGAATATTTTTGTTCACGCCCATGAAATCAGTTCAAAAAGTGGTCTGCGTTTGGCCACAGTCACTGTATTGCTCTACTGAAGTCGAAAAGCACTAGACTGTCCTCCTATCTCCCAGAGATCTCTTAATCCTTAAATGACATTAGACCAGCGAGGACTAATCTAGCTATCCTGCTCTTCCAGGACAACACATTTTTCATTGCTCTAGTACTGTACAGAGACTGGAGGAGAGGGAGGAGTGATCTTAGAAATCTCACATTAAAAATAAGTGCTAGGCAGCTTACACAGAAGTGTGTAAGTGCTTCCAGAATAGCTATTCGGTGCCATTAAGTCTGTGTCACAACCTATTACACAGAATGAGGATTCAGCTTCACTTAAAGGGGGGTGTCTAATGAGAGTCTATTTTTAGGATGCACACTCTGCCATTGACACCTTCAGGTAAAATAGTGTAACAGCTTCAGTCTGAAGATATAAAGCATAAGCATGTGCTTTTTCCTCTATTTTTCTATCATCTTTAACTGATATTCATGTTAACGTCATCAGATGCTGCAGTGGTGACTGTCCTGTGCCTATAAACAGTGGTGGGGATATAAAAAAAGAGTGCAGAACAAGGAATCATGTATGTGTAATTTCAACTTTATTTAGCGTTTCAATCTGTATTATTCTAAACTATTATTGTAATCTAAAAATGAGATCCTCAATATACTTTCATGTTAACACAGTGATTCCAGGAGTTTTAAACAAGTTTGGATAAATGTAATTTAATTTCTTAACCTTATAGAACCTAAAAATGACTAACCATTGGTGCCAAATCTTAAAGAGCTAAAATTTCTTTACTCATTTTCACCCTCACGATATGATTTTTCATATTTAAGAGACTTAAATAGTAAGGCAAATAAAACATATTTCTGGTTTTTGTTGAAGGGCTATTTGAGCCTTAATGATTAGGCTGTTACATTAGGGTTTGGAAACACTGTGTTAACACATACATGGTGAGTGATTAAGGATTAGTTTATGTATCACTACTAACTATTTATCTTCATCTCTTGATGGTGTTTCAGCACCTACTGTTTTTTGTCTGAATCTATGCATAGGGTTCTATGACTCAACCAACACTGTGTGAAACCTCATTTTGTGCATCTACAGATTTACAATATGATAAAGTCGATTTGGTTTGGTATTGCAGATTACAGATGTATTTTTGCTAAATAGAAAAATTCACAAAATGGATGTTGTGTGTTGTACTCTTAAGAAAAAGACTAGCCTGCTCACTGTCTGAACATTGGTTTACATGCAAAAACAATTAAAAAAAAACCTTACAACTTCAGTTCTGTTGCGAGTTCTGTTCAATTCTCAGAAATGATATAAGACTCTTAAACTCTTTGCTAGGGAGGCCTGCAGCTCTCCAGTCAGGAGAGTATTTGCAGAAACTGCTGTGATGGTGTATTAGATCACCGCTGGACAGTTCTCATTTTTTTAAGTGCAGAGGTAGTCACCTTGCCGACCACTCTGAGATCCAGCAACAGAGATTAAACACACAGTGACGCTTGTGTGCTCTTCTTGGAATATTGCCTTGTTTTTATTCCTTTTTTCCAATCCAGAGATTTCTCTTTGGTGAAATAGGACAAACATCCCTGATGGTCCATGGTAAATTTATTAGATCTATCCTCTGGTCACTGCTGTTATGAGTTAGACATGCTAGATGTCACCTCTGATGCAGATGACACCACTGCACAGAATGGAGGCCTTGTTTCAAGACAGCTTTCCTTTTGTCTCTCACAGACCTCTGGTGACCTAAAAAAACACCATAAAAGCATTAAATGCCTCATCAATAAATAATATTCACTCTCACTAACACAATACAGTAAAATGTCAGGGTACTGCACTGAAAGCACATTTCTAGAGTGCACTGGGACTTCCTGCTGTAGTGTGACTGAGTAGGAAACTCACTGAGACAGCATGTCCACGGTTCTCTGTGTGGCTTTGGTTTTCTTGTGCTGAGGACCGTATAGCATATTCTGAATATCCAGACACTGAAACAGACACAGATATGGGTGGCTGACAAAATGACACATTGATGACAAGTGATGCATAAACAACCCAAACGGCCAAATACAGAAATGCAATCAAACAGACATTAAAGAATTAATGTTCTTTCTTTTGAAAATGATAATTTTTCATAAGGGATCGAAGCGCTCGTGAACAAAAAAGAGCTGACTAAGCTTCAATGCAGTCAAAAACTTTGTGCATGAATATGAAACTAAAATTGTCTAAATAATAAAAAAAAACGAAAAATGAAATGAAAAACTAAGCAAGTCAGATTTTATGCTGTGTGTGGGGCTCAGGAGAGGAGGAGTGCCTTTGGCACACATATATTACGGAATAAATGGCCAAGCCACTTCATTTCCTTAAATAAGCCCTCTCTCATTCACTCGTCTTCAAAACAACAACAACAATGGTTTGGAAGAAAAACACTTGAAATGACGACATGACATGTCTTTCCAAAAAAAGTCAAAGGAAAGTACTGTTCAAAGTTTCCTTGATGATTGAAAAGACTCCATGTCCATGTTTTCAACACTTTCCGCAGGCAAAAGTGATGTCATGGGGCCCACTTCAATGGGAAAACATCAGTCACAGTGTTTCTCAAAAGTGTGTGCATCTGTTATAAAAAACTGAGAAGACCACACAAAGCTTCCTTTTAATACAAAAAAACAAACATAACATACAACACACATATCAAATCTAACTTTATCATTGCTTATTTACATCCCTGTTTCTGTTTTAACCACAACCCCCTGGCTTTAGCCCAAAATCTAAACTGGGAGTGTGTTGCTCTGCTGCAGCTGCTGTCATGATTACAGGAGAAAGAACATGATACGAGCTGCTCGTATCTGTCAGAGGTAACGGGGAAAGGTTAGTGGCCTGAGGAAGTGCAGAACGTGGGACCCCTGATACACAACCTCCGAAATGGAGCACATCGATACGACAACAAAAACATAGCAACGGTGCTCATTTAAAGACAAGTGGGAACAGGTTTCCAAAGATCAACAGTCCTCATATTATCTCAGAGGGGGTTTCAGCGTGACCATATCAAATTAGAATACAAGCTATTCGCATATTTAGGACATACAAAAGACGTTCGGAATGTACATAAAAGAGATGATGTTTTAGATCTTCTTACTGCATCAGCTGCCAAGAGCTTTGAATAAAAAACAGTTACCAAAACAAATATACTGTCTAAAGCAACCTCTATATTCTATACGTACATGTTACAGACATCAATTAAGAATATTACTTTACTTCATGAAGGTCTCATGAAGGTCCTTTTAACTGGATTCAGTGCCCTGTTAACACCACTCAGCAATGTACCAACAAACATGAAAATCTCTGGCTGCATCCAGAAGGACCAAGTTCAACATGTTATCCCTTGGAATGTTTTATATCAAAAAATGGATCCCTTCAGAGGAGAAATTTTATTCCTGTTACACTCCAAGATTAGAGCATGAATCTGTGGACACAAGGTCCTCAGAGACTTTGGTTGAAATAGCTGTTCAGATCTCTTTTTGTGCAAATTGCAGTTGTGCATGGAAGGACCCTGATGAACTGTATTAGATAAACTCTATTTTATGCCATAAGAATTCCATGTAGATTGTCCAGAATTATATTCTGCAAACTGGTGATGCATATTTAAAGGTGAGATAACAGAAGTAGAAACAAATCTTGTTTTTCTTGTTTCAGGTTAAAGAAGGAATAATAAACTGGGTTATATCCATCGATTGTTGATTGGATGGAGATATGAATTTGAGCTTGCAGTTGGCAGGCTAAATGAAGTCCTGCATACATCACCAAAGAGAAGTTGCTCACTGGAAGGTTAAGTTTTAGCATCTTTGATTTATTTAAAAATAGAGAGGAATTTTCTTTAATTTAGCAGCAATTCATAAATATTCATTACCCGCTAACAGCCTAGTGATCATGCATTATATTTGATTCACCTTTTTGAGGGTTCTGTGGGCATGTCTCATCTGTCCCTGTGTCATCTCCACTCCACCAATCAGCTGCAGCGCTTCTGCCACCTCTGCACTTAGCTCACCAAACGTGCTCTTCTTAAAGGCTAGAGACTCTCTTTGGATCTCAGCACATCTCTGAAACACAAAACAGAGTGTATAATACCTCTCCTTTCCTTATGCAAGGCTGTATTCATCTAATGAATACAGTAAAACCAGTAATATTTAGAAATATTATTACAATTTAAACTTTTCTATTTGAGTATATTATAGAATTAAATTTATTCCAGAGATGGCAAAGCTAAATGTCCAGTCTTCAGTGTCACTGTCATGATCTGTCAGAAGTCATTTTGATACGCTCATTGATTCTGAAATAACTATTCTTATCATAATCAATGTAAAAACAGTTTTCCTGTTTACTTTTGTAGAAACATGATACTATCGATCAATTTAATGCATCCTTGCTGGAAAAAGTATGAATTTCCTTAGAAAAATCTTACTGAGACCGAACTTCCAACTGTATATAGTTAACATACTGTATTAAGATCCACATTTCATGTTATACAACATAATCCGGATCTCATTTTGAAGCTGACCTCCTGTTGTCCTGTGAGTAGCAGGAAATGACTGAAGTCATCTTGAGCAGATAGGGTGAGTGTGTCCTGTGGGCCTAGTGCACTCCTATATGCACTTATACTCTCCTCAAAAAAGTGTGTTGCAGAATCTATTGAAACGGGAAAATCAACATAATTAAATTTCTTTAACTCCTTCTTATGCCTTTTTACGCAATATGAGTCTTCCACTACCCTGTGAAGAGCTACTCCAACACATCATCATCTTTTTTATTTGATTAGCTGAGGGTCACCTTCAAGGCTTGACTGCTACTTGTTATGCTGGGCAGCAAACACAAAGCTCACCGTATGTATAGCCTGCTAAACACAACTCACTTCAATGACAAACTCTAAATGTTGGATCAGATGCAAGTCATCTAAATGACAGAATGCTTTGTGCTCAAATGCATGTTTATACATTTTTTGAAATTCTAATGCTGACTTCATAACACATCTCATTATTTCTGTGTGATGCTCAGGGCCTATAAATTCCCCGTACAGGCAGACAATTGTGAATGCAGTCGCTTACCGTTGTGATGAGGCTCTGAAGTGGAGGAGTAGGCCAGAGCCAAGCTGTGAGCGATCTGGGCCCCCTCCAGACCCCCAGGACTCTGACTAAGAGCTATGGAATGAGCCTGCAGAAGAGGGAGTGAGAGATACAGAGACTTGAATAGAGATATATCACATACCACACCCAACCTGAAACATGGGAAATATCAATAGTTCTTAGCTTTAAATAACTCTGCGGTCCAGTTTTAAAAACCATTAGACTGAGGATGTCAAAAACACAATGCTAATAGGTTGTCGTATTCCTAAGTGATCTACAGTAATACAAGCTTTCATTATTCCCAAAATATATCTAGCTTATCATTGTTAAGAAATCATAACATCTCAGTATGAATAATGCCCTCTGGTTCACTCAGCAACACATCAGATGTTGGAACTATGTCAAGCTTCCACCTCTGAAGAATCAATCTCTTAGCAAGAACTATAAATAAAGAAATACATCTTTCATATTATGTACTAAAAGAAGGTACAGATATCATCCCCAAATGGTCAGTCATTGGATCTGGAACAATATCTTTGTTATAAACTGACAGCAAGTCAAGAATACTATTTGATTAATATTTCCTAATGACTAATTTCATGCCCTACTGTTCCAAAGTTCCTTCCAAAGGTCCTTAAGATTGTTAAACATTTTTTGAAAGAAACTCATTATGCTAACTTAGCCTTAAGAAAAACACAGTAAAAACAGCACTATTGTGCAATATTAATACAATTTTATGTTTTTATTTTATCCCTGTGGCAAAGCAACATTTTCAACCGCCATTAATCCAGTCTTCGCTGTCACCAAATCATTACAAATTCATTTTGTGATCAAGAAATAATAAATACTCTTATAATCATCAGTGTTGAAACGATTTTTCTACTTCTACTTAAACTGTTTTAATATGTGTTCAGTACAGTGCAATTAGAATAATCCCTGTGGTGTTTACCTGTAGGAGATGCTCAGTGGCTCTGTCCAGATGACCCTGAGCCTGTTCAATAGCCGCCATGTTTCTGTAAACACAGCAGATCCGACTGAGTCTAGCTCCTTCCTGAAGCAGCTCCAAGGCTCTTTCACATTGACTGAGGGCCTTCTCTGGCCTTCCCTGCCGCTGGTACACCCTATAGAACACAGCACAAATACAAAGATGCCATTTATCATGTAAAGTCACATACAGCACACTGTTGACCTCGCTTTGGCATGCCATCATAATAAGAATGGCTCATCTGTAATGCCAGGCATGAGCAAAAATGCCAGAACAATGAAAGGAAGAAGGTCAAGAAAAGCCTGTTCGTGCAAACTGGTTAAAAACAGGAAGAACTACTGCTATGTGTTGCATGGGATGGTGGCACCAGCTCTGAACCTCTGAAGGAGCTTGCTTTTCTTTTATTATGATGTGCAGTGCAGCAAATCCAAACATGCCCTGCAGCTCTGAACTCAATACACAAGAGCTCATGTCTTTATTAGGTCTGATGATTCTCCTCTCTCAATATCAGCCTTTAGGCATCTATTCTCACTCCTGAACAATGCAGAGGCTTACTGTTGTCTGCTATCTGTGAAGAAATTAAGTAAAACTCTTCTATTAAAAAGTATTTAGTTCAAGTCAATGGCTTTTAGTCATTTATTTAGACTTAAAACCACCAAGAGTTTGGGGTCATGCATTCACAACAGTCCCATAATGTATGTGTGTACATTCCAATATATGTGCAGGTGTGGTACTCTCGTAAATGCACATTGCGACTATTTTAACAATATCCTTACTACCTTTCTGGGCCTTGAATGTGGTGGTAATAAGAGTAGTGTAGCACTACTCTTTATGGAGACATCCATCACCACAGGGAGATCCCATGATTCATCAATCCATCTTGCTAAAAGTCTCGAGTCTTTCCAGAGTCATCCACTCTAATGGATCCCTAACTCAATTTCCCCATCTTAGAGAGAGTAGCCTGCTCATCCAGCATCCTTGTCCCATAAATAAAAAAATCTTACATAACAAACAAACATTAAAGCTTGATTAGTGGATTCCCATGGTGCACCTCTAAAATAGCAAGTGGATTTTCAACATAGATGGCTGACATTAGACATAATTTGTTCTATTCGTATTCACGCATATCTGCATCATTTAATGATGATGGAGCTGTAAACACATCTTATCTTTCATCTATGGTGTATATTTTAGGATTGGAACATCCATTTTATTCAAAAGAAATCAAAAAGCTCTTAATCTGAATGTCCAATTGGATTTACTGCAATCAGGGAAAAACGCTCAAGGGCGACATTTGCAAAGATTTTAAACACGACTCCACCAAGGTTTTCTCAGTCGTCTGTGTGTACGCCGGAGCACCCTGGCAACTTTTCAAGGCTGCATCAGAAATTCCAGACTCTGGGCCTCCTTTTAGGGGCAGCGGGACCCAGCAGCGCGTATGTGCCAACTCTTCAGCCGCGCTGCCCGGATACACAAACCTAAACGCATCCTGTATTATGCCACACAGCCTCTCAGCCATTCTCAGTGGGAGGAGAGATATAATCTGCGTGGAGAAATCTGATTTAATGTCCGTTGTGCAGGGGCGTAATGCAATTAGGGAGTTTTACATGAACTGCCAAGTAGTCCCCCAAGCCTTCTGCTTAGTAATTGTTAACAGACCAATACTGACGTAGACTGTGTATGAAAGATTTTAGGCTTGATAGAGAGCAGTGCCAGGCAAAATTGGGGATAAATAGAGACACAGAGCAACAGAAAAGACATCGTCGCCTTTAAAAAAAAAACTGAAAGTAAACACTTAGATTACTTCATACTGGCACAACAGCACTCCAAGTTTAGTCTCCAGCCAAGTTTAGCATAACTTCATTTATAACGTTACCAAATAAACTACAGAGCAGTGATTTAAAGGGATAGTACACTTAAAAATATACATTTTGACGTAATTTACTTTTTATTAATTTTGACAAAATTCATTGTTTTATGTATTTATAATATTTTGGACCCTATCGATTTTTGCTATTTGGACAAAAACAAAAAAAGAGTTTTGTTTTTGCAAAATACACTGTAAAAAAGACTTGCAGTAGAGATTCTTTTAGTAAGAGGAGTCAGTTGCTTATTTCTTGTGAACTGGACTAGAATGTTTGTGTTGAACTTACTTAGCTACTTGAAAATTTTTTCAAAATGTGTCCAGAGGTTTTCCCAAAGTATTGAATCATCTGACTAAATGTTATTCTTGTGCAAGTTCCCAGCATGCACTGCAGCTTGAAAGCATTATGTGGCAACTTTAAAAAAAAAAGATCACTGCTTTACATTTTACTGGCTTGATTTATGCTGCAGCTGCTGTAGTCATTGTTGCTTCACTGTCATATGGTCCGTGGTTCATATTTTTGCGATCTGTTTTGTATTCTGCAGAGGATCGTGAACTATACCTTTAAAACTTTTTTTTTTTCTGTCAAGACCCAGATTGTCTCTCAGCCATCAAGTGGATGTTAAGTGGATGGATGATTTAACAAAGCAAAAATGAGACACTTGACCTTTGGAGCTTTGTTTGCTCAAAGGTGTAGAGTGTTAAAGACATAAGGAAACGTACACTTCACTTAGGAATTCTGTCAAGGCCAAAAATGTTCAACAAATCCTGATGTAAATATGTGTTCTGAATCATCTCAGTATGATAGTAATATGCTGACTCTGATGTTTATTCGCTCAGAGCTTCCATCTGGATGAAAAAGCTGTAAGCTTGTGTCATTGTTTCAGGGTTTTGTTGAGGTATGTGTTGATAGCGCAGGTTCACTCATTTCAAATATGTCAACAGCAGCTTTACAGTCAAAGGCAGAAGAATTAGAAAGCTTTCATCACAACTCACATACGCGCATTCTTCTGGGGCTAACAAAACCAGCTGACAAACTGATGAAAACACAATCTGCTAAGGGTAGCAAAAAATCACAGATGCTCAAATTTCCCTACATAATATTAGAAATATATAATAATAAATGAACTTTACTGTATAACAGTTTATCACGTCTAGCACAGATGCTTTTACTTACAGCAATAACAAAACCTGAGATGGCCCAGTGAGATCTGCTGACGCTCTGCACTCACAACATAAACACAGCTGGCAGACAAACCACAGTCGTTCATTGTCACAGTCAAGCCTGGTGAGACCAGCCATAACAAACACTAGGATCAATACAAGCTATTGAACAAGTTAATCAAGTCCTCCTGTGGGAATTCTTACCCTTGAGAAACATAAGATTTAATGCCGTCACACCCAAGCAAAAAATTGCAGAATTATGTTTCAATAATAAACCCTTTGCTTTATGTATGTTTAATAAACTGATGCAAATGAGGTTGGGTTTTGCTTTGCAGGTTATTCTGTAGGAAATCACATAAAAAATTTACAGAGATGTTTTTTTTTGCTCTGCTCTGAATGTGACCAAACTGGAAAGAGCAGTGTGACATTCACATTACATTTGCTTGCTTTAAGATATGATAACACAAGACAAAAAAAAAAAGTTTGTGAAATGTATCTTAAAGTTTCCATTGTATTGTAATGTTATTAAGATATTTTGTGGATGAGGAGCACCACCTTGTGGTGTTGTTTTTTTTTTTTGTAGTTTGTATTCCTAATGAAACGCCAGAGGTTCATGCAATCATTCTTTTGCTTGGCAAAAAATAAAATAAAAAATAAAAGGGAGAACAATATTTAAATGTAGTATAACAACAATTTCTGGTGCATATATTATATTGTTTACTTAGTTACATGAGCACCAGTTTCAACTTGCTGGAGTAATGCCAGGAAAAACATATATTTAAACTTGAACCTGATATTTGAAACTGCAGAAGTCGAAAGAAATAAATAGACCACAGCAGCATGTGATTCACCGTAGTGCTTTGTGTGAATAACAATGTGGACTCGGATACCACGTCATATTCAAAGCCCAGTAGAGAAGTGCATGTGTTTATTATGCAATAAAAAGACTGGGAAAGTAGATTGAGATGGTTCTCGGGGTAATTATAAAATGAATCTCTTTCCTCCTAGTCCCAGACTAAAACATTTATTCAGGGTTGTATTTAAAAGGAAGGAAAAGAGGGGCAGTAATTCATATAGTAGCCATCTAATGTTAGATCATATCTCTTGTTAGTCCAGCTATTTCACTACAGCAAGCCTAATTAAGATAAAAATGTCCCCGTACCTTGCTAAATTTGTAAATATTTCATACTCAATGTCCACTCTGTCCTCCTCCCCCATGGCTTCTTGTGCTACAATGTCTCCCATGACTATCTCTGCCTTCTGAAAGCTTGACTCAGCCTCTGCCAAAGTTCAAATGGTTAAGTGAATTAACATATTTCTCTTATTATTACACAATCTGAAATGACAAGGTTTGATGGATTATCATTTTTTTCTGCTTCAAAAGAGGAGTTTAATCATGCCATACGTGCAAAATACTGTATATAACATCCCTCTAAAAGATTAAAACACTTAAGATGCACTTCTGTATGAACATGATTGCATTAGATGTTTATATAAACAAGGATATTTTCCAAGCAGTAGAGTAGCACTTCCAAGAGTCTGATGTATGGTGAGGAAGCAGTTGAGACAGCTCACTCTCTCCTCCTGCTGACTGGAACGCAGTACTTCATGTGCTTGGGACGCATGTTCTTGTGCTTGATGTGCCCAACCTGAGAAACATTGTAGTAAACATGTTATATATACATATGCTAAAATAATATTATCTGCCTAATACATGCTTCACTGTCCCATTACATCTGTCTTCTTAAATGCATTAAATAACTTTACCTTTGTATTGCAAGTAAGCTTTAGCCAGCCTTGACTGAGCTTGAGCCACTGCTAAATGCTCATTTCCATAAACCAGTCTGCTTAGTGCCAAGCAACGCACAAGCTCTTGGATACAGGGGTCATACTGTAAAAGTCGAACAAGTATTAAACATTAAACTAGAGAAATAAAACAAAACATACAATGAATAGGATGATCAAAAAGTATCTATTTTTTAACCCAGTCCTGGTTCTTGATGTACTGAAGAATAAGAACATGCCTGGGATGCTTTATGCAATTCATAAAGGATCATACTGAATGTTGGCGTACATTAGAATTAAATTAGAGTCTGAGTTATGTATTTCTGGTAATAAGATTATTCCATGTGTACCTCTTCGCTATCAGCCAAAGACTGAGCCCGTCTCTCACAAAGTGATAGTTTCTCTGCAGGAGTCATCAAACTGTAATTCTTCACATCTGCTTTCTGTGATATTATTGTAGAATCTGCTTCCTGCAGGGATTCTCCTGAACTGGCACTGCTGCTCGTGTTGGATCTGTAAAAGTTCACAGCTAGGTTGTGAATTGTTTACCCAGACAGCAGTTCTGGGCAGATAGATGTCATTTAATAATAGGTTTTGGGAAACATCATACTTGGTGCACTTGTCACTAAAAATGAAGTCAAACTGATTTAAAAACAACATAAAGGTATATAACAACAACAATAATAAAAACGTCTTTCTGGACGAACTATGTCTTGGAAATGGATACATACGACTCATCCAGAGCAGTCACAGAGCAGCTCTGCTGTGATGCGCGAGACGATCCGCTGTGCTGTGCCAGGCTCATTTTAACGGCAAAGAAAACTTCACCGTCTATTCATAACCTGACCGTAAGAATTAACTCTTTTAAAAGGGGTTTGACTGCGACAGTTAGTGTATTTTGAGAAACACTGGAAGGTAGAGCTGTAGGCTACGTGCAGCTGAGTAACCAACATCACGAAGACCTAAACAAACGCTGTGATTGGTTGATTCCCACACATGGGAGAGTCACGTGACTCTCTAGACTCCGAATAAATAAATAAAATGTAGTATTTTAAAGTTAATCGACCCTTACTGTTTCCGTATTGCTCTGAATGAAACTTTGAACCACAAATAAATCTTGTCCAAAATATATAATGTATGCACATGTGTGTAACGCATTTATAGGCTAGCGTTAGTTTGTGCCTGTCAGCTCAGTGCTAAGGACAGTGCAATCCGATCATAGTTACGCATTTATTTTTATTGTAAAATATATATATATATATATATATATGTATATATATATATATATATATAATTATTATTATATAATTATACAATTAAAACAATTCAGTTGCATAATTATTCATGTTGCAATGCATACTGGGAGTCATGGGTGGGGTCTGGACTGTGCTGCTACCCAACATGCATTGCATTGACTCACCATTGTTTAGATTCATATGCTTTCTATTGATGTCTGTGTGTGTCCCTATACTGTCGTAGATGTCATTTTTTAGTGCATAAGATGCCTTGCAATGTTAATTTTATATATTATTTTGCAGTATCAGGACACATCATAAATTTAATTAAAAATACATATAAAAGTAGAAACACAAAATGATTGCCTTGTACTTCAGACTTGTCAGCATCTTTGAGATTACTACATTGCATCACTTTATGATACATTACTTTACTGACTGCTTTGCCATATAAGCTGTGTTTCACATACTCTATCACAGCAGCAGTCAGGAATAGATATCTAATGTTACTTAGGCAAGAGTGAAGTGCCCAACTAAAGCAGACGCTGATCACCACAGTGGTGAGGTCAAACGAAAGCATCTAAATGTCTATTAATTCTCAAATATGTTTTTGTAGATATGACAGAAATAAAGTCAGACTGTATAGAGTGAAGCGAGGCCGATCCGCCATCTCGGAAAGAACGAACGAGGCATGAGTGCGGGCAGTTAACTTGGATGACGTCATACGCAAAATCACAAGGTTGAAAGATTTTGAGTTAATAAAACTTTAAAGAGACATTTTGTCTAAATTAAACCAGCTATATTTTCAGCTTACTTGAAAGGTTTAATTTGTACAAACTCATAAACAAGAGAAAAGTTCTAAATACTCAAAAAGGTTAATTAATAAAAAATAAATGTAATTATTTAAGTTAATACAACTCAATTCAATTAATTAGTTACAGCATTAGGGTTTACAGTGCATGTTAGGTCAAGAAAATGCTGGAAAAAATAACAATACACAGTTTTAGTTAAACGTTCAATGCAATCAAACGCACTATGTCAAAATCATGCCTCGTTCCAAACAGAGTCAAATGAAGCAGCATCAGCAACTGGTCCAAATATATGAGAATGACAGTCAAAATACCATAAAAGCGCCTATGTAAATAAATATGAAAAAAGTCTCAGCTGTGTTGGGGCCCCTGTCAAGATTCTTTTCATAGGGGCCTAAATCCTTAGCAGCGCCCCTGATACCGCTACAAATATATGCTTTTCCTGTATAGTTTTATAATGCATAAAACCCTCGTCCTCCCTGCAGGCACATTGCTGTGTAAGCATTTACATGGATGTGGAGGGCCCTGCAGTCATGTCAATTTACAGTTAAAAAGCGCTTTTATATTCGAGCACCATACGTGTCTCTTCACTGCTGGGACAGGAGAGCGTTTCTGTATGCTTTCATCTTCTCCAGTCGCTTTATGAAACGGTTGTTGGTCATTTCCATTTCTTCGATCTTATCCAGGGCTGTATGCAGCTATGAAAAACAAACAAACAAAAAACCCAGATGTGTGAGGTTGACTGCTAATATGAAAAGAGTGTGATTTTCTTTATGCTTGGATCAGGTACTATTTTTTAAAATGAACAGATGTTTTCTATTTCCATCAGATTTAAAGAGTCAGGTTATGATCACGAAGACCCCGAATGTGTGAAATGCTTGTAGGTCAGTATCAGAGATGTTTGAATGACAGGTTCTCCCAAAGTCGAGTTCATACCTCCCTCTGAAGTTTTCTTTTCTCTGCTTTCAGTTCATCTTCTATCTTTTCTGCATTATCTGCTGAAGATTTATATCTGGCCACCTGTCCTGTTTATCTGCAGACACATATGGGCAAAAAAAAAAGTTATGCAAGTTATTATTTTTAGCATTAACCATCATTTATTTATATATATATATATATATATATTTAACTGAATCCTTTTTTAAAACTTTATATTCATCAACCAATCCTTTTAACAATGCATCACAGCTTCCAATTGAACAGAAAAATATTAATATTTTATTTACTGTTACTTTAATTCAATAAATGCCAATAACCCGTTTTACTTTTGCTTCATCATACCTGGGACAAAAGTTCATCTTTTTCATCCGCAAGCTTTCGTACCCTTACATCTGCAGTATGAGCAGAGAACAAGTGTTATTTATTATTTAAAGTGCCTCTATTATGGGTTTTGAAAGGTTGATATTACCATCACGGAGAGAGATGTGTAGGGGAGTCACTTGTTGATATTGCTTGTGGGTGAGTTAATGAACAGATGAACTCTTTTGATTTGACTTCTTTGTATGGGTTGATTATACTGCTTACATAGGCTGAAGCAGATTAAAGAAATTATCTAAAGGAGGATTTTATAGGTGAATATATAATATAGTTTGTTACTTGCCCCCTTTTATCACATAGGGCACCCGCCCCCTTGGAGGTCTCT
>JAUCMU010000036.1:4289817-4309859 GCA_032275025.1 Enteromius treurensis
TAAGAAGAAACCCCAGAAGTTATGTGAAGTATAGCTCCATTGTTGTTCAAAGTAAAAGAAAAGGAGGGAAAAAACAAAGTCATATTATGTTAGTTTTAATAAATAAAAATGTGAAAAATAAAATCATAGAAATTCTCTTTTTTTTATTGTATTTTTGCCGTATCGAAAACATCCTGAACCGTGAGACTACTGTATCGTATCGAACCGAACCGTGATTTCTGTGAACCGTTACACCCCTAATATGCTGCACGATTATGACAAAAAAACATAATTGTCGATTATTCCCTTGAAATTGTAATTGCGATTATTGCAATCATCACAATTTACATTGAATTACATCAAAATTGTTTGAAGGAACCACATGCCACATTTTTAGATATAAATAAACAAGCAGAAAACACTAACTTGTATTGATTTTCTATAGTATTGAGCCTGAAACTACATTTTGGATTGGTTTATTCTGTAATTTAAAAAAGTCAAACAACAGTATGCATGCTATTATAATGCAAAAACAATGCAAAAAACCCATAAGATAACTTGTATGAAGTAAAGAACACATCGTAAACACTTGTGGATTTTGAACGATTAAATGCCACTTTGATGGATTACGTAATTGTGGCATCCGTAATTGCATTATTGCGATTAGAAATTTGATGGTGCATTAAATTCTAAATGTAAAGATGCAGTTACCCATGAGTATATGTATATTCCTCTGTAAATAATGGAATTGGCTTTTTCAGTCAGTCAGCAGGTGTCTTGGTTTATGTGTGGTTTGTGAAGCTGTGGCATGTGGTTTAATCTTCCTAAGTGCATCCTGTAAGGAAGTTAATGTATGGTTTGTTTGTGTGAAAACCTCAAGGTATGCTTAACAAGCACTTGTCATTATAGCATACTGGGGTTACTTAGCCTTGCCTTTCTCTTGTGACTCGATGATTCACGTATTTGTGACAACAGCTTCAGAGCTCAATCTCTTCTAAGAATCCAAAGAATCTTTCTTTCTGGTGCTTTTCACTGCTAGAAATGCCAGTGAGCCACTGCTGTGACCTGTTTATGTAAGAGCTCCTTGCGGGGCTGAACTCGAATGTTTGAGTCGTGTTGCTTTGACTTTGACAGGAAGGAAAATTCAGGGTTGGTCATGATTCATTGCTTTACATTGTACACAGTACGGAAAGTGCCCTAAGTGGTGCGTTTATGTAACATACTGTATGGGAACACCGTGTGTGCTTGAGCGTGTGTATGTTTATAATGTGTTTATTCCAGGTCAGATAAATTCACCCATATCTTTAAATATGGCTGAGGCTAACCCCTGTCTCAGTTGCTTATCCATACAGAAGATGTCAGGCTGCATTTGGGATATATGCAGCAAAAGCATGAGTGGATTTCCATAAGTGAATCCCAAAGGCAGGCCGGTTTCTGTGTGCCTGAGTGTTTCACATCAGAGCAAAGCGGCGCCTTGAGCTTAATATGAATCTGACCCAGAAGCGAGTATGTATGTGGGAGTATGACAGTTCCTCTTCACTTCATGAGCAGTGCTGTAGTATTGTTTTTTGTATTCCTGTTATTTCGATGTCAACTTTAATTCCTGTCAATAGGGATGAAGTGTGTGTCACCGTTTTTCCTTTGGTTTGACATTCTCTGCTGGATAGTTTTTATAGACGGCTTCTAATTGAAAGTGCAGGATTTCCTCATTGCCTGAATTGTTTGTTATTGATTTTGTCTCTGACTCTGTCTATCAGTTCTGCTTCACTCAGCAGCGTCTCATTAATTCGATTGGTCCTTTTAATAGAACTTTGACAAACGGCACAAAGTCGTTTTCTCAGCCACAGGCTTCATTTAGCTTGAACCGATGCCACAAGAATAACATTTCTATCACATCCTCATATCTTCAGAGGTTCACTGATAGCAAACATAATGAAAAAAATGCAAATCAGTCAAATGTGCTGCTACAAGCGACAAACATGGTCAAAAATGAACTTTTAAAAACATTTTTTATGACACCTGCCAATAGCAAAGTGCTAAATTAAGCAACCGTGAATACAGTTCTGACCATCTGTCTGAACATACTCTAGCTGACAATATAATTTTACTTACATATTTCAATGAAATGTATGAAAGCACTTTATTTCGGAGACCAAATCTTACCATTAAGCAGCCTTCATATTACTAGAATATTGTCTTTTTACTAATAAAGCTCTTATTAATTGCTTATTCTGCTCGATCATATTTTAGATCTCTTATACTGAAACCTAACAAACATTTTACTGACATCTTACTAACTATTAAGCAGTAACTTACAGTATGAGTTTATTAAGGCAGAGGTCATAGTTGGTTAATAGTGAGAAATGTGCTTTAAAAAAAAGTGTGGCCAGATATATAAAACAAAAATGTATTATACGTTTATGGTTGTTATGATATTATTATAGTTTAAAATAACATTTCTATGTACATTTTAATGTAATTGTTAATTATTCATTTGATGGCAATAACTCACGATCCTTCGGAAATCGTTCCAAAATGTGCTCAAGAATTATTTGAATATTTTCAACATTGAATATGTTTTGTAGATTTGTTTAAGGATTCTGTTTTCTAGGATTCTTTTGATTAATAGAAAGCTTAAAAGAACAGGATTCACATATATAAAATATTTCTAACATTCTAAATGTCATTTTAAGGCAACCTTGCTGATTAATTTTTAAATATTTTAAGGTAAGTTACATATTTGGTGTTGCATGTTATTTTTTGACCTGTGACACTAAGAATCAGGTGATCTGTTGAGGCTCAAAATCGTGGCTTGTACGAGAGGGAACATGACAGATGGACGGTGGTCAGTATTGGGGGTTTTCAGATGGGGGTGGGATGGTCTGTAGGGACCCCTGGGTTGCCCAGATTCTTTCTTCCCCCGTGGACCCAATCCTCTCCCTTTTTCCCCCGAACAGACACCCTTAAACCTTTAGTGCCCTATTTTTCAACCAAACGAATATTGTACAGGCCTACACCATATGCTGTTCTGCCTGATCGTCAGTGTGGAGCCATTCAATCTGTCCCGCAAAACTGAAAATGTTCAGAGCTTGTGTAAGTCACAAGCCTTCAGAGTCTCTCCAACTGTGAATATTGTGTTTTACTCTGACTGTCACAAGACTAAATTCTTCTTCGTTCCTCTCTTCCTCTCCATCAGCTCGATGCCTATTGATCTCGCATTTGGGTTAGGAGAGCTGCGGAAGTCCTTGGCCCACAAAGCCAGCTCTGTGTTGATCTAATTGAAAGGCCCCTTGTGAGAGTCTTTGGACACACACTCACATTCAAACAGAAACGACACAGAAAAAGCACTTCCTCCCACAGAAATGTCTTGCTCATGGGTTTACCTTACTAGCCAGTGTAATATGCCTGAGGGAATCTGCTGGAAGATGACGGCAGATTTAGTCAGGTTAGGACACAGCTATACAAATAAACTTGACTTGACATTTAAAGGGCAGAAATTTGGGATGCCAGAAAAAAAAAAAGATTGTTCACAAATCCCCTTTTTGACACACGTTAGCATATGCCTGCCCAAATTAAAGAAATGGTTTACACAAAAATAAAAAGTGTGCAATTGAATCGGCTTCATCTTCAGTAAGACTTTTAATATCTTTTAAAGAAGTCTCTACTGCTCACCACGCTTGCATTTATTTGATTATTATTGAAGTATTATTATTGAATGAATAATTTAATGAGAAGGGATATATAACCAAAAATATATTGTATGGGTCAGAATTATGTTTTCTTTCATGCCAAAAATCATTAGGATCATGCTCCATGAAGATATTTTATAAATTTCCTACTGTAAACGTAATTTTTGATTAGTAATATGCATTGCAATGAAATTCATTCGAACTTTATGACTTTTCACTGGTAGTATATATTCTTTTATGTTATTATTAAGGGAGAGATATATCTACATGTACATTAACTACCATTTTACTTTTTTCCTCTGTACAATGGAAGTCAGTGGGCTCCAGTCTTGTTTGTTTCCCAACATTCTTCACTTGTGTGTGTGTGTGTGTGTGTGTTCTGCAGAAGAAAGAAATACTATTTGGTTTGGAATGACACGAGTAAATAGTGATGGAGTTTTCATTTTATGGTAAACTATTGCTTTAAATTGAGAGTGAAAATGGCCATTACAAACATAAATTACAACCATGAATAAAATTGTAAGTGGACTTCCAAGACAAAAAACTATAAAAGTATAGGATAGGTCCCCTTTTAATATAATATTGTAATTTTAGTAAGTTACATTTAGGCCGGAAGTGAGGGGTTTTAGCCTGTAGCTCTCTTAATAAATTGCTCTGCGGTGAAATAGAAATTTATGCCATGTTTCCTAAAAGATTAGAATTTCTGTCTACAGTATAATAGAGAGTGACAACTGAATCATGACCTCATTACGACTATCTAAAACTTTAGTATTTGTATTAGCAGATGTGCTTTGTGCAAAGCAGCTTTGTTCTGATTTTCCACAATTAATAAATATATCAGTCAAACGTAACTCTTCTTTGTTGTTTTATGGCTAGTTTCTTCCACCACAGCCTCATTTTTTACTCTTAACACCACGCAATGTGTTGAATGTTGCTCCTGACCCCCGTGATCCATGATGGACAGATAAAGTAGTTCATAAGGAGGAGGAGGGACGTCACAGCCTCTGTGATTATAGAAGAGATTTGTGAAAGCCTAGAGGAAAGTGCCAGATGGCTGAGAATCTCAAAGCCCTCCATTCTCTATCTGCCATGACACACAGACATTTCTCCCGCCTCCAGACTTTCATCTCTTTAGATCTCTCGCTCTCTCTCTCTCTTGCTCTCAGTCTTTCCCTCAACCCCCTCCTCACTCTTATTTCTTCTAGACTTTGCAATGTTTACTAGCTCCTTCACAGTGGTTGGTCAAAATAACAGGAGTGGGTTTTAATATTTTCTCTTTCTGCTGTGTTCATGCTGTGCTTCCTGGGTCATTCCTGCTCTAAAATGCATGTTCATATCTCTGTGAAATATTATGTGGGATGAAATATTAAGCTTAGGCATTTTAAATGTGGGAAGCTTATTCGTTTTCATTTAGTTTACATGCAGCAGCATTACTAGTGGGAAAACAAATGCATTGTTAAAGGGACACCCTTTAAAAAACTATTTTTGCAAGTTAAACAAAAAGGAGATGTTTTTTTCTTTTTTAATTGGCTCTTCTGTAGTTACATTGTAATTACATTGGTTGATATGACTAGGATCTATACTCTCATTCCAACGTAATAATAAAGGAACTTTGCTGATGATGATGATGATTTTGCCACATACTGTACTGATCAGTCAAGTAAAAAAAATGAATAAATAAATAAATATTGAAACTTTTTGGTCATTTTTGAGTGAAATGCTAATGGTCTAATCAGATTCAATGATCCATGCTAAGCTAAGCTAAAAGTGTTACCGCCAGACCTGGAGATCGGTTGAATGAATTTAAAAACGGTAAAACTCAACTGTTTTACTCTAGGGGAGTTGGAAAATGAGCCTATTTCCAAAAACAGTTGAGTGTTCCTTTTAAGTATTAGCAGTGTATCTGATGTATTGTTTTATAACTTTAGGGTTTTATTTCCACACTAAAACCTTTCATTCCGTTTGAAAACACAGAGAAATTGGTACGTTAGTCATTTGTTCTGGCATTTGAGAAATTAAAATTTAAGGTAAAGGTACCTTTAAGAGAATTTTCCATTGTGAACCACTACAAGGCTCATTCTTTTCCACTCATAATTCTGTAGTAGACCGTGGTGTAATGTTCAGTCTTTTTGAAACATCATCCATCCATGTGCATACCTTTGATTTGAGGCTGTCTCCAATTTTTCTCACCCACTTCCTTTTGTTTTCCACTTATATGGCAGACTGCACTCATAATGAAATAAGCCTGGTCCAGCACTGGTCTGTCTGTTCGTGTTTAGTGGACTGAAAGCAACTCACTTACAGAACTTTTATGCCCTTGAAAGCTATGATACTTAGCAGAAGTAAACTGATCCTGACACTTGCGATGAGAGTCTTCCATCTCATGCATTGCATGTGTATGTGTGTGTGTGTTTGGACCTCTGTGGGTTGATTATTTCCTTCTATGGTTAGGCAATAGTTGGCCATTAGCCTCCGGGATGCTTTGTGCTCTTTGCATGGTTCCTTCTGCTTCCACTACATAGACTGTGTTAAATAGAGACACCCTGTAGAGAGTAAACTTGTAGATTATCTCTCCCATTTGATCTGCTTGCTGCTTGTTCATTTTATAGCATTACTTATCCAAGACCAGATGGGTTGTGTAGATCAGCCCAGTGGGTTGCCTGACACTGAGCATGTTTTGTGAGGACAGACTCACTTGTAATGTTCTTGTAATCATTTAACATCATCTGTGTCTGTAAGAAAATATGTAATTTATAAGTTCAAAATTAATTTTTGGTTACAAGAACTTTTCTATTAAAATATGGTATCAACAGTTTTCAAATGTAACTAAAACATTTTATGCAACTTTGGAAAAAAATAATGCAATGAACATTAAAAAAAATGGTACATTTAACAATATTTACTGTCAAATTACATGAAATATCCTGTCTAGTGTATCTATTACTGTTTTTATTGAATATAGTAATGTCACTTTTTTGCGGTATCGGTTTTATAGTCTTTTACCAATTGTTCTTTCATCGTGATAAAGATACAACTTTCGGGTTCAATGCAAATGTAACCGGTTAGAATCGTAACCCAAGTTGCAATTAACACGATTGCTTTGCCCCTGAACCTGTGCAGCATCTCCTTGCAGTGAAGTACAGCATCACTCATCTGAGTTAAAGAAAAACATCTCATTTGTGGGCCGTTATGACAGGGTTGGCCCTTTGCTGACCCTGCTGAGATGACCAGCTGGTCTTGACACGACCTAAGTAAACGTCAGGCTTAATGAGCACCCCTGAAGAAGTGCTAACCTGCTCTCTGTGTGAGGATGTATTATGTGGTTTATGTGTGTATCGGAGAGAGTGGAAGAGCATAAAGGTTTCTTTTGTATTAAAATTTACTTTCTTTAATTGTAGATGACTGTTTGTGCACTAAAGTTCCCTAGACAGAACAGTTCCCATAGCAAATACCCACAAGATCACGAGCGAGGTTGGAGACTTGCGTGTCTCTAGGCCATAGCACATTAAGTCAGCAAGACATTTCTTCTCACCCACCACTTCCTGTACATGCATCACCAAGGGAACTTAATGTGTAATAATTGCTCTGTGTTATTTCACATTGATTATCCAGCATCCCACAGGCACCACATTGGCATCATAATCATGCTAGGATTTGTATTTACCTTTTGACCTCCAAAGGTTTCTAATTTTTTGTTCTTACATGCACAAGAATATTCAAATACTGATCAGAATTTTGTCTCTTTGCTATCTTATGCAAGCACTATGAAAATTATTTGAAAATGAAGACTATAGTACTGCTGAACATAATAGCTTGCAATGCATACTGTGTTTCTGTAATGACCAAAAATGTATGTGTCTAAATATTTAAGTGGACGTGTCCAAAAAAGGGAGATTTTGATATTACATGATGACAACTGGGAACATGCAGAGCTGTTAAAATAACAGAAAATGGACATGATGTTCCTATAAATAAGCTCACCAATCTATTGCATTATTTTCTTCATAGGCTCGTCGGAAAGAAGTGTTCCTGCAGGAGCGATATGGCCAGTTCAGTTTGACAGACCCATTCCTTGCCCTGCAGAGGGACTTTGATTCAGGGACGGGGTCAAAGGACCGAAGGCCTGTAAGCGCGAGTCCCATTACTGTGCTGGAAGCTGTTATGGCCCATTGCCGTAAGATGCAGGAGAGGATGTCTGCCCAGCTCTCGGCCGCTGACAGCAGGCAGAAAAGGGTACGACCACAAATTGTGTGTTTAATTGTGTATGTATACATGTTTAACAGAGCAAGACTACACAAAGGATTGCGTGTGGATTATTCAAAGAGTATTTGCATATTCTATCCGAAATAAGTCTTCCTTTCCTGTAGGATTACCTTGATGTGATTAAGTTTGCTGTCAGGCGTTTGCTGAGGTGTTCCTAGTTATTCTCGGAATATACTCTAGTATGCAATGTGTACACCTGTGTATGTGTCTTTTTAGGAGGTGTGAAGTAATGTGCTGTGCTGATACTGCTCTGGCAGAAATAGTGACATAAAATCATGACTTGAAGGCAAAATCCACTCTTTCTGTCTTCCATATAAGCTTAGTACATGTCAGAAAACAGTAAGAAAGAGAGTGCCACACAAGGAGACCAATGACGGTATAAAGAAGTGGAGGAGGTGTTAGAGAAGGAGAGAAATGGATTCTATGCTCTAAAACACTCTGCCAAACACATTCGCAAATCTACATCTCACAATTTGAGCTAGTGCTTCGAAGATTACAAGCTACATGATATCAATGCTGGCCTTGAACTTTAAAAACACACACACACAGGCGTGCTGCTTCCAAATGACCCCAGGACCGTCACTGCACACCGTTTCTGCAGACCAGCTGTGTCCACCATCTCAGTGGCTTCAGTTATATTTTAGGATAGGCCTATTATATATTGCAAGATACAGTTTATATATAGGTACATAGCATGCATATTTACATGTTACACGGACACTGAGAGAACTGAGCTCTCTGTTCCAAAAATAAACACTTGAGCTTGGTTGTTATGGTGACCGTTCTCTTACTGCAGTGGTACTGTTGTTAAATGTAACAGTTTTTATATATAGTACCAATCACAATGAGGAAATGTTAACTAATGTTCATGAATTGAATAACTATGCAGTAGTTGTACGTTATCACAGTGAATTATGTTTGTTTCTAGCCACTGTGCCTTATGGTTTTTTTCTCATTATTTCTGAGCAAGTATTAATTTATTCATAGGCTAAGCAGCTTAAATCTGTAAATAAAGCCTGAACTCTTATCTGTAACAGTGTAGTGTGAATAAGAGCTAATTGGTCATCTTTGTTTCCTGCAAGTAGTGTATTGCAGTAGTTGATGTTAGTATTGTGTCCCCTGTTTTGATATTAAAAGAAGGTCAAAGTGCTATCACACATGATTGATGTGGTCAGCTCGGGCCAATGCCTTAGCATATGAGTACTGATCCCTTAACCTACATTACAAAGATGCAACTAATTAAACCAATCTCCAAAAGAGACATTGGGGTTTTATTAATAGATTTTTTTAAAGTGTGGCTTATAAAACATAGAAAAAGGGACTGATAAATGAATGCAAGCGCTTCATTAGTTGACCTTAGACATAAGCAGTAAGTTATTTTAGGTTAAAATTAAAGTGACCTTTGATCTCAGGACATTTTCTCCAAGTTTCGTTGTACTAGATTTTAAAGTCTTATTTTGAATTTTCTCATTATCCAATGGACTGACAAACCTTTAATTGTTTAATAATCAGTGTCTTGCTTTCTGTGTGTGTTATCTGCTCTCTGCGAGTCTCACGTTTGCCCTGCTGCTGCTGTGTCTAGCTTGAAATGGAGAAACTGCAGCTGCAGAGCCTGGAGCAGGAACACAGGAAGCTGTCGGCTCAGCTGAAGGATGAGCGAGAGAAAAACAAACACGTGGTGATGTCACTGGTGCATGAATGCAAGCAGCTAGCTGCTCGTGTGGTCGAAGAGAACCAGCGCTTTGAGGAGCTCTCGTCCCGCACTGAGCAGGAAGGCCACTCCGTTGGACGACTGAAGGAAGAACTGGCATCTGAACGGCGTCGTAGCCAACAGATGGAGGCCGAGATGGAGAAACAGCTGGCCGAGTTTGACACAGAGCGAGAGCAGCTACGGTCCAGGCTTAGCCGCGAGGAGATGCGTGCTGCGGAGCTGCGAGCTGAAAGTGAGAATCTCCGCCAGCAGGTGGAGCAGCAAAGGACTGAGCGGTGCAAAGACGCCCCGCCACTGCCATCTGCCCCAGTTAAACCCAAGACTGTGGCATCTGTGGCTGTGGGCACCGAGGCCACTGTCTACAAGGCTGCTTCTTCTCAGACGGATGTACCGCTGGAAAACGAAGGGGCTAAGAAGGTGCCACTTTCCATCCCTGTCAAGCCTACAGGTTCCACATATGCTAGCATGAACCTACCTAAGACTTCCAGTGTGGGCTGGGGGCTACACCACGGGAGCTCTCAGGCAGAAAATGGAGGAGAGGGCCAAACGCATGCACATGGCTCACATTCACCTGCTGTTTCTGCTACCTTGCCGACTGGGGTCAGTCCACGCGTCCAGGCGGCCCGTTACAAATTCCAACCCTCTGCTTTGGAGCAGGACCAAAATGGAACCGCAAACCAGAGCCCCCCTTCCCGCGATCTGTCCCCCACAAATCGAGACAACTTTGCAGCAAAACAGCAAGCACGCCACACAGTCACACAGGTTCTCTCCCGCTTTACAAGCCCTCCAGCTGGGGGACCCCCTGCAGCCCTTCGCCCTGGTCTGCCACACTCTGCATCTGAGGGGGGACCGTTCACCGGTCGTTTGGGCCACCCCCAAATAGGCCTTAAATCACCAACTGTGGCCCGCATCGACCGGGGTAACCCACCTCCCATCCCACCAAAAAAACCAGGACTGTCCCAGACACCGTCCCCTCCACACCCACCAATCAAAGTAGTAGGTGAATCCAGCAGGTCCCCGGGAACAGGACTGGGGGTGGGCCTTGCCAAATCAACTGCCACCCCTCAGCTTCCACCAAAGCCCTCCTTAGATTTGGGCAGTACAGTTCCAGCCTTGACTGCGTCACAGGTGGGTGCCTCCTGTACTGGCTGGCCGTGGGGGTCACAGCCGACAGCCGCATGTGTGGAGTGTCCCCCTGTCACCACCTCCTCCACAGCTACCATTGTCAGTAGCCCCTCCATAAACCCACCTAGTCTTCAATCCCATAGCCCCCAGCAACCGGGCAGCCCCCTGGCAGCAGCATCAGGTAAAAGGGTGCTCCATTCTTCACCCTTGCTTTCACTGCTTCTCCTCTCTACTCCCCTGGTTTTCCATACTTGATGTATTCTTCAGTAAGTCCTAGCAGAGGAGGACATAGACTTGGATTATCCAAGAGAGGAGTACTCATACACTACTAGGGTTACCTGCCAGTTGAAATGCAATATGTCAAAGTAACCATGAATATTTGTAAGATTCTTGAGTGCACCTACCCATGTCAGGACAGGTTCTTGACCTCACAAAAGCACTTTTAGATACAAATAGGTCAGGTTGACCCTCTCCTGAAAAAGCAGGTCTCTAGGGGTCTTTCCTGTAACCCATTCTGAAGCTGATGCCAGAGGCTGCTCTATCCCCTTTCCTCCCATTGACCTACAGCATGGTTCTGCTTCTCCTGTGTTCCACCACTAACCCGTTTCCCACAATGTCTTATACTAACCACTCCATTGTGTCTATGCCACCATCTGTTTCTTTGTTTCACTGGCTATAGAGAAACTTAAAACCTGTGGATCTGGTGTTTTTCTCTGCATTTTTAATGTTTAATTCCATCGTTTTAAAAAATTTTCCCTGACAACTAACCCAATATGATTGTATTTGTCAAGATCTTGTACTTAAATATTCCTAAATATGTCTCTCTGCATTTATTCTCCACAATAGAATGCATTATACTGAACTAAACTGTTGATATAATTGTTTGAGAACTGTAAATTCTTATCTGAAAGCTCCTGGAGGGTCCTGAAGACCTTGATTAACTAGTTCAGGTGTATTTGATTGGCGTTGTAGCTAAACTCTACAGGACAGTGACCCTCTATTAGCAGAAATGGACACCCGTTTAAGAATACAATGATACCCCTAATAAAATGATACGTGGTACGTTTTAGACCAAATTGATACCTTATGCCAGCATAGTTTAGCATGTAATCCCTAGTAGCTGATCTAACTGGTTGGTGTCAATTTGTCATTAGTCTAGCTGGTGGCTGGTAAAACAGCATGATCTTGAGTCTGATGAACCATTATTGCTGGTTGGTGGAGACACTAAATCCTACGCTAGTGGCCAACATCAGAAAACACAACATATGCTGGTCTTTTCAGCAGGGTATCTCCAAAAAAGCTCTGAAAAGATGCCAATTAGGTAGAGTCATGCATTGGTTTGTAAGCCAGAAGTAGAAGACAGCTCCAACTGCAGTTAGATTTTCCCCTCGGAAACATTGTTAGAAACTTTAGAGTTCTCTCACATTTTTAAATACCACCCTGTCTCTGCAGGCCTCTTCATAGCTCTCTGAGAGCACCAGAGAAAGAGCAAGTATTACAGCAGAGTCTTCCTCTTCATTCTCACTAGAGACTAATCCACAGGGTAGCTATGAGAGATGTCGGTAGCTAGCTGTCATCGCTAAATGCTAAAAATTAGCACTTTTCTCCCTCTCTCTGCAGCCACTCAGCCATGGCGGTTCTCTGAGGCTCCTCTGCTCTCTCTGCCGCCCGTTTTAAAAAGAGCCAATAATCTTTCGCCTTCCACTGGACTTCAATGAAACAGCCTATCTCTCTCACTTCAACTCCCTCCACTAACTGAAATAAACATAGAACCCCTAGAGACAAATCTATTTACAAACACACCCTAGCATTAGCAATCAGATACTAGACTAGACTAGTTCACATTCACACTCATTTGAATTCTGTTTTCATAGGTACCAATTAGCAAGTATTCCCTGTGCTTTGTCAAAATTCATCTGTTTCTCTGCTGTAGTTTCCATCTTCTAACGCTGTCTAATTGACGTGTCTCGCACAATCTGCTTCATGTTTAGAATGTTTTAGTTTGACTGACACAATCTGTGATGTGTGACTTTGATTAATTGTACCATAAACTCGTCTGCCTGCTGCCTGATTTGATTTCATTTATCTGGTTGAGTTTTGTCTTTGATTTTGACTTTTTTTTGTTTTCTCTACCTGATCCAAAAACAGTTGACTTTAGCGTTTGAAAAATCTGGTGTGAATTAAAGATACACTCTTTAGAATAATACATTTCCAATGTTGTGCCAAAATGTGTACATCACATAAACATTTACCCTTTGTTTTGACTTAATTTAGCTTACTCCGAATATCCCTTAATACACTATTTTTGGTGTGTTCGTCTCTATAGAGAGTAATTTGGTTTTTAAACTACAAAATAATTGTCTCAGACAGCACTGTGCCACTGGCCTTGAATAACTTCTGAATGACAAATAGAGTCGTTCTTCTGGGTAATGTTTTGGATCAGAGAACACATTCTGACACAATACAAGCACCCTGCCTCACTAGTTACTGCTGTTGCTTGAACCCTCCCAGGCTGGTGTCCCTCCATAGTCCCCTCGCTAACCTGCGGTGACCCCGTCCCCCTGGATGACGGGCAAACCCTTCTCCTCCAAGCTGCTTCCCAGGGAAATGTCACTTTATTGTCTATGCTGCTTAACCAAGATCCACTATTGGATATTCATCACCATCAACATGAATTAACCTCTGCCTTGATCTCTGCTGCTCTTAATGGACACACAGGTACGTGTTGGGCAGATTAGCATTTCTGTGCATGAAATAATTGAAATTTGGTAGCTTTGCATAAGACATTATCTAGTGATTGGTTTCTATAGATTTAGAATTAATTGTGTGTACATACACAGTATAAATATATATGTATACTATGTAAATAGTGTTTTAATGTCTATTTTTTTAGACTGCTTAAATTTGCTGCTGACTTCAGGGGCATCTGCTGATGCTGTTGATGAAACAGGATTTACACCGTTACATGCCGCTGCCGAAAATGGTCACCATGAGTGAGTCCTCTCTTCTCAATTCCCTCATTTTTGTGCCATTTTAATTCTTTTATTTTGTTAACAAGAACAGTTTTGTGCCTCTTGCTGCACTGCTATTAGCTTCCTATCAGGTGATATGATCATACTGTAAGTTGTTAGAGTTTTACAAAAACGTTGTCACTGTGTTTTTTCCAAGTGTACTTGGCTTTAACTACAGTGTACTTACAATGAAATTTTATATTTGATGCAATGCACTTTTGTACATATTTTTTTACATTGTACTTGTATTTAAAAATACCTGCATGTAATCACATGTGTAATTAATTTCTATAATTACATTTATAATTACACTGTTGATTTATCCCCTACAATACAATAAGAACACAAGAAGTACATTGTACTGTACTTATTTTTTGATGCAAGTACACAGTACTCAAGGCCACCGGTCCTATTTTATATTAAGTGTCCCTAATACCCATGGTAACTAGATGTGTATGTAGTATGTAATCACAGTGTAAGTACACAGTGCTACATAGTATCTACAGCTGTAATATTTCTGTAACTACACACATGTAACAACCCTCAGAATGGTGTGTGTAAATACAAATGTGTAACAGGACATTGGTAACAACACTTTTTTCACTTTCAGCTACATTTTGTAACAGCAGTATGTATAAGAGTAACTGGAACAGGTGGTGATTGGGGGTGTTGGTGGAGTTGGTGCACCTCTGTAATACCAGTGTATATACATGGTAACTCAGGAACTGCCCACTTAATATAAAGTGTAACATTCTGGAAACCAACCACAATTTAAAGCCTAATTTACTGCGCGCTGCTGTGTGACTTCTGTGAGTAATTAGATGTTAAATCTATAGCAATTGTCTATTTAATACTAATGACTACCTCAGTATGCGTATTGAGTAACCAGATGACGAAAGGTTTTAGATCTCTTTTGGACATGTGTTTAGCACTGCACAGTTGGGATGAAATCATGTAACCAGGGTCTACACAATTTTGTGTCTCTGATTTGCTCCTCTATGCAATGATATCTGCTCTCTCATTGGTAGGTGCGTGAGAGCTCTGGTGAAATGTGGAGTTGATTTGGAGAGGGAGTGTTCGCAGGGAAGGACCCCTTTGTACCTGGCCTGTGAACAGGGACATGCGGAGTGCGTGAAAGTCTTGCTAGATGCCGGAGCGGATTGTTCACATGTCACATCTGTGAGTTTTCAGATCCGCTCGGACACCAGTGTCACACAAATGTCAATTACATTCTGCATTCCTGAACACGTTTGGAAATACTGCCCCTCTTTTCATCTCCATGGTTACCTTAACAGTTGAGCGTGGGTATTTCGCTGTCTGTGTGTTGCTCAGAATGTAATTACGGCCCCTATTTTAGAAACGCTTAATTATGCCCTTTCTCAGTTTGCTCTAATTTACTGGGCTTAAAAACAACCCAAAATATCCTGGGAAATTCTAAATGTCTATATTAAGGTATTTGCATTTTTACATTTTTGTTACCTGTTTTACTTCACGTTGTTGGCCAAAGAATTAAAAAGCCAAGTACATAAACTTATATACACACACATTAAAAAAAAACCTTGTAAAGGGTTCCCCAATCAGAAGTCAGACTATAAAAAATACGTAAGTGTATTGTTAATTGGTAAATTAGTATGTTTGAGGAATAAAAAAATTCTATACATAACAATGCTAGTAAATAAATAAAACACACATTCTAATATAAATAATACTAATTAAGTAAATAACAAAATGTATGTTCATGTTGTTTGCTGTTGTACAATTATTGCATTTCTTAAAAAAAACAAAACCTTTTTCGACCTTTCTTCTTTATCCCTTAAACATAATTGGTTTTGTTCACAGGACAACTGCACAGCTCTGCATGCCGCGGTCAGTTCAGGTCACGTGGGCCCTCTGAAGCTCCTGCTACAGCACCCGTCTCCTGAACCAGACCTGGGTCTCACTTCATCTCCTTCAGACCCCAACCAGGAGCTCCAACAACCTGGCATAACCAAAGCCAGCCAAATTCTCAACCACTGTAACCAGGATGGCTGGACTGCTGCCCATATAGCTGCATCCAGGGGCTACAAGGTGACATGTTTGACGCTGAGTACACTGCTTCATACTAGAAAAAAAAAGGAGACTGATAAACACAGATGGTTTCTTGCTTGCATGCTTACTGTACGTATCACCTGGTTTACAGAAATGCCTGGAAGTTTTGTGTAACCACAGTCAACAGGATATGGAGAAGAGGGATAAATGCAATCGCACTATACATGATGTTGCCACAGATGACTGCAAAGACCTACTAGAGAACCTGGGTAAGTGTAGTTTGAGCGATGGAGCTTTGTACAAATGTGGTAGTTGACTTGATAATTAACCCCTGCCTTACCATTTAACTTTTGATTTCTAACTTACTTTAGACTGGTACATAGTGGTTGTACAGGTGCTTATGAGCTCACCGGAGCGTCTTTGCCCTGTGGATCCCCTGGAGGATGGCTGTGCTGTTGGCAAACTTACAGTTTGGCGCCATACTAGCTGGGAAGAACTGACACGAAGCTTGAGTCACCTGCTGACAAGTCACCTCCAGCTAATTTGTGGGAGCTGGGAACTGGAAGAGGCTCTGGGTGGATCAGACACTTTGGGGCTCTCTTCTAACAGCATGGCCTCTGCAGTTATAGGTATACACATCTACTGTACATCTTACAGTGCAACTAGCTACTTGCCTAGAGATTTGTGTCCGTTTAACTTGATTCCCTTCGTAACTTTAGGTGCTATGTGTTGTTTAATTAATAGTTATACAAATATCTCACGAAAATGCAGTTTTAATGCATTTTTGCTAATTAAATATATTAATGTCTTTAAAAAAAACACCTTTTGAATGGTAGTGTATATGATTTTATATCTCCATTACTGTAGTGCAAAGAAGTATATATTATTTAAATTGTAAATCACAATTTTAAGTATATATCACTGTAGTAATTTTGAATTATTATCTCCAAACAGAATAATTTCCATTTTGTTTTTTATTTATTTATCTGTTTTATTATTTATTTGTTTTGTTGTAATTTGCAGTATCAAAGAAAAAAACATTTATTATTATTTTAACTTATTTTGATATGAAGTATGACATTTCTTCCTTTTACTCACATTTTTGAATGTACTGTACAGTGCAGATGCAGCCATGATCGTTTTCGTGATTGTTTTGAAATGCCACCTGTAGCGTAGAGACACGTTTGCGATGGCTATTCTCAGATGACCCCAGCCTCCTGAACAGCTGCAGCGCTTCCTGAATTGCCCTTGGTCACTGTTCCAAGTTTTAATTTCCCCACCTCAGCGATTTCATACTGCTGTTGTCATAGATGCAAGAAAAAAAGAGACGAGCAAAAAGCCCAATATGTCATATATATCAAATATAACTGTCACTTGTATGATTTTTGGTATAAAACTTCTCAATATAGAACGCAGCACCACACACACATCCACACAAACATGCCATTATCTACTTGTGTAGGCTCTTCAGTAGTTATGCTGACACTGACTCTAGTGAGCGTGAAGTTAAAATGGCTCTTGTCTTGGCTGTTGTCCAACACCGCAGTGGGCCAAGTAGGGAAGGACGTGGGATAGGGGCCTAACTGAGCTTGGCTCGACCCGAGGGCTGTCATGCAGGGCTGCTGAAAATAAACCAACCTTCTCCCAAAGTTCTCACCTATCTCTTTCACACCCCTCTGGCCTTTTCCCTCTCTGTTTTGCACTCTTTCTCTCAACACTCCTTTTTTTTTGTTTACACCAACTCCTCCCTCAAGACAGGATTTTTCCAAACACAGAGAGCAGATGTCAAAATGAAGCGATTTGGCTTACATAGAGCAACGTGATGACTATCTACTATTCCTGACACAAAACATGAGAAGACTGACAGACAGGAAAGGGAGAGAGAAGAGGATTTGCAGGATGAAAGCTGATTTATCATGGCTCTCAAGTTTAACACACAGTACTACTGTAGTTGAAAACTGCTCCCTTGTCAGTTAGGATTACACATCCATGTCTTTCACCGTAGGCGGATACATAAATCTAGCTGATGTTCCTGTCTTGAATGCTCTTGTTCAACTGTTATCTTTATGCATTGGGTCTGTTTCAGGTGATGCTGTATGGTTGCCAGGGCAGGAGCTGCCTCAGTCTCCTTGGGACCTTGTTCGGAAGCGCCTGAGTCAACGTATTACCATACATCTTAAAGGTGGGCTTTGCAGCCGTTTCATTCAGTCTCTTTAAACTAAGGCCTGTTGCACACTATTTTCACTACTTTCAAATAGCTATTTTAAAATATAGTCATATTTCAAAATTGCATTGCTTGTAATAATTTTTATTTTTGAATGAATATGGAATAAATGCAGCCTTGGTGAGAATAAGATACATGTTCAGATAATGTAAAAAAAAAAGAATGAAGAAGGTGTCCTTGTTACACATAACATCCACTTACTGTTATAATAACAGTTAATTATGCATAGCTACATGCAAGTAACCCTAAACCGAACTCTAATCCCAACCCCAACCATATAAAGTAGTAACTACAATGAATAATTAGACTAATAAGGACTCCTTAAAATAAAGTGTAACCACAAAAAATCATTCAAAACCCTCATTTTCTAGTATGATCATTTTTTTCAATTAATATTTTAATTCAGCATGAATGCATTTAATTGATGAAAGTATGACAGTACGACATTTATGGTGTTACATCATATGTAAATAAATGTAATAATTTATGTATATTTAAATAAATGCTGAAAATGAATTGCGGTTTCCAAAACACAAACAACCAAAAAAAAGCAAAAAAATGTAATTTGTAAAAAATATATTGAGAAAAAGTTTTATACAGTTTATACATTTAATGTAATACATTTATTAAAAAATTCTTTAATGAATATGAAATTGAATGTTTTTTAAAACGGTCACTTTTGAATAATTAAATGGATATTTGCTGAATTAAAATTGTATTTCTCATTAAAAAAATATTTTAATGATTCAAATTGTATATTACAACCTGAAGTGTTAAACAAAATTAGTTTATGTGGAAATAAACATCAAATTAGATTAATATATGGTGTAACAGTATCAGACTGTGTATAAAAGATTCTCTCGGTGAAGGAGAAAGATATACTCCTCTGTGATAGACAGAATCTCATGGGTTTCCACGCTTTAATGAATAGCCACGCTGTGTTCCTCCATCACATGACCCTGATGTTTAGCCAGGCTCCAGAATATTCCATCTCATACGATGGCACGTCAAAACAACTCTGTGAAGCCCTTGCTCAAATCCATTTCATGCAGATCTCCTGATCTCCCATGGCCTCTGTGTGCTCTTTGATATACTATGTAGGTTTGATTTACGGCTCATGGCTGCTGTGATTTTGCTTTCTGTCAGGCCTGTCAGAGTGCGCTCTGGATGAGATGACGTACGACTCCCTGATCCCTCTACAGCTGCTGCAGAACTATGTCCGCCTGGTACGCTGACTCACTCTCTACATCAGAGTTTTTAGCATGTCTGAGTTCCTCTGGATGATCTTTAAAGTTTGGATAAAGAGGGCTGAGAGAAACAAGGCCTTAAAATACAGTGGGACCAAAACAACATTCTTTGAGCCTCCAACACCAGTTAGACTCCTTGAGGCAACAGATACTATTTGTGTTTTAAAATGTTGTAATAGAAGATGCATGCAGGGCTACAAGCAGTAACTTAAGACACCAAGACACACTTGAGTAATCAAGCCTGCATAAATAAAATATTTGGCACAAATGATAAAATTAAGCTGGTCTAAATGAATAATACATGTGCTTCGGTTCATAATATTTGCCAGTGTTGTTGGTACTGCATTTTGATGAACTCTGTTTTTGTTTGTGGTCAGGTGGAACAGTACCATAATGTCATCTTCCATGGGCTGGAGGGCAGCTTTCAGGATTACATCGCCAACCAGATCTCTCATTATATCAAGGTGACTATTATCAAATGTTTAAATATTAGTTTTTAAAATGAAATGTAAAACATAAATAATAAGGATGTAACGGTATCAAAATTTCACTATACGGTAATACCTCGGTATGAATGGCACGGTACGGTATTTATTGAATCATTTACATAAATAACAAAACTAATTAAGAGGCTCAAAAAAAGTGCCAGAAGTGTTTATTAAACAGTTTACATGAACACTGAACGTACCAATGGCACACACATTAGCCATCTATCTGTAAACTTTGAAACAGGAACTTCAATTTTAATAACAAAAAATTATTAAA
>JAUCMU010000036.1:4319692-4342195 GCA_032275025.1 Enteromius treurensis
ACCCATACTTGGAATTTGTGCTCTGCATTTAACCCATCCAACGTGCACACACACAGCAGTGAGAAGTGAACAACCACTCGCACACACACACCGTGAACACACACCCGGAGCAGTATCATAGCTTGAAAAAACATGCAACGTTTCAGTCATCCGACCTTCATCAAGTATGAAGAAAAAATAATTTTCAATGACTGAAAAAAAGATTGGCTGGCCCAAATTGCACTTAATATGATTACTTATACTTGATGGTGATTCTGTTAGAAAATAGTTAGGTATAGGGCATCAAGAAAAGTAGCATTTAGCTTGTATTTGGGGTTTATTATAACTTTTTCTTTTATATTTGATTATTTTTATTGCTTTATTTATTAAATAATTCATGTAATTTTTTTTGTAGATTTTTTTTATAACTTGACAACTGTAGCTTAACCAATGGTTTGAGTTTGGGTTAAGGCTACCCTCTACCTAGCCTGTTCGAAACAAATTACACCCTTCAACTTTAACTGCTGAGTGGCAAATAAAGAGTTGCCATAGTCTCAGCGGCAGAGACAATGCTTTTCTGGTTTCTTTGAATGAAAAAAGGGTCATCAAACCACTTGACCTCACAGTCGTTGATCATTTGCTCTGGAGACACCCACCTCCTCCGTGACCCGCCACAACTCCTCATCACTATGGCAACCGTACGGGTCTAGGTTCATGCGGAATGGTCCCGTAAAGATGAAGACTTTCTGTGGTGGTGTGGATGAAGATATTTACAAAAATATATCATGAGATGTAATAAAGAGAGAAGATGAAAGCTGTTCCCAGAACTGCTGTTACCTGAGGCACCACACCAAAGGCTTTCCTCCACTTCTGAAGTGGCATTTTGTTCCAGTTGACCCCGTCGATGGAGATATCACCGTCTGTGTAAACCAGCTTCAAGAGAGCATTGAATAGAGAACTCTTCCCAGAACCTGTTCGGCCCAATATACCCACCTGAAAAAGATCACATGATCAAATCACAAAACAAAACCTAGGGTGAAGGCTGATGACACAAGACTCGTTTAGCTAATTACAGCTCCTTCAGCTAATCTGCTGAACCTACAGGACATTGTTCTACAAATAACGATGACCAAAATCAAGTTCTGTGACTTGGCTCAATTACTGTATGTTCAAATTTAGAAAAACATAACTGAAAATTGAAAATCAATTGATAGTGATGGTGTTTATTTTTGTAGGGCAGTGCAACCCAGTTTTCTATCTAAAGCTAAAGCTCTGTGATAGAAAATATAATCAAACCTGGCAATAAAGTTGTACCATTTTAAAATGAATAAGAAACATTTTTAGATTCCTTACATCTTTAGGCCCCTAATCATATAAGCGAAACGGTCACACTAAACTTCAAAAAGTCAAATGTAATAATAATACAAAATACAATTTGTAATAAAAAAGGGGGTAATGAACTGAGAAATAAAAATCCCATTGATCTTTTGACATATAAGATGTCATTGTAAGTTTCAGAGCTTAAATGAAGCCAGCCTGCTAACAGCTTGTGAAATGTGTCACTTTATGATGTAATAGTATAGCTAAACCCCGCAGAAGAAGATCAAGTCCCACTTTATATTAGGTGGCTTTACTACTATGTACTTAGTTAATCATTTGATTTAATGCACTTATTGTGTGCATACCTGTTTTTACATTGTACTTTGTAACTGATTTCTGTAATTACATTTATACTCATAATGCACACTGTTGACCCATCCCTTACACCTTAACCCACCCTTAAACCTACCCATACCACCAAACCTATCCCTAACCTTACCCGTATCCAACCTCAATAGCAGCAAAAGTGTTTTGCAATGCAATATGAACATAATAAGTACATTGTACTTATTTTTATGGAGTAGGTCATAGTATTTAAAGCCACCTAATATAAAGTGTCAAAGACTGTGCGACAGCAAATAGCCTATTGCTTCTAAATTATGAAGTTTTTTGATGTAAAAATCTTAATAACATTAAAAGTGGCCCTTAAAAAATAGAAAAAAAAAAAAAAAAAAAAAAAAAAACAGTTCACGACCCCTTAAGGCATTTTAACTAATAGCATTTGACTTTTAGACCCCACTGTTTAAAAACCAGAACATAATTTAAGCTAGATTTTATTTGTTTACATACACAGTACGATATGCAGTGAAATGCTTAGGTCTGGAAGTTGCTTGTACGTACCCTCTGTCTGCCCTCCACAGTGAAGGAGAGGTTCTTGAGGACAGCATGACCCCCTTCTGTGTATTTGACTGTTAAATTCTGCACATCGATCTGGCCGCGGTTGGGCCAGCTTGAGTCAGCCTGTGCATCGACGTTCTCGATAATCAGATCCGAGCATTTGCTTTTGTCTGGTTTGGGTGTCTCTGATGGTAGGTCGATGAACTTAAAAACCCGGTCAACAGAACGCATCTGGAGGAAGAAGGATTAGAAGAGCTATGATGTAATCAGGTCCACTGAGGTCCAAGCTGCATGTGGTTTGTTTAGCCTTTAAATGATGCTTAGCCTCTGTGTTTGCGTGTGCAAATACAAATGCGCACACAGTTACACCATGTGGCAAAAATAAAGCGGCACTACTGTATAAATGCGTATCAGTGCGATTGTAACTATTCTCCTGATAGGGTCAAAGTGAAGGAAAACAAAATGTTCTGTGCCTTGATAAGCCCTGACTAACTCAGACAATATTTTTCACAGCATTACAGAACAGGACTATTTCTGCAGTCTAGAACAATTGAAAGACATGCCGTTTTCAGGGAGGAAAACCAAAAAGGCACGTACCATTCCATCTACCGCAATGCTGGTGGCAACACACCACTGGAAGGTACCTAGAATGAGCATTGCCAGGCATATGACGATACCAATCTCACCAGGTTTATCCTCTGTGGAATAACGTACACACATTCACATGCACCAACAAGCAAGTATAAACATCAAGGTTGCTCACAGTGACCTCATTTCTACACTTCAAAGGCATTTTCCAAGCACTGCTCGCAATTACCTCTTAATAAAACCAATTGTCTGTAAAACCCACTAAATCAAGCGTTCATTGACTTTTTGGACCCACAGAGAACCGTCAAATAAACAGCGGTACTCTACATGCTCTACTGTTTACTCAGTTCACTCTTGCCTAGATACAGATGGAGGAGGGCTCTTACGGTTGGTTCCTACCGCAATCCAGGCAGTCAACGTGAAAAAAAACACAAAGATGATGTCGGCGCGGAAGAGGAACCATCGCAGGGTCGACAGGTAGAGGAACCAGGTGGCCGTGTGGGTGTTGAGGGTCTTGTGGAACAGGTTCTCGAAGTAGGCCTGCCGCTCAAAGGCCCTGATGGTCCACAAACCCTTCAGTGAGATGATGAGGTGAGAGAAAATGGGGCTACGAGCTGAAGAATAAAAAATAACAACAGTGTATAATTCAATTCTCTGATGAAATACAATAGTTTTGTTATTCGAATTATTCTGTGCATTCCTCTACTGTAGCACCTCAATCAAACTTATCACGGTTTTTTGAAAACCAAAAGTTTTCAGAATTGACCATACAAATCTTTCTTTAGAGGCAAATCAGCATATTAGAAAGATTTGTGAAGGATCATTTGACACTAAGGACAGAATTAACTTTGGCTGAAATTTTTTTGCATCATTACAAAGAATCTTCCAATGCAATCTTACAAAAGAACTGATCGGCAACAATGTTCACAAATATATATATATATTTTTATAGTAATTTTAATCAAATTAAGGCAGGTACTGTAGCTTAAGCAGAAGACACTGTAATGCGTTCTAGAAAATGATGTTTGTGGCGCAATATGTTGTGACGTGTGTGTGTGCGTGCATGTGTACAGTATGTGTGTGTGTCTGTATGTATATATATATATATACAGTATACACACACATACATTTTTTAAACATTTAACATTTTTCGATCACCTGTTAATATTGAGTACTTGTATTTCGCATTCTGCACACATTTTCAACAGCAGAAGGGATCAGGAAGAGGAAGGAAGAAATAAAAGTCCTGCCCTCTGTCCTTTGGCCTTCAGGTGACCTCATGAACAAAATGAACTAATCAACAAGTTCAGCAACCCATGATATTAAATCATCACATTTTTCTCATTCATCATGTCTTTCCTTGTCACATTCCTTTGCCTTTCTTTAGAAAACACAATGCCTTTAGCTCCTCTTGTTTGAAAAACAATAGGATTGCGCAGTTTTCTGGGATCCCCGCCATGAAGCATGTTGCCCATCAGTTGTGGACGATGAGTGAATGATATCAGGATAGCACCAGAGGAAATCCCTGGTCGGGATTTTGCTAACCCAGTACTACAAAGTACGGAAAGCTCTAGTTGCTTTCTCAGTGGCCCTGGACAAACTGAAAGTAGGAAGAGCGTCAACAACTGAAGATTACAGTTTTCTTCCTGTCTGTGTGAGTTACAGAGGGACCAACAGAAATGGGTCTGCCTTATTCAGAGGCATAATAGACCAATAGTGTTTAGTCGAGAGACAAAGCGCTGACCTCTCGCCCATGCCACTTCCTCCGAGATATCCTTTTCTCTTTCTGGTTGACTCATCCATCCTCTGCTCCTCCCCTGTTTTTGGACCTAGCACTGACCTCCCATCAGTGACTTGTCTAACTGGCCTCATCGTCTCTGGCAGCAACCCACACGCCAGCACGCCGAGTGCGTCAGGAATGCCTTTGCCAACTGCAAATACGTATCTAACAACTGCATGCAAAGAATGAACGCATTGTCTGGCCTTACCTTCTGTCTCCAGCTGTTTAAGCTGTTGACCCGTTCGGAGAAAGTACTTCCTCATCACGATGAAAATAATGGCCAGGGGAGTTGCTGCGAGAAATATGTACGGCCGCACGATGGACACCACAAGGATACATCCAACCACCACTACAGTCAACTGTTAGGAAAAAAAGGCTAAGTTTAGACCCCCCCAAGTCATGTATAATGTAAAAATGTATGTAAAATCTATAGATTTTTATCGATTTAAAATCTTGCACAAATGTTTCTTGGGCACCAAACCATATATTAAAATAAAATAAAATTTTTAATAGTTTTTATTTTTATTTTTTATGATTAATTATTTAAAAAGTACAATATATTGCACAGTATGACAGATCAAATAAATGAAAACTGCAAAAACATTTGAATAAATTCGAAAATTATAAAAGAAAGCTTTATATTTGTCTAAAACTTTTTTTTCATACTGCAGAATGTTATGGGCAATATTGGCCCAAAAAGCATATATGTGTGTGAGAAATCAATAAATAGCCTGTAGGATATCGTCCTAGTCCATTTGAAATACTATTTTGAACATATTATGATTTGGGACACAATCCAGTGTGCTGTATAGTACTGGTGCATGATGTATATATTAACCTGATCACCTGACGTATATACACTATTAACCTGTTGAAACAAACTCTGTCGAATGTCACGACTCTAGAGGCAAAAGTAAGTAACGCTGCACTAAATTGACATTCATCTACCTATCTATTCAAGGCTTTTGACAATAAAAGTTTATCAAAGGAGACTCAAACCTGGACAAAGTCAAACATGAGGAGAGGAAGCATGTCATCTATGGTGGCCATGTCTTTAGTAAACCTATTCATTATTCGGCCTGCAAAAATGACATAAAGATACAAATGGTATTAAAGTCAGAAAATGTTTGCTTCTACTTATTTCAGCTTTTGATAACACTGACCGGTCTTCATGGTATTGAGCACAGACATGGGTGCACTGAGAACAGCATGCAGCATCTTCTGGTGCAGTTTCTTTGAGATTGTGATCATCGTGTGCACAAATGGAAGACCCCGGAAAAATCCCATCGCGAGGAGGCTCTCTGACGTGGCCACGTAGATGTAGAGAATGTAATAGCTGCTTGTCTCTGTCACAATGATGACATAGTTTTTTCCAGGTGAAGACATGTTGGCGTACTTTGTCATATTTGGTTCAACTCGTTGGCGCTCTTCGTTCCAAAGTTCACTACAACCAAAAAGTGAATATGCAGAATTTTGTGGATTCATTCAAATGAATTCCAGAAGAATGCTTTACAAAGAAAGAGTTTAGTTGTGCCTAGAAGAGAAGATCCCTGGAAAATGGAGTAACGGAAAACACTTACTCGGTTATCAGAAAAATCCCTGCTACAGATCCCGCAACCTAAAAACACACAGTAAAGAATTAAGGTAAGTAAATATAGATGTACGCTACTGTTCAAAGATTTTTTTAAGTTTTTGAAAGAAGTGTCTAGTGCTCACCAGGTCTTCATTTATTTAATTAAAAAAAACAACAACAGTAAAAACAGTAATATTGTAAAATATTGTTACAATTTAAATGAACGGTTTTCTATTTTATAATATTTTTAAAATGTATTTTATATCTGTGATGGCAACGCTGAATTCTTTTATGAATAGAAAGTCTTTACTATAATCTCAAAATTTTCAACTGTGGGAACACATCAACAATATTAATTTGTAATGCAGAACATGTCAGTATACGGTTCATGAAAATATGCACAAAATAGTAAGATTACCTCAATTGCAGCAATAAGGAAGATGAAGATCAGAACATAAAGAAGGCTTTTATTATTTGACACATATCTCACATATGTGTTCCACTTTGTTGTTTCAAATACATCCTCTTTTTCATCTATTTCATCAACTAAGCATGCCTGCAAAGAGAAGCAAATCAGATGAAGTTAAAGGGATTTACCCCATTACTCTGTGTTTTACTCATCATCCTACCATCCCTTTAAAGCCTAGTGTGTTAAGTAATATGTTGTAATATGTGTAAAAATTTTCCACACCTCAATGTTCTCTTCTTCTAGGACCCCTGTGATTTCATACGTGCTGTCTGACAAGCGGCGAGTATAGATGTCCAGCTCAGACGCCAGTTCGCTCTGAGGCACGACAGACAGCCGTCTACGGAAAGATGACTGAAGGTGGTCACGACGGCCTTGACCTTGTGCATTGGTCATGAAAGCTAACACCGACTGCCTTCTCTGCCCAGCCATATGCACTCCGTGGTTATGATACACATCGCTTCCCATAAAAGACTCGTCTACTAGTTCGTTTTCTGGTACCAGGGAGAACTTACGGTCAGGTAATGTCCTCCGAACCTCTTCCTCGGGTATCTGAATGAAGGATGCCTTACGCGTTGATCCGAGTGTGTTACCGATAACTGAAGATTTTCTTTCATCTATGTACACGGGCATGGATGGGGCCACCTGACGAAAAGCTGCGCGTTCAGGACGCATGCCTGCGCTCTCATCCACCGAGACTCGGTGCAGAGTCTCTGTGAGGATGGAGCAGCGGCGCTCTGCGCTGACATTGTCATAGGCCTCCAAACCCAAAAGCAAAGAGCTGAAATCAGGCCGTTCTGACTGAAGCTCTGAAAAGGTCCCGTAGAAAAAGCTTTCACCGTTGTGGAGCAGTAGGATCTTATCAGCCCGCTTTAAATGCTCAATCTTATTTGTTACCAAGATGCGTGTCTTAGAGGCCATCAGCTTACACAGACATCTGGGTAAATACATAAAAATGAGGTTATACAGCAATATTTCTGACATTTAAGCCAAATTAACTTCAGTATTACCAATAAATGGGACTAACTTGACAAGAAGCTACATTTAATTTGTGTAGAGAGCATAAACGTACCAGCCCAGTTTTAGTTCTGTAAGTATTTTTGATATTTAGAAGAAGCCTTAGTTTAAGAATCATAAGCCATTAACCAAACATATAGTAGGAACTGGTAAATCACAACAATACAAACTTTGATTTGAAAGTATTTGAAAATAGGAAAAAAGATTTTTAATGAGGGAAAAACTACAATCCCATGAAGCACTGCAAATGGCACAATCTGTTTGATAAACATAAACCTATTGATTAAAAGATGTTGAGGTAACACTTTTAACTAGTTGCTTATTACAATATATAATTAGCATATTGGCTGTTTATTAGTGCTAATAAAGCATTAACGCTATAAACTTACTACTACCTTACCGGCTAATAATAAGCGGCAAATTTATTCTAAAGAAAGGAAAGATTCTAAAACATCTAAAAAGATGGGTTTTTTATAAGCACTTAGTAAAAAAATATATTTTTATTACTTTTGGACAGACAGATTAAAGTCAAAATGCTACACGATCTAAATGATATAGTTCATTTAGTTAAATTAATCCAAATACATACTTGTCAAATATTTCTTTTTCTGTTGCAATATCCAGGTGAGTAAATGGTGCATCAAGCAGGTAAACATCAGCATCTCTGTAAATAGCCCTGTGCAGAAAAAAAAAAGATATTACTTTACATTTTGATACATACATACTTTACATTTATTTTTAACTACTGACAATCTGATCATTTAAATACAAAATGAGGTAAATGTAGTTTATTTAATAAACTTAAAATCAATTAATAAACTCTTTTAAGGTATAAAAGTGGTAAGCTTTGCAAACTAAAGATGCATTAACAATATAAATTTAGCTGGAAAGAATATGTCACAGCAGCACTGATTTAAACAAACAAACAATTACTCAAAGTCATAATTTTATTTATTGCTGCAAGATTGTATTTAATTGTTAGATTTAATATTGAGTTTATGGTCATGTAAATCCAGGATAGATCCAAGAACAAACTTCCTGATATGTGTTTTGACAGTCATTAAAAAGCCGTATGAATACATGATTTATTTCCTTCCCTAAATATCTGTGGGAAAGACCAGCCATGGGGCAAGTGAGGACTCCAGCATGGCTTAAACTACAGGTGCTGGTGTACCACTGAGGAGTTGAGAGATGTTCAAGTGTAGGTGAGGAAATGTGTGACATACCTGGCCAGAGCCACACGTGCCTTCTGGCCCCCACTCAAGTTTAAACCCCCCTCTGCCATAGGTGTCTTATCCTTCTCAGGAAGAGCAGCCAGATCCTATTAAAAAAAAACAACAACAACAATATCATCATTTAGTGCAAAGGAACGTAAGACATCACAAAACAAAAACAGGTAAGATTTAAGGAAACCAACCACAACATGCTTTTACAAAACACACTGACACATACAAGACAACACACACTTCCAGCAGAAGTAGTGTATGTTCAGCACTTAAATTTCTTTTGACATAAATAATGAAAACACTCATGCTTAAAACTTAAACTTAAGGTTAAAGGTATTCTTCAGCTAGTTTTATTGATTGGCTGGCCTGGCTAGCTGACAAGTTCCTAAAACCCTCTAAAACCAACAGACCAGACTGATTACATTAGCCTGGTTTAAGCTTCTTCTTAACATGGACCAAATACTACTTAAGAAGAATAGTTTGTAGGAAGTACTTACCTTGTCATTAACTCTGTTTGTCCGTTGAAGTAGCATTCAAAATAATAATTAAACAAAGTGATGCAGTGAGAAAGATTTTTAAAACCCTACACAAAAAAATCAGTGGAGGCCTACATGTCTTTTAGATGGAAATGGCAGGGTTTACTGCCCAGACACTACATGAATGAAGACCTGAAATGCTAGTGTATCAGTGCCACAAAGGAAATATATGGATACCAACACCCATTCATTAGATCCTGCTGGTTTTACTGAGAGCTTGTTTCTAACTCATGATTCATAAGATTAAGTATGCTGGGAAATACATTGAATAAAGGCTCATTATGTACATATAATAACAATACTTTGTAGCTTCTTGCTAGCTGGCACATAAATGGCTAACTTCTCATGTCTTTTGTTATGGCCTAGCCCACCATTGTGATGCCAATCGCCACCTCACACTGCTCCATAAGATCTCCTGTTGTTAGAGTCTGGATGTTTCATAACAAACAGTCATAACTCATACTTGTAATCACCATTTACCGTGAAAACATGTTTTGTGTAAAAGGAAACACGTTAACATTTCTTCCTATGGGAAACATGGGAACTAAAACAGACCGTAAATGTCCCAGGTTCACCATTCAGAAAAACACTACGTTAATTAAACATCTAAGGAAATAATCTGAAAAATATATTATAAATTATATGATGTAATATTATATTGCAGTATTATTTATATAAAGTGCTTTTATAAAAAAATCTATTAACTACGGTTAAACTTATAAGAAATTAATAAACAAAAATTTACCAAAAAATATATACTTTTTACACAGCAAAAACAAAATTTTTAAAATATATATATAATTTTATATTACAGTAATATAGCAGTAAACCACCTTTCAAAACACAGTAAAAGAATAATTTAATAAAATCTGTAAAAACACATTAATATATTTTGTGTGACTTAATTGAAGAAAATTCATAATTTTAATAAATTTTATGTTTTCCCCTCTCAGCTATGTTTAAAGCAAGACATTTTTTAAAAAAAACTATGTTTGCCGATTTGGTGAAAAATATAATTAACAAAAATAAGTCATAATGAAATCTTTATCTTTGTGAATGTAATAAATTTTTTTTGCAGTGTTTGCAAAGCATTGCAATATGATTTCCACAAGACAAATTTAATCTACTAGCACGGATGAATCTCACACGTCAGCCTGATGCTTGGAAATGACTGTGTTGTCAGCAGATCTCCTGACTCTGACTGTCCTTTCATGTAAGACTCAGTTAAACAAGGGGCCTGTCACTCAACACTTTGGCTGCTGCACACGATTGGCTGATTTGGTATCAAGAGATTGAGGGTGAGTGGAGTAATATGACACAGTTCTACGTCTAACAAAGGTTCTCAGTTCAATTGCCAGGTGAGCATTCCAGGTAGACAGAGAGAGAGAAACAGAAAAAGGTAGGGAGAGAGAGGGAAGACAGAAACAGAAGCAAACCAGGAGCCAAACACATGAGAGGAGACCAAGAGGAAGACTAGTTAGTTTGAGAAAAGAGATGAGTGAGGACAGGCAATATACTGTACACTGAGGGGGTGAAGTACAAATAAGAAAAAGGAAGAGAAATTGGAAATGGGAGTAAAAGTAAGGAAATGATAGGGACAAAGAGTGGACTGAAGAGCATTAATTTGTCAGTACCTCCTCAAGCTGGCATGCTTTGACCACACTTTTGTAGCGATACTCATTATGGGTCAGACCAAAAAGGATGTTGTCTCGGATGGTGCCAGGCATGATCCAGGCTGTTTGGGAGGAGTAGGAGATTCGACCGCTGTGTCGGATCTTCCCAGAGGAGGGAACAAGCTCTCCAAGGATGGTCATCAACAATGAGCTCTATAAATACAGACATTATGTCTGAACAATGACAACCTTACAGTTTCCTTTTAACAAATGTTTGCTTTCCCTTAAACAGATAGCTTGCCTCAACATTTTATATTTTAGCTTTTTTTTCCCTCTTATTAAAGGCATCACTGTGTACCTGGCCTTTCCTTTATTTACTGTAGTTGTTATATTACATGTTGGAATTTCTTAGTCTGTTTTCCTAGACTAAATTTGGACTTAAAAGAAGTGGGAAAATATGTTTATTTATTTTTCTTTAATCTTGAAATAAAACATTTTGGCCTGGTTTCACAGACAGGGCATAAGGCAATAGTTCAGTTAGGACATTTAAGTCATTTTTATTAAGGTGCCTGGTGTGCATTGCGACAAAACAGAGGCACTAATATATTTTAAATTCAGTCAGTACAAGCGTTTCAGTTAAAACAGCTAAGACTTACACTTAAGAGTCTAGGACTAGGCTGAAGCCTTGTCTGTGAAACCAGGGAATTATGAATTCAATACATAATTATATTAATAATTATAATTTATATCAAATGTATTTTTATTTATATCATTTGTAAACACATAAATATATTATTTTAAATCTCAGTACTACTTGCATTGACATATATTTACGAAAGGTTTGAAAATAACAGCCACCTTCCCAGATCCCATAGAACCAGTAACAGCCAACATCTCTCCTTTCTTCAGGTTCAAACTGATGTCCTTCAGTACGGGAGTCACATATAGGTTGGTAAAGAATAGGCCTGCATCGCCATTGTGATACCCATTAGCTTTGTTCTCCTGTTTTATCCTTTCCAAAAGTTCACCAGGACCCTGAAGAAACAGATTTACACTTTGCACAATGAATGCATCCAAAAAATACGTCTTCACTGACACAAAACTGTACATTCCCATAGGGAATGGATGATGAGACTTTTACAGAAATAGGACGAGGAACTAACTGACTCATTCAGGGCTACCTCAATTAGATTTCATGGGCAATTAACCGTGTAGGTACTGAACTGAACATGTTATTCATATTCACATATACTGTGAAATTGTCAATATACAGCAAAGCTATTAGTTCTCTAAACCTGCCTCTAATAATGAGACAGAATTGAAATACATGAAACATTCTTAATCTAAAAGACTATGGATGCACAACTATACCTCATCCCAAGAAGCAGTCACATCTTTAAGTTCCAGCTCTGTGATGCTGAGATCGTATTCCATTAACTTGTATTCCTCCTTGCTAAGAAACTCCTTGAAGAAATGGGTAAGTTTAAGTTTTAGGTAGAGCTTTGAATACAGAGAAGACCACAACATTCTCTCAAAGTTCAATGCAGTTTACAGCATTCCACAATAAAATGCTGATGCCAAGCAGGATGTTCTTGAGAAACATAGTGGCCTTGTACAGAGGAGTGTTTCCTCTTTATCAATACCAATCTTGAAATGTTTTAAATTTGAACTCATAGTATACCAGAGAATTGAAATAGTCCTCCTTAATGTTAAAAAAAATAGGACTTTTAGTATATAGTTTGTACGGTATATGCATACTGTAAGTTCCACTACAAGTGTCAGCCACAAAAGATGACTCACTTCAATCTTCCAAATAAGCCGCATGGTGTCGTACCACATCTGTATGGAGCCAGGCAGTTGTCGAGTGACAGTCATACGCAGCACCATACAGTAGGAGAGAGTGGTGAATATGCGACGGAGGTTGATTCCACGGCTGAGGGCATGAGGCACGATTGCGGCCACAATCACAAAGATGGCTGAGAAAAAGTACGCAGAGCTGTAGAAGTAGCGCAAGGAGCCAATCTTCCTGGTCAACTTCACCTCATCCCTACAAACAGTTTACAGGAAGAAAATGACAAACATGTCCCTCGAGTCCGTCAAGGTTCAATGCTTGCACCACATTTTGTTCAACTCAGCCAAATAATGAGAAGGATCATAGCAATGCAGATGACATCCAGATTCACCCTCTGACAAAACATTGATGAAATTAACAGTCGGATGCACCACAATTTCCCAAAAGTCATTACATTCGGAAACAGTTCTCAAGTTGAATGCATATCTTAAAATCAAATCAAGAATCTTGGTATTAATTTGGAGTCAGACATTAAGTTTCAGTAGTCATGTTAAATCAATAACTAAATCAACATATTACCATATTAAAAACTATTGCAAGGATTAGATGCCTTGTTTCCAGTCAATACTTGTTAATGCTCTTATCACTAACAGGGTGGATTATTGTAATGGACTCTTCACCAGACTTCCCAGAAAGCTGCAGCTCACACATAGTGCTGCTGCCAAGATCCTGAACAGAACCAGAAAATCTGAGCAAATCACACCAGCCTCAGGTATTTTACACCATTTGTATTCCTCTTGCATATGCTGCGATTATTTTATAATTCTTTTAAATCCTTTTGAAGTAAACCTCTTGAAATTACAGTTGTGTGTGAAATAATATAAAATAACCAGCAACACTTAATTTTTTTGGTTACACCTATTAGTTGCTTATTAGCCTGCATATTTCCAGAATATTAGCCATTTGTTAGTGCTAATTAAGCACATATTAATGCCTTATTCTACATGACCTTATTTTACATCCCTAATCCTACCCAATACCTAAACTTAACAACTACCTTACTAATTATTAATAAGCAGCAAATTAAGAATTATTTGAGGGAAAAGTCATAGTTGATAGTTAACAAGTGTTACCTATTTTAAAGTGTTACCAAATAAAGGAACAAACTAATAATATTAATAACTATTAAATAAATATAATAAATAAAGTTGGTTTGCCTAGCCTTCCCTTGAAGAAGAATGCTAGATGGGTAGGATATTTGGAGGCCGTGTCATGAAATATCAAATAGCTAAAAAACAATGACACATTGATTCTCTGAGACTGAGCTGATAACCAAAACACAAAGGCATACCGTGTGCTGCCATAAATGTAATACTACAGAGAAACAGTGGGTGACTGTGGCTTCAGGTTTCTCTGATCCACACCAACTATTCTGATCCAAAATATCTTACAAAAGAACTTCACTTAATCGAGAAGTAGAAATTAAAGAATTAGGAGAGAAGAAAAAAATAAGCCTGGAAACAATTTTGGTTTTTACAGGTATTATATAGTATGTGTATATATATATATATACATACAGTGCCCTCCACTTATACTGGCACCCTTGGTAAATCTGAGCAAAGGTGGCTGTGAAAATAAATTTGCATTGTTTATCCTTTTGATCTTTAATTCAAAAAATTCACAAAATTCTAATCTTTTATTGAAGTACAACTATTGAAAATCGGGAGAAAATCTCATGATGAAATAAATGTTTTTCTCCAATACATGTTAGGCACAATTATTGGCACCCAATTATTGCTAAGTCCTGTTCCTAAGATAACGGCTCTGAGTTTTGTCCTGTAATGACTGAAGAGTTTGGAGAACCCCTGATAAGAGAAAAGAGACCACCCCTTCATTCAGAATCTCTCCAGATCCTTCAGAATACCAGCTCCAGGATGGTGCTTCTCCTCTTTAGATCACCTCACTCATTTTCTGCAGGGTTCAGGTCAGAGGACAGACATGGCAAAAGCTTCATTTTGTGCTCAGTGACTAATTCTTGTGTTTATATAGATTTTTGTTTTTGTATTATTGTCCCAGTGAAAGACACAACCATGGCCTATTATAAGATTTCTAACAGAGTCAGTCAGCTTTAGATTTGTTATCTGTTGGTATTTGATAGACTCCATGATGCCATGTGTCTAAACAAGATGTCCAGGACCTCCAGCTGAAATATAGACCCACAACATCAAAAACACAGCAGTAAATTTCATAGTACACACTGAGTACTTTTTATCCCTGCGTTCACTAAAAACCCATCTCGAGTCATTGATGCTAAAAAGCTCATTTTTTAGTTTCTTCTGATCATAGAAGCCAGTCCCAATTGTAGTTCCAGTCCTGTCTGACAACTGAACACGCTGGTGATTGTTTTGAGGAGATTTTTCCCAACATGTGCTGATGTAGGGGCTGTTTGACTCTATTTTCTGCAATTCTCCAGCTGTGGTCCTTGAAGAGTCTTTAGCCACTCAAACTCTACTCCTTGCCGTGTATTAGGATGATAGAGACCCATGTCCTCTTCCAGGCAGCTTCATAACATTTTATGTTGATTTAAAATTCTTAATTATTTCTCTGATGGTGGAAATGGACATTTTTACTGCTTTGGCTCTTTTCTTAAAGCCTCTTCACTAATTGGTGAAGCTCAATTATCTTTTGCTGCACATCATAAATATATTATTAGTTTTTTCTCATTGATGTTGATGATTAATAAGGGAATTTGGGCTTTGTTTTCCCTCCTATATAAACCATGGCTGGATAATTTCATGTCCATAATCACCCTGGAGTGCTCAAAATTGTGAATATGAATAGGAATATGCTTCAGATATATTGTACTCATAAAAAAATTCTAGGGGTGCCAATATTTGTCGTTAACAAGTATTGGAGTAAAACATTAATTTCATCACAAGAATTTCTCCCTATTTTCAATTGCTTTACTTTAATGGTAGGTTAGAATTGTGTGAACTTTTTTAAATGAAAGATCAAAAGGATAAACAATATAGATTTATTTTCACAGCCACCTTTGATTAGATTTACCAACTGTGCCAGTATTAGTGGAGAGCACTGTGTATATATATTATTCATACACACACTCTACTGTTCAAATGTTTGGGGTCAGTTAATCTAAAACATTCAACTTATGAAAAATGTAAAAATCTGGAAAAAAAAAGACGATAAAATCAAAAGCAAAAACAGAGTATGACTTGTTTTTAAGACCTGATCATTCTACAAAACTGTTTGGGTCTTACTGTCTGATGTTCTTGATGAGGGTCTCCATTATCTCCTCCCAGCCATAGGCCTTCACCGAATGCAGGTTCTCCATGATCTCTGAGGTCAGAGCCAACCGTTTGTTAGTCAGTAGCACCTTTTGCGCTCTAAAGAAAAGCAGAAAAAGGCATACAATTGGAATGATGTGTTTGTTCTTAGAGAACTTTACATCCTGTACATAATAAACTTCAATGTGGGTGTTTAATACATCTGACTAATGTCTATGATGGTGTCTCATAAGTGAAGGTGCTGAATACAGACAATATTCATACTGAATTAAACATGATTGTGAGTTTGTGTGTGTGGCAATCTGTCTCAGTAGCAGTTCTAACTGACATTGTTTACATTTCTCAAAGGTACAAGGCTAACCAGTCTCCTGATTACAGGAGCAGAAGTGAACTACCTGTCCAAACCCTTCAAAGTCTTTAACCAGCATGAATCACAGCTGGAATGCATGTTTCTGTGGGAGAATAGTCTGGGAGATATCTCTAAAACAGAGCTGTGCCAGTTAGAGTCTGACAATGGGAATATATTTAGGGAAGATTTACTTTTTAGTGTTAGGATGTAGGCTAACAGCAAATTTGAGACTTACTTGTAAGGACCCATTTTATGTGAGAGAAAGGCCTGCAAGACACCCAGCAAAGAGATAGCGGCAAGTGCACAGAAGCTATTGACATCAATGAGTTCCCAGATAAGCCCTGTACACAGGATGCATTGCAATGGTGATATCCATACAAAATGGGCCATACCCAGGCTCTATACCAAAAAAGAAAAAGAAGTGCAACATGCATTGTATTAAATTTTAGTAATTAAAAATAAAAGCTTTATTTGTTTACTTTTACATTTATTTATGGCAAAGAATGATACCTAGGAGCTTCTACAAAACAAAACATAGCAAATCCATCTCACACATTCCAAGGATAGGACACTCGAAGAACCCAAATTAAACAAAGGTGCTAATTGCTTCAGACCACTTACAGAGTGTATCAATATTCAGCACATTGGCTCTACCTTCTTAGGACGTTCCAGACTTCAGCTAGGCTTCCCGCTGAAGCACTGTGCTAAATTTAATGCTCTGCTAAAATGTTAGCAGCGGTATAGGCTATTCATTTCTTTTGGTCAGTTTCTTTACAAATTGGCCGTAAACACACTACATTTTTGGTGTCAGTCTCAATTATTTTTTGAAAGAAATAAACACAATAGAGACTTTTACATCCGTACAAAAGATTTCTATTTCAAACAAATGCTGTTCTTCTGAACGTTCTATTGATCACAGAATCCTAAAAAAAATGTATCATGCTTTCCACAAAAATTGAATCAGCACAAAAGTCTCTTAACATTGGTAATAATGAGAAATGTATCTAATTCTAATAAATGAATACCAATTCAGTATATTACAATGGAACATGTCCCACTGATTCTTGAGACTTGAATAATAGCTGCAGAAATTCTGCATTCTGTTGCGTTTTAGGGTTAAACACAAAAAAACAGAGGACCTACCATACAGCAAATCTAATTTGCTCTTCTCATACTTGCCTGATCAAATTTGCCCAGATTGGCTGACATCAAACTGACCAGTTGACCTGTGCTGATCTTGTCCAAAACTCGGCTAGAAAGTTTCAAGGTCTAAGAGTCAAGATTAGGAGAAATTCATAATTAATATACAGTCATTTTATTGTATATTTTGTGCTAGTATAGATTACCCAAATTTGAGGAATGATATTGGTGTCAGGGACAGATGATAGTAAAGACAGAAAAGTAGACACAAACCTTTTTATAGATTATGCTAAACAGTGCGATCCTGATCTGCATGCCCAGGCGGTGCAGCCCAAACATGGCAGGCTGGAGGAGGAGAAAGCGGGCAGTAAATAGCAAGCCAAGACCAAAGGCAAGAAAGTAACCATTGGCTCGCTCCGGTTCATGGACTGGGTCAAATGATGCAATTATCCGTCCTAAAAGCTGAGGCTGCACTGCTTTTGTAGCCTCCTGAAAAACAGTAACAAAAGTGGCATCTTCATTTTACAATTTACAAACTTATAATTACTATTTACAGAAAAACATCAATATAAATTGATATCCAAAGTATGTGCATACAATCTTCAAAAATAAATCAAATGAGAAATAGATGAAAACCTAGCATGAGGTCAGAAGCTCTTCACTGAGAAAGTCACACTGCACTGTTACCTGCAGTACACAGCTAGGAATCACACAACTTCATACCAGTGAGGTAATGATATCTACCCATGTGCCAACAAATTAGCAAATATACACTTCATGCGCTAGGAGTCTCTTGTACTGAGCTGTTGTATTTAGAGATCAACACTCCAAAAAGAACAAAAGAACAAAAAGAAACTTCGCAGAAACTGGACACTTACGCCTATATATAGGAGGAAGCCAAATAACAGAAAAGGCCATATGAAGCATCGTGCCAGTGCTCGTAGTAGACTGGGTTTTTTCCTTCCAGATGCGACTTCTCTGTCCCATTCTCTGTTTAGGGAAAGAGAGAAAACTGAATGGAACAGTTAAACAGCATCCACCCACCCACAATAAAACGGGTAAGGTCCGCATTGTTTGGTGCACTCCTATATAACCAAGGTGATTTAGCGAACTTATTAAACAGAGCAAAGAGACCTTGACAAGCTTGGGGAAATGGCAGAGACTGCTCCAACCTGTTAATTATATAAAAAGTTCAAATTCCCAGCAGTGCTACACATTAGAGGAACAATATAAATGCTCATCATCTATCACTCACCAGGGGCCTGGCACTTTAAAAGGTCGCATTTGATGCCCGTTAGCAGGGCACTGGCATGGATGTATTGTGGTTTATGTGAGAATTGGCATGGGAGGAACTTTACTGGAATGGGCAGGGTGACATTTAAGGGTGTTGCCTACATTTTATTCTTCTTTTCTCCTTTCTTTGGTCAAAAAACATCACACAAACAGGTGTGATATTTGGCTCTGGTGAGAAACAGGCTCTTTGAGGACACTGAAAGTCACAATAGAAACCAAGACTGTGAGTCACTTCACTATGTAAATTTGCTCACTTTACAAAAAACCATGAGGCAAAGTTTTTCATTCTAGTTCTGGTTACTGAATAGAGGACACATGAGGAAATATACTCAGAAATAACATCAAAATGCAGAGGAAACATCAATATATATTAACTTTAAATATGAAATTGCCCTTAATGTTTATTGAGTGTAATTGGAAATGCAATAAACACGTTTCATTCATCAGCACAATGGAGTCCTTTATATACCAATAAATCCTGTAATCAATGTAAATAACAGGTAATTAAATAATGTGTCAGGAAAAGGTGAGAACGCAAATACTAACTTCTCCAAACGCTCTGCAAGGATGTCTGCTGCATCTTTACTAGGAGCTTGATAAACATCAGATGGCCTCAGTTTCTCCTTAAAACCCTTTCTCATTATAGGGTTTGTCCACCTGTAAACAGTCAGAACAAACATTAAACCCTTCATTATTGTGATTTATTTTAATCAAAGTGAACTTTAGTTAAGGTGATCTAGCCTACGCGTAATGTTCTAAAGTATTTATACACAGTTCAAAACACGCTGGAGGCAGGACTCAGGACTGTTGTGCGCATTATTAAAATAACTTTTGATGTAAAATATTATTTGATGTTGTTCTTGCGCAAGTATTTTCTTTTAGTGCCCTTAAACACACTTCAAACTAAAGAATTGTGTGATGTTGAAGGTTCTAAATAGCTGAAGGAAAGCGTTCGAACGGCGCGCTGTTGCTATGGTTACCACCTCAGTCGAACCCAACTTCTGTTTGTTAACGTTTACAGTAGCCTTCTTCCTCTTCCAAATTAAACGTTAGAACTTTTGAGGTTGTTCGAAAACACAGTTAAAATGTTGTGCCTTTAAAGCATATACATTTGTAAATCAATAAAAAGTAAACTTTCTTTAGGTCAGAGTTACAGAACGTGCATTGAATTAAACGTGGTTGTTATTAAAATGAACTATAAATATATCAGCCATTAGGTGTAGTAGCCTTCACGTGTGAAAAAAAAAAAAGAAAAAGAAAAATGAGAATAAACTAGAAAAATATCTCTGGTACTTAGACACGTGTCCTATAAAGCACAACATTTTGTTGTTAGTACAAACGTGGACACACAAAACATCTAAAACATTTCATATTTTGGTTGCACCTTACCAGAAGAAGTATTTTGAGAGGCAGCTGGCATCCTCCACAGGTGATCTCTGCATCCTAAAAATACCCCGGAGGTGACACCGCTTACATCGGGAGTCAGATTAACACCACTCCGCTGAACGAGGATCTCTGGCGCTGTCCTCCACCGCGCGCACGGTTCAGCGCTGAGATCTTCGACCGTCGTTTCCAGTATTTAGAGGATGAGGAGAATTTCTCGAGTCTCAAATCGGTAGTGAGAAGTATCTCCCTTATAAAGAGCGCATACTGACAGCAGTGCTGTGATTCAGAGAGAGAAGTGCGCTCTCCCAGCCCCAAATGCCACAGATCCTTTGGGCATGTCATCCTCAAACTGTCAGTCTTTTACAGAGATGCTCACGTGTTACTTTGTCATCATCAGAGAAATCTCGTGGGGTTTGAGAAAGAATGTCAATACTTTCAACACATGCAAGTCAACTGCAGCTATTGTTTAATTTATCACCTTTCCTGATTTTATAATGCTTGCCAATGAAAAAATAAATGACAAAAGAGAAAATATAGATATAAAATATATATAAATGAAACAAAAAAGAGAGAACGAAGAAGAAATATTTTAAATGCTGCACTACTATCACTAAGAAAAATAGCATAATTGCAAACACTGATTTTAATTGTATGAAAGGTCAGATGTCAGGATGCTCTTTTTAATTCTTAAATTATTATGCATAACATGATTATTTTAACACAATCTTGTGGAAACTTGGACAAACTTAAGTTGTATGCAGCTTGAATGCTGCTACCATTAAAGCAAAAGGGATATCTTATATGAAAAAAATACCATATAGGCTGTGAATATATTGAAATTCAGTTATTATTGTTTTAACTTTACTTACATTGACCCAAACTTTATGACTCAAGATTCAGTAAAAAGCTTAGAAGAGTTACAGCAGAGTGACAGTCTATTGTACGCTACTCCCAGTGCTGCCTTTGTGGAGCCATGTAAATTATATAATTTATTTGATAAGTGCTGTAAAGAAAAAATGGTCACATGTAGTCTATTCAGTGTTCCAAGTCACTTAGACCGTTTTAGGTAAGCTACAGCAAGAATGAATTCACAAAAGCACTTAAAAATTTGATTATATGTTAGTTAAACATTCTCTTGCAAATGTGGAAGTGAAGTTTATTATTTCTTTAGATAACACCCTGGTAATATGGAGAGTCTATCACAGGCTCAAAAAGATATATATATATAGCCTGGTCATTTAGGGTTTGAAATTTTGTGAGGTCTGGGGTGGGGTTAAGAATTATGCTTATTCCTACAAATACAACTCATTATATAAACACTTTAAAAGAGACAGACATTTTTAAAAGATGCTTTCTCTGTTTTGGAGGGATGAACATTTATACAATATTTAATGATAGAACATTGCATAAACATCTGTTCATATTTTACTAGGTCAGAGGTGGATAATTGTACCAGTTGTTTATTATTCAGGCAACAACATATTACTGTTATAGTTTTCATTAAGAACCATTGCTACATAGCCATTTACTTTGTCTAATGTTCTTATGAATGGTGACTTTGTGAGTACTTTTTACTTGCAGGGCTAGTATTTTCATATTTCATTCTGTAACCAACAGGTTCTACAGATCTGCTGTTTTTCATAATGTTGATAACATTTCTAATGGATAATATCATGATTTTTTTTTATTTTTTAGCGTTTGCCTTACCAAATGTGGTATCCTGTTACCTGTCCATGTGCCAGCGGTGCAAAAAAAAAAATCCAAAATTATTTTATTTCTTTTGAATATAAGATAAGATAAAGATATTGCTTTACCACTTTATTAACTTTCTAAATTGTCAAAATGATTCAGGGATGCAAACCCCAAGACCCCACCCCAACACTTACACAATATTTAAAAACATTATAATTTTTAACTTTACAGTTGTGCAGTAAAATTCACTTGAAAAATATTTTTGTATTCATGGCGATGACCAAAAAAAATGTGCCCAAAAACCTTGTGGAAAAATTGGATTGGATTTCCACGCCCTAGTTTTCAGGTCTTGATTTTGAATTTATTTAAAAAAAAATTACAAATTATAGTTATATATTACATAACAAATTATAGTACTATACTGTACTACAACGCTTGACTGAAGGAACAATTTTGCCGATTCACAAACACTCGTACAGAGACCGTCTCTGCATTTGATAAATAAAGTTTAATTTCTCGTCATTATACATTACCATCACTCTGTTTTTCTA
>JAUCMU010000036.1:4349193-4376107 GCA_032275025.1 Enteromius treurensis
TGTACTTTTGACTTTTTAATTTTATTTTAAAATTAATTTAATGTAATTTAATTCAGTAATGTAAAGATGTTACTGTTATTTAATTTTGTACAGTTTAGTTTTAATGTGTTGTCGCTAGATTGCACTGTATACTGTATCTCAGTTGAGAAGTACAGATTTCAGCATTATTAGTAATCTGTGTGTGCATTTTCCTTTATAACAAGTTGAGTCAAACCACTTATATATTGTACCGCAATCGCAAATCGCAATTTTGACCTTAATAATCGCAATCGCACATTTTCCCAAAACGTGCAGCCCTACTTTAGACACAAGCAACTGTGTTTAAGGCTGTGTAATTTGGTAGTATTACCAAAATCAAGAGAAAAACGTGCCAGTATATTAGATGCGTGCAGCTCTTAAAGGGACAGAACTAAACATGCCGCCGCTTATCATTAACGGGATAGTTCACTAAAAAATGTAACTGTGTCATTATCTAATGTTGTCCCAATTCTTTCTTGTCCTAAACGCAAAAAATATATTTTGAACAACCAAACAGTAGCAGGTCCTCATTGAATTTAATACAATGTTCAACAAAGTATTGTGATAAAATCGAGAATTGTGATATTTTTGCCATACCACCCACCCCCTATAGAACAAACTTAAACCAGACCACCTTTATAACCAACTATATTAAACACACAGTAACTATACTGCTTTAATCTCCTTAATCTCTAAAATTGTTGTTTATCAGTTTGGTTAACACATCATCATACTGTTCTTCCAAATTTCGAAGAGGAATTATGAAAATGAAGATGTGCATTCTGTGTGGGCATGTCCTCTGATGCATTCTGAGAGACTGTGATGGTTGTCTCCACATATTTACTGAGAGACAATACTAGCAGCTTATTATCTTGCTTAACCAGCCTTTGAATCCATGCCTGTCAGAACGCAACATCTCCATTAGTTAACCCAATAACAGCAAGCCCACTATTAAGCAGAGCAAATATATGCACTGCATAAGCGGTGCGAGAAGACAAAATGGAAGATCCACCCAACAAGGGAGCTCAAAATGTATTAGGTGTGGTAGGAAAATATTGACACAGTATAGTACTACAATACACTTGTCAAAACTCAAAGTCAATGTACCGAGGTATCAGTATTTTATGCTATTTAAATGTTTGTTAACAAGTGTGGTTTAAAAAAAACCTAACATAAATAAATTAATTCTGTTATTTACTGACCCTCATGTCTTTCTAAGCAGGTATGCACTTGTTTCTTCAGTAGAGCTGCTTATTTGCAAGCAGATTACTAGCATATTAGCTGATTATTAGTACGTTTAAAGCACATTTTAATGCATTTTTCAGCATGCCCATGTTTTACATCCTTTAAACACACTTCATACATAAACATAACTACTACAACCTTACAATTAATAATCATGCAAAGAGCAGTTTCACACAACTAACTCTTCATTAGTTTTGTTTTTCCCGTAAATTATTCAGTAACACTGTACTGTGCCATTCATACCGAGGTATTACCGTACCGTGAAGTTTTGATACCGTTAGATCCCTAATAATTACATAACTTCTGCCATTAATCTTTTTATTCCAAAAATCTTATAAAAAATACTTCAGAATTCAAAGTCTATAAATAATACAAACATGCATGTTGTTTCAAATTGATTGCGAGAGTCTTGATATATAGGTGTTCATTCAGCATGCTTGTATGACATGGTGGACAACTGACTGTTTGCAAAGAGATTGATCATGGCACTGAATCCACCATCTTGCTACGGCCGTAAACTAACCAGTTACGTGTATTACCTAGGGGTGCACGATAACAGAAAAAATGATTTATCACGATTATTTTGCTCAAAATAGTTATCATGATTAATAATGATGATTATTCTTTTGGTAATGAACTTTTATTGACTTGTGTATTCTTATTGCACTTTACAGCCACAAATAAAAGAAAAATGAACAAACCAAACACGTTTAGAATGGAGAGTTTTTCTTAGCTGTGAATAAATATAAATATAGCTGTGTAAATAAATAAAATTAAACCGCCTCTTTTACATCAACTTGTAACTAACGCACCTTCCTTCCAATGTTTCTCCAAGTAAAGCCGGTTCTGTAATCAGCAGAAAATTCCATCAGGTGCGTGATCTTACATTGAGCCGCATTCACTACGCAGAGCCGTTATTTACTGATGAGCTGTGCAAATTCGGGTTCATTATCAGCGTGAGCTCATCGGTGAACAACGGCTCTGCGCAGTGAATGCGGCTCAATGTAAGATCACGCACCTGATAGAATTTTCTGCTGGTTACAGGCTTTACTGACGAGATGCGCATTTCATATTACGCAATGATTATCTTGCAGCCCTCTGCTATTCTTCAACTGCTTCAGAAAGCGCTCGCAATCTAGACGCAGTAAAGTCATAATGACGCAGTCCAATGCGTAAACTCTGCCCATAAAAACAGTTTGGTCTTTATACTGTAAAAATCACAACAATATTAAATAACTGATCGAACGTTATCGTGATAAAAATACAATTAATCGTGCAGCCCTAATTTCAACTAGTTTAGTTTTTTTCTCCATACAATAAAAGTTATTGGTATCCAACACGACAGTGGACTCATTTTATGAAGCAAACATAAATAAACAATAGATGATCAAACTATTTGTAAAAAAGAAAATTATAGCTATATATTTCTGCCCTATATACAAATCAAATGTAAACAGTTAGAGGACATATGACTATATCCAAAATAGAAACAAAAAGAATGAATGGACACAAAGAATAGTTGGGTTAACTTGAAGAGAAGTGAATGGGAGAGTACCACAAATATAAGAGCGAACTGTGTCGAATTTACCATCTCTCGAATATGCTGCATTAGAAACCCTTGCATTAGCGTAAACTATTTTCTTTGTTATCTGATGCAAAGGTAATACAATACAAAGAATGTTGTTATAAATGTACATACATTTTTTTTTATTTTTTTTTAGAGAATACAAATATGAAAAACTTTTAAAGATTTACGATGCTGATGATTGTTAAACGCGTCATCACCGTCTTGTGAAAAGGGTCTATATACAGTTTTGGGTTTTTTTCCGGTTTACTTTCAAGTCATTGGAATATTAACCAACGTCAGGGAACATGCAAATGTGTTGTTAAATTATTGAAAAAACATATTTTCTTATAGAGGAACTTTACATATTTTACATTTAAGGCATTTGGCTGAGGGGGTTGTTTTTTTTTTTTGTCCATACAAAAAAGTCAAATTCAACGGCAACAACAAAAACATCTTATGAGTGTCATTGAAGAAAGCCACTTTGCAGGCATTAAGATGTTATGAATTGTGGACATTTTGACATAAAAATGTTTCAGGCTTTAACTCCAGTGAGAACTCAATCCAGACATCACTGGGCCCAGTGACCCTACAGAAAGCTTGTATGCTGATAATGCAAGTCTTCTGCAACGGCCTCTTCCGTTCTTTCGTGTAGTTTATTTGATGATGTGAGTGAGGCTTTTGAGCAGCCTCGCTGACAAGCATATGTTGTTGCAAATCATTCTGATTTTAGTTTAGTTAATGTTGCGATTTAAATGAGAAGCATTTATAGCACCTCCTTACTGATCCTATTACTAAAAACACCCATTGTTGAAAGTTATGTTTTTTTTCCATTGGATAAGCCCTGTTTACAGATCAATTATGATCTTGTTTTATAGATTCAATAAGCTTTCTTACCCCGTTATTGGTAGAAGGACAGCCTGGGAAAATGTGTTTAAGACTGCGCACATTTGTCACAAATACAGTCACTGAAGGGGAAATGCGTAGATAGCGAGGAGATAATGTCAAAATGAAGAATGATGGCAACCTTGCTCACCTGTGCCTGATGTTGTGGAGTTAAGTTTACCAACGTCACATTCACAGGGAAATGCCACCTAGGTTGATTAATAGCCTAAGGATTTTCCCATAGATTTAAGGTGTGATGTTTGACGCTGTGATCTGTAGATAAAACTGTATATTTACAATGACGCAAGCTCTGAATGCAGATAACTGGAAAGTTCCTCTTTTTTGCTTGTTTTAAACAGTTAATGGATTGTCCCAAGTAAGGTGTAAATGTTTTTGTCTTTGTTTACTTTGGTGCAGTAGTACTCTTTATGGTGATTTGATTATGCTGAATGGAGTTTCATTTAAGGGTGATTTACAAACAGAGGCATAATGAACCTGTGTTTATGAGGGGCCTTCAATGATGGTCCATACTCTTTATTCAGAAAGCTGCTGTCCGCGCGCTGCAGTCATCAAAGTAATTCTCCTGGTCTCTATCTGAAGAAACTTCACAACAATACTCACTTGGTGCCCTAAGCAAGATATCATGACAAGATGTCAAGTTGTTTCAGTAGCTCTTTTTGAGTAAATGTAACTGTAAGGTGTGTTAACTTAGTGGTACGTTTTTTGTTTATCATATGAAAGTATTAAAAATAGCTATTCAATACGATATATACTGTGTTTTCTTTTGTTGTTGGTTTTTGTAATGAACCAAGATACATTATAAAACTTGACCTCAGTGAATTTTTTGTGCCCTTGCTCAGGAGCAGTATGACGTGTTTGATGCTGGCAGCCAGAGATGGCTATGGTCAGGTGATTAATTTGCTGGTTTCACATGGAGCGGAGCTGAACTTTCAGAATGACAGTGGGCTTACGGTAAGATCATCAATGAAGTAGAAATAATTCACTTTCTCTATATCAGTTGTTTTTAACCAGCATGTTATCATATTCACTGTCCATTTGTGTCTTTTAACTGTTATATTTTTTTTAAGGATTCATTTCAGGCATTTTTGGCATTTGTTATGATAGGGCAGATCAGAACTGTCAGGAAGTGGGAGAGAGCTAGGGGGGTGGGATCAGGAAAGGTCCATGAGTCAGGATTCAAACTCGGGACACCTAAAGAGAATACAGCGCTGAATGTCGGGGTGCTGCCCACAAGGCTATCGGCTAACTATTGCGTTCTCCTCTGGATTACACTTTAATATTGTTCTGATGGAGCAGGCCCTCATAATAGCAGTGCAGTATGGACGTCAAGCAGCTGTGCTGAAACTGCTTCAACTAGGAGCAGACAAGTTCCTCAAAACCAAAACCGGGGAAAAGGCAGCTGACTTGGCCAAAACGTTCAATTACCCCGAGGTAGATCTCCAATGTCAGAAATCATAGAAATATTTTCTTTAGACTACAATTTAAGAAAAAAATGTTGCTTTTGGTTTGGACTATGAGAAATAAAAGACATTGCTCTTTTCAGATCTCCAGGATCCTTGATTCTACAGATCTGTCTACGGTAAATGGCAATGCACCCTCCAAAGCTGAGGCGCTGTATACATTTCTCAATCAAAACCCTGAACCTTACTCTGCCTGCAAAGAGAGGTGAGCTTATTGTTTCTGTGACTTGGCTTGTAACACCCTCTAGTGGTGATTTACCCTCTAGTTTTTACAGAAGACTTAGGTTTCAACCAAGTGCTGCTCATTCTTGTTATCAGAGTGATTAGAAGATGCTAGAAATGCTTCTTGAGCACCGAATCAGCATTTTAGAATGATTTCTGAAGGATTGTATGACACTAAATGGTGAAAAAGTTAGCCTTCCCATCACATGTTGAAAAAGAAAAGTTCACAACTTTACTGTATTTTAAGTGAATAAGTGCATTCCTTGAGACATCTTTTTTTTTTTAAATACTTTTTAAAGCGATATATGTAATTAAATATACTCTGTATACACATATAAGGGGCTAGCAGAAGAATCATATGCTGGTCCTCACTATAAACTATATTTAATTGTTTTACAAATTAGAATGAAAGCAGATGGGCTCAGATATCAGTATTGTAAATGTGGGTTCATTCTTTTGTTAATTTTTCAGTTCCTCCAAGCTGAGTGATATTGAACTTCTGCTGCATGGTCTGAATCTGGATCATCTCTCAGACATCATGGTGGTGAGTCATTTATTTTATTTTGTAATCCACTTACAATAGAAGTCTAGGGGCCAGTGTTCCAGAAGTGTTAAGCTTATATTTTTGTTAACATGTTTACATTGATTATTTATTAAAATGTTTATTAGCTGGTCTTGTCCGTTGGAAATAGTTTTTAATAATATTTTACTTAATTATTGCGCCGGTTGTGTGTTATTGGCACAATTCCTATAGATGAAGTGTTTAAACTTTTTTCTTTTTCTTTTCATGCAATACTGTATGGTTGCCCCATTGATCTACATGGTTTGCAGTGTTTATTACCTATGTTGATTTTCTGAGGTGGTAATATTCCTCATGTTTGTTTGTTTTTTACTGGCAGAAAAATGATGTCACTTGGAGTGACCTGTTGATCATGGAGAAGGGAGACTTGGAAAAGGTATTTTAATTAATACAATTCATTTTATTTTTAGTCAGAACAAACAAAAAATATAGTGAAATGAATATTTTTTTTAGATATGCATCTATTTTATCTCCCATTTAATGTTGGTTTAAAATAAATCCAGCTCTCTTTCTTTTAGATTGGCGTAACTAATCCTGAGGATCAAAAGATGATTCTCAGCACCATGGAGCAGATGCACCTTGATAAAGTAGATCTGGACACCCTGACGCCTCTTAATAACATAGACAGCAAGTAAAGCTCATTTAGCCTCAAGCTAATCTAAACTTTATTGTATGTTTATTATGTATCCACATCAAACCCAAACCATGTTTCCCATGCAGCTAAAGTGCTGTAGCAGGACAACAGTGTCTTGACAAGTCTTCCATGTAAGCCTGTCTTAATGGTTTAAGCTCTAGTAATGATTTGTAAGGTGAGAAATGAACTAGTGCTGTTTCTGCATGCTCCGCTTTCAGACAGATGATGGCGAGTAGGCGGCGTGGTGGCCATGTTTGACTTTAAAGTCTATGCTTAATGAATCTAATCAATCTGTAATTTCTTTATTCCATGTCAGGGAGGTACTGGGAGGGCAGACGGACACACAGTAAATTGTGCAGTTAAATCCTCTTCTGATAGCTGCTCCATAAACACACATTAAAGGGATATAGAGTTACAGTGAAATTCATTGCCACAGTTGATTTCCTGTCTGATGAGATGTATGCAAACATAAGCAGTTTATAAGTTGTTTCCGGACCATAACTCTGTAGCTTATTTTTAGGGCAATGTTAAACTGATTTTTCTTTTCTTTTTCTTTTTTTTTAACTGTGATACAAATTGATGGATCTGCTCATGGTGCCTGTTGGGACGGTGGCATTAACCCAGCACTTAGTCGTCCACAAGAGCCTATCACTCATTCGGTCATAGAAAAACTAACAAAGTGACGCTCAGAGCCCATCTCTCCGTCCTGAAGGAGATAGTAACTCCACAGTGTCTGACAGTGTTTACCACAGGCTCTGACAGAGTGTTAGGAGAAGAAAACGGCTGCTTGGGGAAATGCTCTGTTAAGATAACACTATCAACGTGGCGTGGTATGTGTGAGCCATTACAGGAGTTTGAAATTGTAAGTGATGGCAGAAGTGCGCCAAGAATGCCCATCACCAAAGTGATACCATTGTCACTTTAATTCATTTAAGAAACGTTTGCTTCAGCTTTCAGTGTTTGTGACATTAGGATATAGAGAACTGAGGGAAATATTTACATGAACAATGGTTTCACTTGGTTGATAACATCTATAGATATATAGATAGATAGTAAAGTGATTCCAAAAATTGTTAACATCTTATGTTACAGTATTTCTATCTATCTATTTAACATTAGTAAACTACTTTATTAATGCATTATTATAATGCATTACTTTATAATGCATTATAAAAATCACAATTGTTTACATTAGTAAATGCACTGTGAACTAACACGAACAAGGAATAACTGTATTTTTATAAACTAACTAAAGTAAATTGTGCAATAAGTGTATTGTTCAATGTTTGTTCCTTATCTAATGTTAACAAATGATAGCTTATTGTAAAGTGTAACCTTTTTTTCTTAAACATGGTTTATTATTCTTACATGTTTTGTTCATCAAGATAATACATCTTTTCTGAATTTCGAAGCCTAAATACAATTGGCAGAAGTAAAAAGCTAATCATTTGCTATAAACAAACTACATCATATTAACTACATACCGCATATTAATCACTATCCAAACAAACATGCTACACATAGCACAAGCAGTTTTTGATGTAATTTAGATTGTGTAATTTTAAAACTTATGGCAAAACAGAATGGTCTCACTTTAGCTTTGTGATACTTTGCTACATAAAACGAAACCGCAGACGGGCTGAATGATTAAAGTTAATTTTAATTTTGTAAACTAAACTGGTTTAGGATTAAAACCGGTAAACCGCCCAGCCTTTCGTTAATTTAAAAAAATTAAATAGTCTGATTTATTAACAAGATCAAGCTATGTGTAGAGGATCTGACAATCTTTATGGCTAGAATGTTGCAGTTTTATATGTATAAACTCTTTAGCAAAAGCACACTGCAAATAACTGTTATGTTATGCAATAGAATAAAAAGTAAAACTGTCTTAAGCTTGTGTTATCTCAGGCATTTAACCAAAACCCCATCAGGGAGATGGGAAGTGCTAAAATGCTAACTCCTTTCTGGGTTTTGGCCTAAAAAAATATGTCATCCCTGCAGCACTCTACTTTGAAAAGTATATGCATAAAGGAAGTGAAAAGTTTATTTAACTACTTCATATGTTCATGAGCAAAGAGTGTCATTTGTGAAATGTCTTTTTATTCCTCAGAAGTGAAGATTTCCTTAACTTTCTGATCAGCCTGAAACAGCAGTGCTGTTACTTGACCGAAACCCTACAGGATGTCATCAGCAGATTTCCACGTAGCCCTGATGAGGTCTGTTGTGTTTTTGAAGTATGTCAGTCCTGTGTTAAACACGACCAGTTAGAAATATTCCTGTCTATTTCTTTAGGCTTGTATAGCTAGGCTTTTGGTTTGTGGCAGTCTGGTCTACATAGCCGACATTTATTCTGACCAACCACCCATTCTTAGAAAGAAAGAGAATGTCTGACTGACCAAACAAGTTATTTTTGTGTTTTTATGTGCTTTAGGGGTGCATCTGAAATAAAACATTATTTAAATAATAGTACGTTAGCCAAATGATTGTACACAAGCACTATAAAAATAGGAGGGAAATTAATAGACATGGTCAAAATTCACATTTTCCAAAGTGAGAGAATGTGTTTGAATTAAAAATGAACCATTCCTAAATGTTCTTCAAAGCAAATAATGCACATAAAGCACCAAATTTTATATTTCTGATTAACTGATCTCTGCAACAATATTTTCAACCAACAATAAATATGCAACCTGTGTCAAAAACACTTAATCTGGGCCATATGATTTGATCAGTTTAAGTGTGCATGACCTCTGATATTAACTTTCAAGTGAAATTATCCATGACTACAGTGAAATGAGTTGAGTTGCGTTTTAAACCTTCTCGTCTTTTTTCAGTGCCTTTAACTGAAGTGGCAGTAGGTAGACAGAGCTATTGTATCTCACGTTTTGTGGCTGCTTGTTTGTGATGCCTTTGTTTGACAGGTTGTTCTTACATGCGATCCCAAGGCAGAGGCTCAAGCCCTTTGCACCGATCTTGTTACTCAGACAGGAGACCTCCAGAAAGAGATTCTCTGTCTTAAGACCCTGCTCAGCAAGGTCAGTCATGTCCACATTCCTTCATGTCCTCATCGTTCTTCTTCTCTGACGCTTCTATTTACAATAGTTTTGTCTAGTAGAAATACTGTGAGAGCAACAAGGGCAGCCGTCTCATCCCTCTTAGATGTTTCTATAGTCTCTTTCATGATGATGAAGGGTAATCATTTGTGAACAAAGAACCTGAGGATGTTATCCGCTAACACATTCCAGAGAATTTCTACAACTCCTCAAACTCCAATGTGAAATTAGTTTAATCAGACGTGTTGGTACATTGTTGCAACTCAAAGCATTTTAATATTTGATTGTGGCAGCCCATCAAAATTGAATTAATAGAATGCTTTCTTACAGTGTTTTTATTTTTTATTTTTTTTCATAAGAAACATTAGACTGCACCGTAACTGATACTCATGAACGCCAAATACTGGGTTTTTAACAAGTTTTCCCAATGGAAAATAAGCACAAATTTACTGACCCTCAGGCCACAAAGATGTAGACAAGTTTGTTTCTTCATTGTAAAAGAGATTTGGAGAAATTTACATCACAATACATCATTTTTTACAAGCATGTTTTGTGATGGCTCTCCAATTTCATCCAAAATATTTATTTTGTGTTTTGAAGATAAACGCAGGTCTTAGGGGTTTAAAACTAAATGAGGGTAAGTAATTAATGACAGAATTTTCCTTTTGGGGTGAACTAACCCTTTAAAGTCAGTAATGCTGCTTTCTTTTACTTTCATCCCGCCTGAATCAGAAGAGATATATGCAAAGATCAAGCATGGTTTACAAGCAAAAACTCTTCTAATCAAATATGTGGGTGGATTTAGAGGACAACAGGGGATGGACTGGAGAAAGCATTTTTTGGATAATGGATTTGTATTTTGTCCAGAAGTGACGGAGAAATTCTGCATTACATCGCTTGCTCTTTAAACCATCTTTTCTGATGAATAAACAAACTTGGCCTGAGAATACAATGGCCAAATTTCTTTTAAGTTTGACTTCACTGGACCAAGTGCTCTATCAAATCCCAAAAGCAAACAGAAAATGGTGCTGATATACACTGATGGTGTGCTCATAATAATAATATTGTTTATTATATTTTAATCCTTAATTTCTCCTTAGACAGAGCGCACAGAATACAACTTCCAGCTTCTTCAACCAGTCTCCAATAATGGCCAGAGAGGAAAGGCCCGCAAGAGGTTTACTACTGTGCTTGGACTTGGACTGCTTGGAGCAGGGCTTCTGTTAGTGCTGTCACAAGCAAAACAACTGAACTATTTTTGAGGTTATGTATTGCAGTGATGTACATAATTTAAGTTGTTACCACAGTATTTTATTAATAATTGTATGTTCTAGATTTAGGTTAAGAATATGTTATGATTGTTATGATCCCTTTTTGTGGTGCTATTCTAGACTGTTATTCAAGAAAATCTGTTAAATGTTCTTTTGGTTTTTCAGACAATGCACTTCATAAATGTTTTCCCCAGTCGCAATGTTGTCCATCACTTTGCTTTGTATGTAATCACTGTTGTCAACCTCTATTACAGCGGTATCTGCCGGTCTGAGCTGGGCGCCTTGCACTTTTGGTTTGGAAATTGTGTTTTAATTTCGCTGGGTTGCCTAAAAAAAAAGTAATTGCCAGTCGCTGTCTGTGGTGCTGAAATGTCATTTCCATTCGCAGGACCCCCTTACAACTAAATGCATGATAAAAGCTGTTTACTTGATCAGTCATGTTCAGTTTAATTGCACAATTTCTTGATACATATTCATTTACGGCTTTTAGGGGACAATGAAATGTAATATGGCATGTACTAGCAGTTTCCTGAAAGCCCTCTTCTAAAAATGTTACATAAGATGTCTGTGAGTAGCAAACAATGGCAGCTCTTTATCTCTCTTATTTATTGTGTGTGAAATCTAAGCTGGGCCAAGTAAATGCATTTAAAACAACCACTTTAACTGATATGCTCTGCTATTTGACTCTCACTGGAAAAAGATGAGAGACATGAACTGGTCCTTCAGGGTGCTGAAGCAGTGTCACGTACAGTATATGCTGTTCGATTATAAGTTCAAATATTTTTTACAATGTTGGAATTGCTTGTGTGAAAGGGAATGTCAAACAGTTTATAAATGTTACAATCTCAAAGTCTAGGAACTAAATCTTGTTAATTTATCTGTGGTTTTTGGCTAATTTTCCAACACTGTGCTCCTACATAAGCTAGACAAACGTTGCCTAGAAGAGAAAACCTCTACAATGCTTATTGTTATTATTTCTAAAGTTAGTATAGATTTACAAGACAAAATGAAGAAAAAAATTAAGAATTTTAGATATTATTTCCTTCCCTCTGAAGGTCATTGAATAAGTTGCACAGGGCTTATAAGCATGTCTTTTTCCAAGCAATCCAATTTTTAAGAACTTCAACGTTTATAATTAAAAAAAAAAAAAAAAAAAAGCAGAGCATGCCCTGATGAACAATTAACAAAATTCGTAATAGTTTTAATGGAAACTAATGGACCCTGTGGGTTTCTACTGGTAATTGATCATCTTCTATTGGTGACTTGTTAAAACCAATAAATCCTAATGAAATATGTCGCAGAACAAGTTTTAATGGTTAAAAGCTGAAGGTGTGTACTGGTATTTGTAATAGAAACCATTATAATTTTCTGTGTTGGTTTTGTTTCTTCCAGGTTAAGGTTTAAGGAGCTGATATTTCAAACCCACTGAAAGGATTCAAAGTAGTTTTTCCTTATTGACTGGAAAAGGATAAAATTAGGCCAATTTAAATTCCATCATATTACCGATGACAAGTCTTCTCCAACCTCGCGCGACCGCGCCTTTTCCACGGAGATCACGAAAAGAATCCGGTTTTCCTGAGAGCCTGGTGATCAAAGATGGAGGAAATTCTCTGCGACAATTGAACAGTTCGTGAAAAGTGCAGAAGAATGTGATAATCCAATCTCAATGCACAACATCAAGAGCAGAACATGTTTGTTGAGAAGACAAGAATGAGACGTGCTTTCAGCAGGCCCGGCTCCAAATAGGAGATGCAGGGTGGGCCGGGGTTATAGGCCTAACTAAATTATTATTTTTCCTGATGAATTTATTAGACTCCATAGAAAAAAAGGGACGTTAATCTCACTTGTTTTATTTTTCTTAACCGACAACAGGGGGTCGTTGAGCCATTATTAACCGACAAAATTATGTTAAATTAGCTACACTTAAATTTGAATTGATGCGTGGCTGTCACCCACGTGACCCAAAATAAAATTCGTTTTCAGGGATTATTTTTATACAAGCAAAAGGCAGCATATTGATTCGCATGGACCGAGAACAGAGAAAAACCTAATAAAGCTATTAAAGAAAGAAATACGTTTTTTTTCCCTTCTAAATAAAGAAATTAACAAAACGAAAGAACAAAAAAATGCAACTAAGTTAATTTCTGTGACGCGCTCTTTGGAAAGCCGCATCCAATTTGTTTCCTTAATTTAAAAAAGCAAAAAAAAAAATGTATTGTGACTGCATACAAATAAAATATATATATATATATATATATATATATTTTTTTTTATAGTTTTAAGTAATGGTGGTGGTTTATGCATTTTCAGTGAACATTAAGTCTCACATTACTTACATTTTATTCACACACATTTTTTACTTTATAAAACGATTCTCTGAAATCTTTGTTATCATAGTATAGCTACTATTATTTTTGGCAGAATTATAATTAACTTAACTATTTCCTGGACTTTCTATCACCATAGTCCTTAAACATAAAATAATCTGATGTAAATGCAAGAAATGGAATTAAAATCGAAAACACTTTAATCCTACACTTCTCAAACCAAAGTTACACCCATGGCCACAATAGATGTGCAAAATTTGCTATAAATAATTCACATTTTACAAGATCAAAAATCGCAAAAAAAACTTCCTTCTTTTTAATTTTTTAATGTATTGATTATGGTTAGCTATTATTTTACCACTGGGGCGCCTCCCGTGACATATTCTCATGCGTTAGATAGACGCTTGCATGTGATTTGTCGAGATGAGAGGTAATTCATGGTGCCTTTGCCTATCAGTGTCCCCTAGTCAGATTTTTATAGTGTAATTTCTAATTACCCTGATACTGACCTTCTGACTCTAAAGCGCTGAAGATTAAATAAAAAAAAGTGCCGGTAATGCGTACCAGAGGGTCCGGCACATTTTGCGCATTGGCTCTCTTATGAAAGAGTGCTGAGTCACTTTGCCTGACGTCTTCATTCCAAGTTGTAGTTGAAGAGGCAGTTTCTATGTCACTGTCGGAACAAAGCGGGCGCGGGCGCAATCATATTTAAAGCAAAGTCGGCGCGTCCTGACCGCGTCACTGTCTTCTCTTCACGCGGTGTTTATGCAATATTTGCATTTATTCACATCACAGGCGATTTGATTAGCTACTCTTGTGGCTGACCTTCATGATTTGGGTAATGCAGGACACCACGGAATGCGCATCAGAGGGGATTTAGAAAGCCGGCCGATATTTTGTTATTTCCGTAAGTCCAGCACGTTTTTTAAAATAAGATGCATCCAATGGAATCTTACTTAAAAGCGTGCTGGACTTACGAAAATAAACGAATAAAAAGATTAAATTAAATTACGTGACTAAATCAGGAACTGCGGGTAGACTGGGTAGCCGTATACTCCTGCGCACATCCTGCACTACACCACGGAGACTAATAAGACCATGCACCAACATGCATCAAGAGATGTTGAGCTCATTGACAAATATATTGTTGGATTCTCTCCCTTTACACAGCACTGTACGCGTGATCGCCAAATCGACAGTGAAAGCGAACAGCGCGGGCGCTCATTCAAAAGGATTTAAATCCCGCGCAAACTGGTAGCGGCTCTGATGCGCGAACATTAATATCCATTATTAGCAGGTTTGTGAACGCCGGGCCTGGCTTTCAGTCAATTAAGTCATATTTTCTAAGACCATTTCGAGAAAGGTTGCGGGGATTAGAACTAATAATAAAACCAAACATTTAATCACAAGGTACTTTTATTATTATTATTAAATCAATTGAATGTTACATTTAATTTTAAATAATTCAATAATTTTATTATAATTATTTATGTGCCAAACACTAGCAAAAAGTGCTGGGCTTTAGAAGGACTTGAATAGAGATTTCACGTTGGACCACATTCTGCACTCTCGCTGCTTTGGAAATAAGCCAAAGCTGTGGCTGGTGTCAAGCTAGCCTGAACAGATACTTTCAGACATCTAATTTCTTCACTTCATTCCTGAGGCAGGACTGCGCCCACCCCTTGTGTAAGCAATTTAAACCTGATAGGAGATCATCAGCCATCTTCAGCCACTTCAGACCGAGGAAGAGCATCAGGCTGTGTCTGCAGCGCTACACATCACGCTCCACGATGCTCTGACGCTCAACTCACTTGCGTCGCGTCACTCCAGAGATTTTTGATCTGGGAGAGCAAACATCCGCCTCAGCACTCGATGCACTCTGTGTTTCATTTATTTGTTGTTAAACCGAAGACACGTGCCTGAACGAATGAGTGTATTAATACAAATTTTATAATATGAACTTTTTGCCAAGTGGAATATGTTTTTATCTGTCCGTGGCAATTTGCTGGTTCACACCAAGGGTCGACGCATCGTGGTGGTGGGTACAGTGTTTACTTTCTTAGAATTTGATGATTTTTTATTAATTATGAAAATTATGTTTTAGACTACGATCGTGGTAAAAAGTTACTAGTACAGCTTTTTTTTCCCCGTCTTATAAATACATATCTTTTTATGTTCTATGTTCTTTAAGTTATATATATTTTATGCATTTATACTTTTTTTTTTGAATGTGCAGTACGCGGTTGTGTGTTGAAAGATGACGACTTGAAGAGATTCCATCGCTCATTCCCTGTGCTTTCATCTTTTATGCAGGTACATGGGCACTCTTGGATCGCAAGTGATGTGCGACAACATCCCGGGCTTAATTAACAAGCAACGCCAGTTGTGCCGCCAGCATCCCAAGGTGATGCAGGCTATTGGAGCAGGAATTAAAAACTGGATCGGAGAATGTCAGCACCAGTTCAGAAACCACCGATGGAATTGCAATACCATGGCGCGCGAGCACAATCTTTTTGGAAGGCTTTTGCATCGAAGTGAGTAATGCTCAAGCGTATTGTTTCAAGTCTAGGCTGTATGCACATACAGTATGTTCTCTGCGCTCAACCTGCAGTGCAATTCTTATCTGATATCAGATCATATTACAGAAAGCAAAACTTGATGAACTAGGTGCTTTCGACCCTTCTTTGCTCATGTGTGTGCAGCACTGTGGATGTATTAATGAGATTTGATTTTTATAAAATATTGAAAACACATAATACTGATTATAACGAATATATCTTTTTATTTACTTTTTTGGCCAATTTCTTTACAGTTGCACCACCTGGAAATTTTGACACGTGGCCAATAGGAAATATTAAAATGATTTGAAATTTTAAATCACAAAATGTTCTTCATAAAAAATGTAATCGTTTTTGAATAACTAAAAATACAGATCTGGAAAGGAGTCATATCACTGACCCATGAACAACTAAATCTTGTTCAGTGATCATCTCAAGATGTCTAGATGTAATCTGAATCGATAAGTCACAATAGTGTCACTTAGCACGCAAGTGTATCCTTTACGTCCCATTGTGTTCAAGATTTATGTCAGTTTAGAGAAGAAAGGCTGGATTATTGTGTCTGGTGAGTTAATTCAGAACTGCTCAGCAGCGTGATGCTTTAACTAGATGTAATTGCCAGTTTTGTGACTTTAGGTTGCGACTGTAAGTGTCTCTGCTGTATTTTCACATCTCATGTAAAATCATATTTATGGGAACCTCCACAATGGAACTCTGTGTCCCAGGCCTCTAAGCTGCTCTGCACATTAAAGTTAGGTCAAACCTCTGACTTTAATCTTCTTGCTTTAAGGTATTCAGACCTCCCAGAAAGACTCCTAACTTCTCTGTGACACTGTGAGAATCTACTTATTGTCAATGTCAGTTTGCTAATTTAAAACAATTGCGGGGATTTCGTGGCTGGCATTCTCCTCCTGTCTGACAAAGCCGCCGGACGGAAACATCTTTGGTACACATGTGAAAAGCTGCAGCTTAGAACTTTTGCTCAGGCTGTTGCTTGTTACTGTTGTTTTTATTCTGTCTCTTTATGCAGTCATAGCAGACTGTTTTCCGCATTAATCACCTCCACGCATACACTCACAAAATTAAGACATCTTAATGTTTTTCTGATGTAAACCTTGCGTTTATATAATGGGTTATGGGATTAGTTTCGTCTGAAAAATGCATGCAGTCAGTTTTTTTAGGAATCCACTTGAATTTAATGACTAAAGAGAAAGTGTTATGTATGTAAAAATTATTATAGTTATATTATTATTATCATTATTATAGTTATAAAGTGTAATATACAAAATAAAATTACTTAAATATATAGTAAATGTAAAAAAAAGCCTGTGTTTGTGTTTTATATATATATATATATATATATATATACAGTATATATATATATATATATATATATATATATATACATCCACAAAATTGTTTTTATAATATGTAAATTTATTATTTAAATTAACAGCTATTATATACCATCATATACAATTTGCATTTTATAATATAATACATTTAAATATTAATATGTGTCAAATATTAATCATTGTATGAATATATATATAACCTTATTCCTTCTTTTTTCTCAGGCAGTCGTGAGGCCGCCTTTGTCTATGCCATCTCCTCAGCTGGTATGGTCCACACCTTGACCAGGGCTTGCAGTCAGGGTGAACTAGAAAACTGCTCTTGTGACCCTGGAAAAAAGGGTTCATCTCGAGATGCCAAGGGAGCTTTCGACTGGGGTGGCTGCAGCGATCATGTTGACCATGCGATAAAGTTCACTCAGGTCTTCATAGACGCCAAGGAGAGGAAGGAGAGAGATGCACGAGCGCTCATGAACTTGCACAACAACCGTGCAGGGAGGAAGGTAACAACACAGACACATATTGAGAAATGAAATCTTGACAAATAATAATCCATGACCATTGCAAGGATCACACGATTGAGACTAGTCAGTGGTTTACTCTAGACACAGACTCCTTTTTTGATTCACAGGCAGTGAAGCGCTTTATGAACCTCGAGTGTAAGTGTCATGGTGTCAGTGGCTCTTGCAATGTACGAACATGCTGGTTAGCCATGGCAGACTTCAGGCAGACCGGTGACTATCTCCGCAAGAAGTACAACAATGCCATTCAGGTGGTGATGAACCAGTACGGAACCGGCTTCACTAGTGCCTACAGGATGTTCAAGAGGCCTACCAAAAATGACCTTGTCTATTTTGAAGACTCACCTGACTACTGTATATGGGACCATGAGTCTGGTAAGTGTGCTCAGGGAAACCTTAACCTTAAAAGGGCAGTTCACCCAAAATGTATGGCTTTCTAGATATTTTAAAGAATGTTTGTTTTTGCTTTTGTTTTTTTAAATGTGGCCCAAAACAACACTGGTAAGTGCTTAAGGGAAACAAACCTTAAAGGAATAGTTACCCCTCAAATCATTTACCCACCCTCATTTCGTTCCAAACCTGTATGAGTCTCTTTATAATGTTGAACACAAAACAAGATATTTTGAAGAACCAAGCTGTTGATGGTTCCCACTGACCAAGGGAAAGCAATACTACGGGAAATAAAGGGGAGCCAAGAACAGTTTGATTACCATAATTCTTCAAAATATCATCTTTTATGTTCTCATATAGGTTTGGGATGACGTAAGGGTGAGGAAATGATGACAAAATGTAAATTTTTAACTATATCTTCCAACTTAAATAGCCGGTTGAACACAAAGGAGCTTTTTTAAAGTATGTTTCCATTATATTTTTTAATATGTGGTCCAAAACAACACTGAAAACCCCATTGACTTTCCAAATACTGTCTTTTTGTGCTCTGCATCAGAAAAGTACAAGTAAATGAGAGCAGAAATATTTTTCAGGTGAACTATCCCTTTATTTGCATTACCTCATAAGGTGAATTAAGTTGATGAATCAAAGCTATAGTGCTTCATCATGTTTCATAACCCACTGTTTGTGTTTCCACCCAGCAACTCCACTCAAAATCAGCAGGCATTAGTCTTTGCCCCTAAACACAGTTGTAATCAGAGGACGTGAGCTATTTAGCTGGTTATTACATACACAATAGTCATAACCCAATCCTGTAACCTGAATGCCGGAAAAGATTCCCTCCCTAAGGCAGAGGTTTATCTCTTTTTACCTTTCTGTACGTGTGTGTGTGTGTGTGTGTGTACGTACTGAATAACACCAGGTGTACTTATGTGGGAATCTGTAAGGGAAGGGGTGCCTGTCAGACTGCAGATGATCCCTGCTATCAGGTGACGCTGTGTTTAGACACATTACCACAGTTTTGTGGGCAGAACGGGAGCTGAAATTTAATCCCTACGCGCAAATGCTATAAATCACTGCCTTCCACGCCGGCACCTCTTTTCTGCCTAAAACTGGCAGGAATATTTAGAGAGGTAGGTCATGTCTCTTTTAAGTGCCCTGAGTTGTATGTCGAACCCACTTTAGGTATTTATTATTTATTGTATGTCAGTATCACTGCTCATTTATGAGCATGCACATTTAGAATGATCTTAAAGCTAAAAGGCTAGTTCATCAAAAAAAAAAAAAAAAAACGTTTCTGTTTCTACAGAATCCAAAAAAGAGCACAAAAACAATGGAAGTCAATGGGGTCCAAAAATCACTATGGACAAAAAATCTGGATAACAGTTAAAGGGTTATTTCACCCAAAAATAAAAATGGCCATGACGTTTCAAACCTGTGCCATTGTTTTTCTTTTACAAAAGAACAAAAAAAACAACACAAAAGCTGTTTTTTGTTCATACAATGGAACTCAATTGAGTCCAAACATTACTGGATCTTGATGACTTTTATTATATGTACAAAAAGCCTGGAAAACAGTTAAAAGGCTAGTTCATCCACAAATAAAAATTGTAGTTCCAAAAATGTATTGTTTTTTTTTTCTACAGTATAAAAAAAGACACAAAAACTGTTTTTGTCCATACAGTGGACGTCTGTGGGGTCCAAAACTGACGTCAATTATGCATGCAAAACGGCACATTCAAGCAAACATTTAAATTATGTTGTTCTAAACCTATATGACTTGTTTTCTTCTGCGGATTGGAAAAAAAAAAACACAAAACTTTTTTTGCTCATACAAAGAACATCAAACCTTACTGGACAATATTGATCTCATTATATAGACAATAACACTGAGTCTGCATCTGAAATCATATACTCTCAATCAAAATATTTGCCAATGTTTTCAATGTAAGTAACCTACCAGCTTTTTGCGTTTCGCTTCACTGCCATTCACAAATCCTCTAACGTGGCTTCATGGGATAGTAAAATGTCCATCAGATGTGCATTTCAGAATCTTGCCAGATGCAGTTAGTCATCTGGGTATTTTATGAATACTGTAAGTTTGGAAACTATATATATATATATATACATATATATACTTTTCTTAGAAGAAAGTCATACCCGTAGCATGACTGAATATTTATTTTTGCTTTAACAGTTCCCTTACGCTCATATTAAATAATGGTAATGTTTTTAAATCTGGTCAATTTTTTCTCATCAGACCACCATATTTTAGCGTCAGCCTCTCTAGCGCGGTGGTTTGTGAGAAACTCTCTTAGCTGGGCAGTCTGTTTGATGTCAGTTTTAGGAGACATACACTATACCTCCACTGCAGAAGTGTGAAATCAATTACTAGCTCTCACCATGGTCACACATGTTAAACTCATCTCTTGGCACCCCCTCATCTTAATTCAATAAGCAGATGCATGCTCAGGTAAAAGGCTGCCCATGATGTAAACGATATGAGCCCAGCATACCAGCCAGATGAACTGCTGTGGGGGGGAGTGGCTGTGTCATGCCCAGACACATGCCTGCCTACTTGCAAATTGAGTTCAATAGAACAGCGGTGACATACCAATGCTGGCGCTACTGGTAGTCTGAAGTGTTTTGCAGTTCTGTGTCAGACTGTTCTCACTATAAAATCTTACATTAGACCGTCTTAAAATTGGTTAAGGCACAAGAAATAAACATGGTTGTTTGTGTAGTGCTGAGTGCTGATTGGCATTGAAGGGATCTTTCTAAAGAAAGGCTGCAGATTGTCACTCGGAGGGAGCATGAATGCAAGGGTTTATACAAGGTCTTTAGCAATTTCTGTATCAGCAACAATCAGCGACGCGTCAGCTTCATAGAGGGCGGGGTTGTCGAGATTAGAGCCGTTGAAATGAGTACGTGATGAAGACCCAGAGCAATGCTTGATAGCTTCTATCATCAGTCCCTCATCTGACCAAGGACCAAGCGGTCATCCTTTTACATGGTGCCGACAAACCCAGCCTCTTCAAGACAGCGCTGTCTGGACACTATCAGACATCTGCCAGGCACTACACATGACTATTCAGTCGAGGTCTGCTTGCATCAGGAATTCGTTCAAATATTCACTACATTAATATATTTCAGTAGTGCAACGTGGAACTAGTTTTCCATAATAATAATTTTTACTTGTCGTCCTTATATTTTTTACTGGCCTTATTACTTATTACAAGAGAATTATACATTTCTATTTGCGGTGATGCTTTTTAAAAAATTTATTTTCAGGAAAAGAAATTGAACAAATAAGATTATTTTTAATTATTTATTTGATAGATAGATAGATAAATAGATAGATAGATTTTTAATAGCAAAATTTAATATCAAAATAAAGCTCAAATATTTAACTCAAATAAACATTGTTGCACTTGTCTCGTGTGACTATTTAAAAAAAATATAATAATTATTATAATAATTATACATCTATAATGTAACTGTAAAATCAAAAAATGTTTTGAAATGTTGCTGATTGTTTTGCAGTTTTAAACATTTTTACTGATGCTTTTGAGATTATTATAGTCATTTTTGCAATTTCAACCAAACCTCCTCATGTTGTCTAGCTTGACCTTTAGGATACTTTAAATAATTGAGTGATTTCATCAGTGCCAAGGGCCATAAAACAGTAAGAATCTATACCTTGAACAGTTTTGATGTAGCCTTTCATGCTTCATTTCACTAAATCCTGTGATGTCTCATTTAGATTTTTGCTTAATTGCAGGTTCTGTGGGCACAGGTGGGCGAGTTTGCAACCGGACATCCCGTGGGGCTGACAGCTGTGAGGTCATGTGTTGTGGGCGGGGCTATGACACATCGCGCGTGAGCCGCACCACCAAGTGTGAGTGCAAGTTCCACTGGTGTTGTGCCGTTCACTGCAGGGACTGCCAAGAGGAGGTAGATGTACACACCTGCAAAACCCAGTCATGACCCCACCACTCCTGCACTTCCAGAGGAAACATCCCATCTCAAACCTTTGACATTGTACAGTGCTTTTCCATTTCAAAATAGATCAAACACAAATGACCAGTAGCTAAAACCTATGAAGATTTTTTGTTTCACAACTTTTTGAGTAGTTGTACCATTTTTACTTGCTCGTAACACACATATTTATTACAGCTTTTGAACATAATATTTATCTTTAATGTATTTCATATTTTGAACTGTAAATACAAACTCTATGTAATTTAAAATAAAACATATGTTATGTTGGACAGTTGTTTGTAGAAGTTTGTTGTCCTGTTTTGCAGTAAAGAAACTGTTATTTTTTTATGTCTGTGGTACAATTAATAACTAGACTGAGTAAAGAATTATTTTGGAAAACAATTTTTGTGTCTGAAGAATGTTCAGTTTGTATAAAGGCAACTAAAGCTTTTCTTCATGATTCATTCCTTTAGTGGCTCCAAATAAGACCCAGATTATATTAGACATATTATTGTTATTGTGCAATATTTGTAGAGGTGGAGGTCAATCAAACTATGAACCATGAAAATAAATGAAGATAAACAAGAAAACAGTAGCAACAGAAAACGCCACCCTGACCAAAAATAAAAAGGCTCAGTGCTGACACCCTCAGGACATTTCAAATACCTGACTATCGCAAACAATACACCTTAAACTCTTAAAGATAAAAACCTTAGCCCTTAATACGCATTTTTGAGCATTTGCCCTCAAGCTTTGACAATCAGTTGTTTGAAACTTGTATTCTGCCTCAACAATAACCAAAGGATATTGTTTTAATACATGGATGTGTGTGATAAAACTTTTTTTTTTTAATTCCTAAAAAGAGATTTATAAACTATAATTATCATATATCTTATATTGATATATTAACATATATCTATATATAATTATTATACTGTTGGCATTTAAAATGTTGTCTTACTATGTAACAGATTTGCATACATATTTACGAAAAATAATCTTTTAAAGATTTTTAATGATTTTTGTTTGATATGGAATGGTCTTCTGTATTTGGGAACTTGATATGTTAGTTAATTTTAATTAATGTTACCGTCCCGGTTTATTTTGGGTAAAAAAAATCAGGTCTTGGACCATTTGAGGGCAGCAAATACAGTTAAATGCCATATGCACACATGACTGGGTTGCTTTATGGTTTCATATGGGGTAAATATTAGATGTCATATCCGTGCGTACGATTCAGATCTTATCTTATACTAAAAACGGTGATTTATACCCACGCATCGTATTAAAAAAACCTGCAACAGAACAGAAATGTACTTGACTGATTTCAAATTATTTTTTACATTCAATGCAATTCCACATTAGTAACTCATAATAGATTAAAACTGTGTTGAACTTATAAAAATGTGAATGTGAGTTAATTCATGTTAACAAAATAGACCATGGTCTGATTGCAATGCAACCTTATTTACATTGTCGTATTAAACAAAACAAGTCACTGGTAAAAAAAAAAGATAGTTATGGAATTATTAATCAAAGCAATAACAGTCATTTGTTCGCGAATCGAATCGAATGCGTGATTCACCAAAAAGAATCGACGCATCTGAATCATTCTTACGCGTTCGTCCGAGAACTCTTAATGGAACTTATTAAAGCCCAATAAGTATCCCTTCTCTGTTGCTAACTCTATCCTTGACCTTTCTCGTTTCCACGTCACAAGAGTACAATCGAGGCGGAGCAGCGCGCTTGGCTTCGTCTTCCCGCACACGCGCAGCATGGCCACCACGCAAGCGCACGTCTAAACATTTAGCCATCCCACAGGCAGAGCAGTTAGATAGTTAACTGTCAAAGAAATCGGGTGAGCGCCCTCTGAGCGAACAATATTATCCCTGGCGCAGAGGTACGACCCATTCAAGTTAAGTCGCAGCATGTTCACGTTAAATGGATAGCATGTTATGTTATAAGTGACACTATCAGGTTATGTTTAAACTTTAGCGGCTAGCTGGTTGCTCTGGCATGTGAGTAGGTGTGGTTCAGTGGGTGTCCGCGTGCGCTACGTTGTACACCATGTTCTATTAAACGTGGTGGACTTCGTTTGTGCAAATATCTAGCGTCACTTTCGGGACATTTGCCAGAAGAAGTGTGCGTTGTATCGTCATAGGAACTGTCCAGTTATGAAATGGTCAAGAGACAAACTTGAGTAACTTAAGCGTTGGGTGTCTTGCAGTGTTGATATTCACATATCAGTCATTACCGTTTTAGTTACATCTGCATTTCTGTTTCAGACTGGCAGCTCATATACAAGCTGCTGAGTTGAAATAGTTTACCACTTTTATAAAGCTTGTGTCGTCATTTACTCATACTGGGAATATTAGACTGAATCACAACCTCCATCACTTTCGTTGAATGTAAATAAAAATTGAGGCTGTCAGGCGCTACCGTTCTGCCTGCTAACTTTTTGGATCTCCACGGGTGAACGTCATTGTCTTGAGGTTATAATAACATGGTTTATGTTCACATACTTATAGCTTTTGTTTTTGTTAATGGAGTGGGTTTCAGATGGAGTGGGTCCCCCCCAAATTGTACTAGCTAACTAATGCCTTATAAAGTGTGTGTTTGTTTTAGGACTTGTGAACACTGTCATTTGGTCGTGCATGTCCCTGAGAACCTGACGTTTGTCTTCAATGGCTGCCTCTGGCTCCAACACCGCCGTGCCTGAAGGATTTCACTATGAGACCAAGTATGTCATCCTCAGCTACCTCAGCTTGCCCCCACCGCCACGATCAAGACCCTCTAAGATAGTGGAGGGTAAGAATTCACATCCACAATTCAGGCTGTCCAAACTGCCGGCCTGCCTAATTTAATCTCAAAATAATGACAACTTTCAGTGGTATGCTTGTTTCGCTTGTACAGGAAAACAGGAAGCAGTTGCATATTGTAATGCAAGTTTTGTGAAGAATAAAAACCCATATTGTCTGCATTCCCCCCAGTATTGTATATATTCACTGTGCTAACTAGATATCTGGATGCTGTTCTATAATTAAATTAAAATACATGCAATATGCATCAAATTGTGAGATATTTATACAAATAAACATGACTGGAACCGTAAGAGAAACAATTCAGATGTTGTTTGAGAAAAAATAATAAAACTCAAAAGTAATAGTTCTCTCCACGTCTTAGACTTTCCATAGAGCTTCTTTGCAGGACACCACCATAACAGTTTCAGTGTCTAGTAGGGTTTGTCTACAGTTACTTGAGGTCACATTCCTGTTCCAGGAATCTCCATTTTGTCCTTGAACATGGACTATAACTCAAAGTACCGTATACAGAGTGCCGTGACCAGTGTAATTTGATTAAAAAATGCCTGCAGGTATTGCGAGTAATGCATTAACAAATCCTTCAGAGTGCATGTTTACTTTATACTTATGTCGGAGTGCATGCAGTTGTCAAATTTGGTTCTGTTGGTTTCATTTGTTTTGTGTCCGATTCTTGCTTTGACAGGTCTATGGCTTTTCGTTTTGAGGAGACGCTGTAAGGCAGATTCTTATGGATATTTACTTTTTTTATTTAGTCCTTGTGGAGTTTAGAAGAGGATGCATAGAATTTGTCATTGACAGTTAGTCTGGTTGACTTTATTACAGAGGATGGTATGGACTTAAGCTGCCTGTTGGAGATTTGGGAGACTTGGGCATATCAGCGATTCAGTGAGGAATGTCCTGCTCTGGTTTTCATTCAGGCAGCTTTGAAAGTAGCTTCTGATCCCTCTTTCCACTCGACCCGCTCTGCACTCTGACAGACTGTCATATGCGATCAGCGTTGGCTTGTTCACATGCCACTGTTCAGAGTGAAGCTCAGCCTGAACAAAACTGACCAAAGACTGGCCCGGCCTGGGAAAAGTCAATGTGAGCTCCTGTCAACTTTTGTAATGTTGTAAAAGGCTTTGTCTGCTTCACAGTTGTTTTATACACACTCTCTCTAAATCAGTTTCTTTCCCTCTCTAACACCATCTTTTTGTAGTCATTCACTGGGTGGTTGAGAGAGCTGAAAGCCTGGGCCTGTTCCAATGCTAAATAATTCACCAGTGTATGAATGAATAGCCACACAGTCGTTTAAGGCACCACAGAAAAGCCAATGTATTACAGCCACTGTATAACAAAATTGTTTCTAATAAGTTAGTAAAATATGATATTGGCATAGTAAAAGTGGAGTAATTAGAATTTAAAAGTGGGGAAAAAAACTATATTTTTAGATTTTGAATATACTGGACATTAATCTGACTGTATTTGACTAATGCAACAGATCAGTAAACAAGTACTGCAAGATTTCGCTCCGTATCATCAACAAGTTCCAGTTGAGAGACTGTTGAGTCCGTGTTGATTCACTTCTGAATCAATCACCGTCCGAACAAATGATTCAGTTATAAAGTCAGGGACTTGCAACAAACTTCAGTTTCATTTTCTAGCATATAATTTCAGTTCAAATAATGTCATATTTCTGTATTCAAAATGTTATATCTAAAACATGAATCTCCTTACAAATCTATGAGTTTAATTGTACTCCTGTCACCTCTGAACCTCATTAAACATCTAAAAATGTACGTAAAAGCCACTTATGTTCTTCTGTGCCAACTCTGTAGTACAAATATTTTTTTAAATAAAACTAATTCATTGCCAGCTGGTTATGAATTACACAAAAGACTTACTTGCGTTCCCAATGACCCAAAGTTAGTCACAAAATTTGCACTGTAAACATTTTGCTGTAGTTAACGCAGCTGTTTGCCAGTAACTTACTGTAGATTTAAATTTATGTTGTTTACTGGCAACAGTTTG
>JAUCMU010000036.1:4376207-4394475 GCA_032275025.1 Enteromius treurensis
ATATATATATATATATATATATATATATATATATATATATATATTTTTTTTTTTTTTTTTTTTTTTTTTTTTTGACATAAAAATGATGCCATTGCAAAGGTAAAAAGAAAATACCTCTTTAAGTCAATTTAAGGAGTCAAATGTCATGTCGTATTAGGAGGGCTAATTGTTGATGAGAGTTTTTGATTATTGATCAGAATTAGTGTATTTGGAGAAAAGGATTGCATCTTTGTTTGGCTTAGTTTCATCTTTAGTTTTAATTTTCTGCATGACTTAATCAGACATATAGAATATGATTCAGCTAAAGATTTTAATACCTGGAGTTTTCTATTTGGTGTTGGCTTAATATATTTGCATCAAGGTTCAAATAAGATTGCTTGAAAAAATATACAACTTAAGATAAGCAAAATATTTAAGTTAGCTGATGAATATTTAATAATGCTTACACATTTTGTTTATACCAAATTAAGTTTTTTTTATTTTTTATAAATCAAGGTTCAGCTGTTTTTGTGTTTTCTACTAAGTATTTTGTCTTTATGGATTTACAAATTAATAGTCAGTGAATTAAATAAAAAATTAAATGCATTTTATTTACACTTGAACAAGTAAATGATTACATAAAAATAAGATAAATTATTATTATTCATATACAGTTCTATTAAAAAAAACCTTTTTGTTATGCATGATTTTTTGCAGGAGAGAGCCATTCTACACAGGAAGTGGAACGAGAGCGGTATAGTAGCCTGAAGAAACAGATTGAGAATGAAATAAAACAGCTGGAAGAGGAAATTGCGGCCTGTAGGATTACTCCGTATTTTCATGATAAACTAAATCTGAAATCTGGTTTATAGTTTAAAGTCATCTGCCTCTTTCTTTTTCTGCCCAGCTTTTTCTCAGACTGGTTTTGATCAGCTCACATCCCCAGTGTTCAGTCCAGCTGATCCAGAAAGCTCCATAGAAGACAGTCTGGCAGTGCTGGGGGACCGCGTCTCACGGGACCTGGACACACACCTGTCCTCTGCCACTCGCACGCTTCTGAGCAGGTCCTTTTAAATATCCAGGGAAAATTCCTGGACCGTTTTAGTATTTGGAAAAAAGATCTAGTATCCTACTTGGCAGAGGTCCATGGCAGAAAAATGCATTGTGTAAACAGCCTGCACACATGGTTATTATAAGTTGGATCCAAATGAGTTCATTTTTGATATTTCACTTAAATATTGACTAAAGCTTTCAACATATGTTATGCTGATGTTTTCTGAAGAACAAGCAAACTCTAATTAATGCAGAGAAATCTTCCCGTGCAGTGATTTGGACTTTGAGCACTTCAGGGCAGCGGTGGAGGAGGTGTCCTCTCATGCTCAAGGAGGATGGAGCAAGGTGATCCTGAAAACCACTGGGAATTTTCACTGATTGGTAATTGTCTCTGTCCTTCATTTCCTTAATCTGTTATTGTGTTGCTCTGTTTAGGTTTTGGTATCTTTAGTATTGTTACAAGCCCTGCAGAATAAGGGGCAGCCACTGAAAACTCTGCTGCATTATGGTTTGCGCTACCTCGAGGGATCACAAGCAGACTTCATCATTCAGCAGGGAGGATGGGTGAGTGACTTGTATTTGATGGGTGATGTACTCTCTGTGGTTCAGTCTGGATTGTACAGCAGTTTTATTTTTTCATCTATAATGCACATTTTTTATGTCTTCTCATCTGGTGAAGCTGTGCTTTATGAGTTTACAAAATAAATGCACAGCTCTCATGGTGCGTTCACACCGGACGCGAATGAAGCGTCAAGCGCGAGTGATTTTCATGTTAAGTCAATGCAAAGACGCGAATAGACATCCTGCGAATTACTAGCCGCGGTTAGGCTGCCCTCGGCGGATACATGATCACTGAGCACCTGGTGTTCACGTGGAGCTCACGGCTCCGAAATGAGCGAAGCAAACTTTTAAATAGGCGCTCTTTTTTTTTAATAAACCGCAGATTTGTGTTTTAAACAACTACATTATCGCCTGAAATACTCTTAACTGCATTTCATGGCACAATAACAGCAATATTTAGAATATTCCCCTCCACCAATCCAGACACTGGAGCCGCCTGGCAGAATTTGCGTCTGTTGTACGCGCGAATGAAGCGAGTAACCTCAAAATGTTCACGCGTACTACGCGCGAATAGCGCGATTTATTCGTGCAATTCGCGTCCGGTGTGAACGCACCATCACAGTGACAGCTGAACAACCTATTAGAAACTTATGAAATATGACCATATAAGTGTCTAACTTGGTGTCCCTTTAAGCAGTGGTTCTTACCTTTTTGATTCAAAGGTTTGTCCAACTCAAACCTGTAGATAATTAGAATTTTGCTTGCTTATGTTTTAGAAACCGAAACTGGGAAGCAAGATAAGGGAAAAATTAATTGCAAATGAACGATTTCTTTAAGCATTTTAATTGAATTTAAATTAATATTAGTTGTATTGCTAATATGTTCAATTAAAAATGTTTAGGTCCTCTTGCAGCCTCCTTGGGGATTTGCTGAGGCTTCCTAGTAAGTCCTGTCCCCCTGGTTGAGGAAAAAGTCCCTTTAAGAGGTTAAGGTCAGGCAAATCTGGGAATAGTCTGTCACTGTGTTTTTCAAAACCGCTGTCAGGAGAGGGAGCCAAAGTAGTGTTCGTGATTTTAACCTAATTCAGCTGCTGCTGGGTAATTCTAGAACAACACAGTTTTGCTCGATTTATGCAGAAACCGTTGCATAACAAAAAAGGTCCATACAGTCCTTAGAAGTGTTTTGTTTTTATATGTTATGTGGCTTTGTGATAGCTGAGATAATTTACCTTGGAGCATTCTAAATTTATGGTGCTTCTGTCAAGCCATGGTGATCATGAGCATATTTGTTTATGGCGCAACTCTTTGGGACTGCATATTAATGGTTATAATAAAGAATTGCTCTTTAACTTAATGTTTTGCATAGGGTGCACAATCGTTCCCATTTGTATGTAATTTGATAGTTCAAACTGAAGATTGTTCATTTCGGAAGGCTATCATACCCTCATGCAAATGTTTTATGAGAACAGCTCTTCACCTCGGCCTGATGATGTCGTAAAGCATGAGGAAGGTCTTGTTTGTTTATAACGTCCTATTTAGGTCACACTTTGTCTCAGATGAGGGCCGTCCGAATGAAAGACTCAGTTCATGCGTTCCGTGTGCAAGCTGAAGAACTCAGTCAGAAGGATTAATTTAATTAGTGCACCGTTGAAACTGTCACAGGGAGGAGGGGAGACCATTGTTTTGCACTGCCTGCTCAGTACAGGACCACATTCCAGTGATGGAGCGAGAGCTTCGGCATAGATGATACAGGATAAGCATCTGTGAGAGTTTGAATGCAGCTGGGAGGAGTCTAACGAGAAGGAGGAGACCGTGTGCAAACAAACCAGACCTCCTGCTCAGCAGTTCCAGCCCTATTACTCTGACAGCAACCTTTATACTTTCTACGCTTTCTCTCCGCCACTCACTCACTTCATTTTCTTGAGTTCTGCACACTTAGGAGACGAACACAGGCAGGTAGGACAGCTGCTTACTTTAAGGTGTCTGGATCAGATCATTTTCTTGTGGTTCATTTGCACTGAACAATATTAATGTTATGGATTTAGGTCTTTTAGACCTCTTTCTTGGCCTCCATCACAGAATGGATAATAAAATATTCTAAAAAATTCTCCACTCCGTTAAATAGGCCAGTCTGTAAATGTTTAACCTGTTTTAGTGTAGAAATGACTGCAGTTGGAGTGAGTATAATTGTGTTTTGGGCAATCATTTTGTATCTTTTGTGGAAGCATAAATGAAATAGGCCTTGTTCGTGAAGCAATGCATTTCTGTTTGCAAACGGATTCATGCATAAATGGTTAAAACAAGTATAGTGTGACATGGTTTTATGCATGATTATGCAGGAAATAATTTAATGAATGAGACCCAAAGCCAGTGACGTGAATGAGAAGGAATCGGTTTGTGTGTCTTTTCTGCAAAACCCAGCGAGAAGCCATTTTGAAAAGCAAAATGCAGCAATGAGATGTTCCGGCTGATTCAAGCTGTCCGCTCTGATCATGACCAACTCCTGTAGGTCAAGGGAAAGTGTTCAGCGGGGGTAACAGAAACCTGGTGTGTGCGACGTGTGGGACATTTTGTCTTGTGAGTTACCCCACCCTGTCTGGTCTGTACGTAACACAGCGTTGACCTTCAGGGTGTCTGCTGTGCCATGTGACACAAAGATTCTTCAGATGGCTTGATGTGATGTAATTTGACTCCTGTTGTACTGGTACAGGCAAACCGCTACCAAAGCAGTGTGTCCCTGTCTGTATATCAGTAAGTGCTGAGAGCGGCGCCACATCAGGTCGCATCACCCAGCCCGGCCTCTTGCGTAACTACATTTTACAGGCGATGCGCTGCTCTCATCACACAAACAGAGGCCATACGCCACCCCCACACACTCCAGAGATGAAGAACAGAAATAAATCTGATAAATCCTCCTATGAATCAGCTGGAGCAAGGCTGTCCCAGTTTGACTGCCTCCAAACTATTCACAGAGCTAGTTGAGATGGCGACCTCCTGTATGCCTGACATCCTATGGGAGATCCAGAAGAGCAGTACTCTACGTTGGTTTGAATGTATGTACATTTATGTTTAATTGTTTTAAAAGGAGAGAACGGTAACCCATTATCGGTTGAGCTGATGCTCTATTAATGAATGAGCAGGTTTATGTGGTGAGTTCTCAACAGTAGGCTGCATGATGCAGTGGGCAAACATGTCTTCTTATCAGCTGACACAGTTCAGCATTTACAGGCGAATGGTACAGTATGGGGAAATCCATGTATGGTTCTGATATGTTTATCTTTGGAGCAGATGCCTTAACAGTAGAAACTGCCTCGCAAGTGCAAGTCAGAAGCAGTATATACATGTCTTGTGTCTACAGTGATTCTGATCAGAATGTATTCAAATGTAAATGTATGAAATAAGAGGCTTTTTTTAATAACATAAAAAAATCTCATTGACCCACGCTTTATTGAACTTTACTAGCATGTTATACACGGTTCTTGTTACTAGCACAGTATTACCAAATGGTTACCACTAGACAGGTTGTATGCTCTGTGCTCTGTACCCCACCCCATCTTCAATATTGATTTCTTGTTTGAATGTGAAAGCATTTGAGTTTGGCAGGCATGCTCTAGTTTTTGTCTTTAGGTTAGGGTGGAGCGGTGTTAAGGCACCCAAAGCTCACCTAAGAGAACACGCCTTGCAGCATAGCTTCATTTTAGACGGTCTCTGAACAGGAAAGCAAGCCTAATCTTGCAGGAAACATCTATCTTATTCCCCTGTTTCAAAAAGGTATTGTCAATTTGGACTATGCACGTAGGGTTTCTGTTGTTTTAAGTTTACTTCATTACCATACTATTAAATGCTAGAGTCTTTAGAGCCAATGAAGTAGAATGGAAAAAGGAGACCGCTTGGATTTCACAATATTATTTTTTCATGGGTTATTTAATCAGCTTAAAAATAAGTAAATGTTACGAGAGCAAATGCAATTAATGTCAGCTCTGTCCATGTATTTTTCTGTGATGGCATATAAATAGATGTATTTACTTGCCACAAAATATTTTTTGTATGACTTTCATGAGAAATTTGGTGTTTGCATTTGTAAATCATGTATAATATGTGTAGTGCTATACGCAGCACATAATTTATTATACATAACCGTTCGAAGGTTGGGGGCTGGTTCGATATTTTGTAAGTTAATGGTTTTATTTATGTTAAGTAAATAAGTAACAAGTAAAACCTCTACCCTAAACTTTTGTCTTATTGACATAACCATGCATATTTAAGAAAATTAGGTTTGTCTTCACATATTGTTATTTCTTTGATTTGGTTTCATTGGAATCTCTTTGAAGTCATATAGCCTAACTATTTAGGCCTAGTTATTTTTTGGCCTATATACTGTATGTGACAGCAATTATGTATAAGGGACTGTCATATCATATACTGGCTGTGTGCTTATGTTCCTCTCTCTGTTGGCCATTAGAGGTTAATCCAGATGCTGGGGTCTAATGTGTTTTTGAAAGCATTCGTGTGAGGCAGGATTACACGGGAAACTAGATGCACGTGCACAGTGGTGGATTACTGAAATCTAAAAGGTACTGGGAGCAGAATGGTGTCCTTTTATGACGAGTAAGCAAGGGGCAATATTAATGCAAATGAGCACAAACTGAAATATTTAACGACAATGAGTTCAAATTCAAATAGGCTCGTTTTGCATGCTTGACCTAGTTATGGTTGCCATTCAGAGCCCAGTGACTTACGCAGACACCACAGCTGTATCGTGATGTCATTGTGTGGGTGACAGAGGAAGATAAAGTCATGACTAGATAGGAGGGACAGTATAGTGAATACAAATGGAGTGGGTTAAAAACATCCTGTTGAGATCTAGAAAGTTGCCATCAGGTCTGTATCTGTGTATTTTAAAGAAGCTTCATTCAAGTAATTAAAAAAATAAGAACTCATCAAAACTCTTTTCAACTTGACTTGCTGTATGTCTTTGTACTGTAGTCATTTAAAACACAATAACTGGGAGAACTGAATAAAATACACTCAAATGCAGCTAGTAAGCTAACATTGTATTCAGTCAATATCTGTCCATCACTGATACTTATTTAAACTTAATCTTGTTTAGCCAGCTATGAAGTAGAGGAGAATCTATTATTATAGCTGTCTTACCCTTACACTCCACTGGGTGGCGAAAGAGAATTAGTAACAAGTAATCTTGTCATGGTAAATTCAGCTTTACTGTATTAAAGACATGCTGCAATAATTGTATTTGAAAGTCTGTGTACATGTGTGTTTGTCTGTCTGTCTATCTATCTATCTCTCTCTCTATATATATACACACTTTATTTTATATGCATTTTAAAGTTTTGATTAAAACTTAAAAAAAAGTTTTTATTACAATAAAAATTGTAGTATTGTAAAATATTGTTACAATTTAAAATATTGTTACAGTGTAAAATAAAAATAATTTAAGTTTTAATATACTATATGTCTGTACTGTACTGTAATTTATTTATGATGGCAAATAGCAGTTTATTGCACCCTTAATAAATGTACTAACAAATTAACTCCTTTTTGAATGTAATTTTTTTTCTTTTTTTTTTGTTTCTGGAAATTATTAAAACAAGATGTCTAACATGTGATTTGAGAAGAGCATGATCATTTTTTTTTAAATTAATTCCTGCTCATTTGATTTAATTCTTTGTCTAGGTCTTTTGTGTACCTTATGCTTCCTTTTAAGGCACATTTAGTTGTGAAGGTTATCAGTTATGTGGATCTTCATGAGAATGGTTTGCATACAGAAACACCATCTAAAGAAATGCACAGTTAAAAATAAAAAAAAAGCAAGCATGTTTTTTTTTTTGCTGAGTAACCACAGAAGGAAATGCGTATATTGGCTTACCACAGTTATAAAATAAACACAAAACATTTTATTATGACTCAAACCTTGCCAAAACCGTTATGTCTTGCTTCAAAGGTCTTCAACTTCATAAGCAGGTGTAGGAAACGAACAGTGAAACATTTCAATTTTATAGAAGAATGGAGTAGAATACGAATAGAATATTTGTATTTGGAAGAAATATTAAGAGACCAACTGATTGACATATCCCCTTCTTGTATTACAGAGCACTGTGTTTAGCCTGGACGAAGCTGAGGACCCTGGCGTGATCATAGCTGAGGACAGTAACGACATCTACATCCTGTCAGGTGAACAGGCCTTGGATCAGCTGAGCCCTCCTGCTTCACTACTGACTCCTGGAGATAGCAGTGGGCCAGCTTCCTGGCAGACAGAGAGTCTTCCTGTGTCTCTGACCGGACACGAGTCTTGGGCGCAGGTTGGCATGATGGACCCAGAAGATGCCAAGAGTCTGGACAGCGCTGAGGGAGTGGCGTTAGTCGAGGAGCAAAGCGAGAACAACTCGTCGAACTCGGACATTGTCCACGTTGAGCGTGAAGATGCTGAACTTCTAGAAGAAGGAGGGGAAGCGGTGGAGGAAGCGGAGCTCCAGAGCAGCGTACTTAGTGTGCTGGGCAGTGAGAGCGAACTCGCTGCTGTTCGAGAAGAAGCACCTAACACAGAGCCAGTGAAAACCGAAACTGAGCCGTCTGTGGAAGAGATCCCTCCACCTCCAGCCTCCCCTGCTGCTACTGCTGCCACCTCGTTCTCCGTGCCTGAGCCTAAACTTCAATCTCAGCCTATTCCAGCTCCTGTGGAGCCAGAATCATCTCCCCCGTCTGATCTAGAAGCCGAGGTGGTCCAAGCAACCCTGGAGCAGGAGATACTTGCAGAGGTGGATCTGAAGGCCTCCTCCACGGCCCACGAGCTCCCGGTCTTGACCCCTCCCGAGGTGCAGACAAAGTCAGTGCCACATCCTGAGTCCTCGGAGCTCCCTGTGCTGCTATACGGCGGTGCTGCCCTGGTGGCCATCGCTGCAGTATTGGCCTTTGGAGTGCTGGCCTACAGGAAGAAGTAGAATGACTGTCCATGACCTCACTGTATCTCTTGCCCTAATGGAAGCCCCATGGGTCACAGTGCAGCCACAAGCTGCACTTTATGGGAAAACTACTCCTCTTATGTGTCATACCATTTTACTTTCTGTTCTCCTTGCTTTTATTTGTTGGCTCAGTCCAGCTTTATGACAGGAGAGGAACTTGCAGGTGAAGTAAGGTTGCTGTAGTAGTAAACATAGTAGCGATTGGGTCTCTAGGCTGTGAAACAACTAGGTTCCTGGTTCCAAAAGGAACATCAAGGCTTCCGATTCAGAAGTAGTTAATTTGTTAGTGAAGCATGTTTATTCTCATATATAAATATTCGATTTAATGATGTCAGGTTTAATTTTAAACACAAGCTTGTGTGAGTGCATGATTATAATTTTATCTTTTCAGACACAAAATATTAAAAGTGGAAGTCTTCGGATGGATTGTGATCGATATATTCCAAAAAATATCAGTACTTGTACAAGATTACTCGCAACAACCAAAAGCAAAGCATCCACGCATTCTTTAGTGTATATTTTGAATAAATTAGGCTTGCATGAATACTTTTGTTTGAATTCCCCCTTTTAAAAGCTCAAATTAGAAGCCTAGGTCACAGCCTCAGATGGAAAACCCCTTCACTTTGACCGAGACGTTTTGTTTAAGGGATTGTCATTTCCTAATGGACAGCAATTCGCTATAATGTGAACATTTTGTTCTGTTAGGTATAAAACATGTTTGTAGAAACTCGTGAAAATACTACACCAGCACAGTCAATGTTGCTATGGCGACAGGGCACAGTTGACTGAATTTTTCTCAGCGTCAGGAAGCGAAAGATAATGCTAGTCATATTTAGTTTTCTAATATGTTTCTAAGCGTGCACTTTGTAATTAAATGTCCCTGATTGTGGGTCAGAAGCAATTTCAATAAAATCTTATGAAATATTGAAATGAGAATATGATGAAACATTAAACTTGCCGTTTAATCTTAAACCACCGTGATTTAGAAACATCCAAATGGGTTTTGTAATTGTAGAGTAAAAGTAGGTTTGTCTTTTAAATGTCTTCTGAGCCACACAGATCAGTGATTGGTCCTTTTTCTTTGTCTTCTCAAACTTAGTTTCTTCTGCATTTACACCTTGCCTGTACCTTGTGCTGCTATTTGTCCTTGAAAGCTAAAAAGGCCTGCACAGAACAGCCTCCTTTCCCTGTTGTGTGCCTATCCAAAATTTTGGACCCTGGTCAAAACAACAGAATACATTAGCAGAAGTCACACGTGCAGGCTGGATCCACCTGTTTTGTCAGTGGTTGGCAACCTCACGTCAGACGAAAAGAGCTATTTTATTTTTTTTTTTGTATCACAGATGGACAAACGCTGTGAAATAAATCTATTCCATCAAGGGTGATTCTTGTGTGTGTGACGTGTGCCCTGATTTAAGCACAAATGTTATCTTACAGAAACATTGCTTAAATTACAAAAAAAAGACATGCAGACTCTAAACTAAGCTTCCTTTATTTTGTACTGATATGAGTCAGATTTGTTGTAATACAAAAGTGGCGGTTGATCATGTGATATCCTTTACAGTGTGAATAAGATGAGTGTGAGAGATGGAAAATCAAAAAGTAGTCAGAAGCATATTTAGTTTTCTTTCACAAATTTGGTTTAATCAGGATATTATTTTTCATGGCGGTTAAAGAAACAATCAAATGCATAAGACCATAAAACCTAACATGGCCAAAGTGTAAAGAAAAAAAAAAAAGAGTTCAGACAGTATTACAAGGTAAAATAAAAAATCAAAGAAAACTTCAAGCAAATAATTTCTCTTTAAATGCAAAGCTTATCTGTGGGGTGAGAAATACTGCACTACTGTGCCATAGAGATCAATCAAAAAACCAGGCACATGTTCACAAACACTTTTCATAAGCACAAAAGTGAAGGCCATCTCCACAAGTTCCTTCTTAAACTCTTTGGCCCCTGGCACCTGGTCGAGTAAGGCCTGCACTCCATCAGACAGGTGTCCACCCCAAAACTGAATGTTTAAAGAATATTGTACATTTTGTAAGTGAGCAACCATTAGTGTATATTTATAATTAGAGAGTTACAGTCATTTGTCTCACCCTTCTCTGAGATTTGTATAGTTTACTGGTCAAACTGGTAGCAGCTTGAGACAGAACTCTGTGCTCAAGCAGGTCTGCGATTCTGATCAACTCTGCAGCCATTTCCCTCGCTGCCTGAGCCTGTTCAGCATCAGCTAAGGTGGAGGGATACATGAACGGCATTAACAGACACAGACAAATATACAGTACTTTTAATAGAACTAATAATTAGGCATGCAAAAAGCCTATTTTGTTTTACTAACCCTCATGTTGTTTCAAACCTGTATGACTGATTTTCTTCTGCCAAACACAAAAGAACATATTTTGGAGAATACTAGTAACCAACCAGTTTCGTTTTTCTATTGACCTATTTTTTGACCACACAATAGGAAGTGAAACTGTTTATCAACATTCTTCCAAATATCTTCTTTTGTGTTCCACAGACAAAAAAAAAAAAGTCACACAGTTTTGGATTATTATTTAAGATATTAAGACAAGTATATAATTCTAATTATCCCTTTAAGTGTGGGCCCTCATTTCCAATGTATATACTTTAGTTCACTTTTGCTGTCACCTAGCCCTAATCTAAAGTTAAAGGCCTAGCACTAGATTACAAGAATATTGTAGCACTTTTTCTTGATACAAATGATGTGAACTTGACCAAAAAAAAAAAAAAAAAAAAAATTGTATTTATATTACATTAGATATCAGGTATTTATAATCAGTTATCAGCCGTAATGTAAAAAGAATCATTGGCTTGTTGGTATTAAACAAGGAACACCTTTAATTAAAATAAGAGGAAATAATATACCTGGTAGTAGAGGCTGAACTTGATTCTGAAATTCATGTAGAAGTTCTCTGTGGCTGACTGAGAAACTGTGTCCATCGGTTTGTAACTCCTCATCACTCTCGATATAATTGTGATTTGGAGGCAGCCTTAGCTTTTCATCAAGATAATCAAGCTGTATTTTGAAATAGCTATTTTGGCAGCCTTTTTGCTTAAGGAAGGAAAGGAGCACCAGGGAAGTGTCTGGAAAGCGGTCAAAGTTTCTGTTGCAGTCCATTGCATACAGGTGCACTGCAATTCAGGAAAAACACTTAGTTTCAATTTTATGATCATATTAAAAGAAATGAGTCACTGCTAAGGTTTTGCAAATTGCAAGACTGAACATGAACAGTGAACATGATCAACATTCAAATACATGAAATATATTTAGATGCCATAGATCCAAGTTTATACTATTCAGTATGCCTGTGTCTAATTAACCATGTTTAGGGGATACATATATGAACACAGAAGTGAGCTACACTTGACAAACAGTACTTTTGAGACATCCTTGACTGTAACACTATCAAAAAAACAAAAAAAAAAATGTTGTAAACATGCATAAAGTTTTCTGTTAAGACAAAATTTTTAAACCATGACATGCTCCACTGTCTAAGCTACAGGAATGCCACAGCTGTAAGGTTATGTAATGCATGACGCATATTGCATTATATATATATATCTATTACAGCTGTATCTAAAAACAATATCTCTCGATCCATAGATTGATATATACCAAAATTAACGTAAATATATTTAGTTCGTGTTTATGCGACTGTGGGAATTCATCAAATGAAATATATCACAGTTCTCAAAAACCAGCTAACCGTTATGGTTATGATATTAACCGTTTATTAGACAAAATTGCTAGCTAACATTATTCGGTGATTATTTGTGATTGAGGGTTACGTCATTTACACACGTTTCACGTTCAGAAGATAGATTTAACCGTTTACAGTGTGTTTGGTTCCCCCGTTTTTGTAGAAAAGAGATCGGTATAATAAAACAAAACAAATATAAAACACTATTAACTTAGACCATTACTGAACATTACAGAGTGAGAGAAGCGTATAATATTAATCTATAATTGGGTAAATAGAACCATAAACATGTGAGTGAATGTTTAAACCTAAAGAAATGCACTGTCGAAACACTTTAATGTTACACAGAAACTACGGTAAACACTCGCTAGGCTTCAATCTAAGTTAACGTTAGTAGCAAAAGTACCGGTGGTGTGCTGAATCCTACCCTGAATAGTATTTATTCTCCTTTAAACCCTGGCTATATGTGTGTGTCAACTGTACTTTCCAGTGAAGAAACAAACATTTGTTACTTACCGAGACTCAAACTCAAAACATCACATAATAGCGAAGCACTGTCGCCTGATAAACAAACACAAATGCGCTCCTCCGAGCCTCGAGAAGAAACTCCGCCTTTCTACGTCACATATGACGCTTCACAGTTACAAAGAAGGCGTGGTCAAAATCCTAAAACAGCCAAGACAAGAATTCCCCTAGTAATAAATAGCCTTTAATAAAAACTGTGTAAGATGTTGTTCACTTAATTTAAAAGGTATATAAATTATGGGTGACCAAAGGCATTGGTAAAGATAAACGGACACAATTCGTGGTGTGAACACGCGACTTTCTCCTCGCTCTTATCTTCACTTTAGGAGAGTGGGGTTTTGAAAATGGAGTTCCCCTTCTGTTAGACTGCACAGACTAGATAATAGATCATGAGGAAAAGATGGCTAAGAAAAAATAATGTGTGGACAGAGCAGTAAATACCAAACTAGAGCATTCAGACTGAAACCAATGTCCAAGACAATATTCAAAGACCATACCACCTTCACAAAAAAAACCTCATATCATATTGTTATACAGGTTTGTGTTTGAACATTTGAACTTAAAAACGTACTAAAAGCAAGGTCCTCAGAGAAGTGCGGTCTTTGCACTTAACCACTTACAGGAGGTTTCCTGCTTCTGAAGACCACAGATGTGGGCAGAACTGCAGGATGGGGATATGCTTAGCTTTTTAACACTGCTCTGAAGCAGTATTCGAGATATTGCAGGTTTGCCATTTTTAAACATCTTGCAGCCTTGGCAAGACCGCAAATGTGGGCGTTTACATAGGAAAAATGGTCACACAGCATTTAACATTTAAAACCTTTATTTACAATTAAAAAGCACCAATTATTTGAAAAAGATAAATGTGCCATTCAACAGCAAGCCATAAATATGCACCGATTCATGCCACAAATGAAACTATGAGCAATGGCAGTGTTAAGGGTTAAGACAAAAAGAGGATCTGAAGTTTCTCCAGTGACAAAACGCTGATTAATGCAAAAGCATCTGACTGTTGCATTCCAGAAATACAGTATGTAGGTCTGATGACATGCAGTACATGAAAAATTCAGTGCTAGTATCCAGGGAAACCAAAGCTCATTGAACGGGCGGCACTTCTGCCCACAAGCTTCCTTCCAGCTCTTTTAAGAGACCCTTGTTGTGATGCCTGTTGAGGTGAAATAGCAGCCAATCGGGCCTCCTTGAGTTCTCTAAACGGAAATAAAAAGGCATTTTAAGTTAAGTCCGCTACAAGCATAAGTGATTAATCAAAAACAAGTAAATACATGCTACCTCATGAAATTGAGTACTAAACAGTACAACGCATCTCACCTTTCCAGCATAGCTGTTCTGAACTTCTCCACATTTAATTCCTTGCGAAGTTGTGCAGCTAGTTTGCCAGCTCTCTCCTTGCGCAGGACATCGTGGCGACACAATGCAGATGCAGATGGCCTAGTAGCAGGATCGGGATCCAGCAGCGTCTATCAAACAAGTATACATGTTAGGTTTTTATTTTTTGTATTGAGCTAAGACTGATCCAATGTTATCAACATGAAAACCACCAGTACAGTTGAAAAATTCTCAAAAAATTCTCATGCATGTACAAGAATGTAGGGAAACTACACATTAGCATTCTGAAAGTTGGTTTTATGCCCTCTGCTGGTGGAATACAAATATGTGATCCTACCCTCACACAACATACATTGATGAAAAGCTTATTTATATAACTAAGTGTATAAACCTTTACACACAAGATGTGCTGCTTACTAAAAATGTACCTTTAGAAGGTCTTTAAAGGGTGCTGGTAATTCCTGGGGCAGGCTGGGAAGCTCACCCTGCCTGAGGCTGTGCCAGTTATCTCCATTCTGAGGAAGTGGTGGAGCTCCGGCAGCTAATAAAACTGTCAGGCCCAGTGCAAAAATATCTGCTTTAGGAAGATGTGTATAGTCCTGCAAGAGAAAGAGAGAGAGAAAAGGCAACTTGTTAAATTCACAGCTTGTTTTCCCACTCATACCCACTGCATACAAGATGACTGTAGTGCTCTGGATAAGACTGCTACAGTTTAAACTCTGCAACAAACGGAACACTCTGATCCAGTTCGAACAAATACCTTACCTCACGCAGGACCTCGTAGGCCAAGAAGCGGCTGTCCCCTTCCTCTACCTGAGGACTTGAGATGGACGTTACGTGACCCAAGTCACCTAAAGAACAAGATATTCATGATAAATCACATACTTGACCATGGACCACAAAACCAGACAGTTGCATTTTGCAAAATTAAAATTGATACTATCATCATTTGATTTAGGTGATACACAGACATTTTTGACATATGAAAATATTTGTTTAAAGAAACTCCCCAAATGTTTTACTCTGTTGAAAATGGTTTTGTATAGCCGAAATAACTGACTGAAATAGAGGCATTTTGTCTGAAATTCATTTTTAAATTTGGGTACACAACACCCTAAACAGCATTTAGAGTTCTTAATACTACCAAAAATAGTTTCCTCTAAATTAAAACTTTAATTTTACTTTTGATTTGATTGAGTCATTTTGGTGCATCGCTGATAAGGAGTTTACTTTTGGGGCAGTTCAAATCCATGACAAATCATTTATGCATTTAAGGGTGAAACAAATGGACAGGTAGGTAGATACCAATTTTATACACAACCCCAGAAGACGGGGGTTCATCCTCTTCGCTATCTCCCTCTCCACCTGCACTTGAGCTGGGGTGACGGCAGATGAAAATATTACCTAAAAAGAACAGAAATTTAAAACATGTGCAAGTCCAGTTTCATCAGTATATAAGCATGCGAGAAACAAAGCTCACTGGGTTTAATGTCGAGATGCACTAGCCCTAGGCTGTGGATGTATTTGAGCCCCATGGAAACCTGAAGCAGCAGATCCCTCAGCTCAGAATCACTGAAGAACTCTGCTTGCTCTCCTTTTTCAGTTATAGCATCATGGAGGCTACCCCCTAAAAACACTTGGAGTTAGCGTAGTTCTCAAAGTAAAAACGGTCTCAACTCCAATTACCAAACACATGACAGTCAATATAGTCTTGCGAGTTTTTGTCCTACCATCACAGTACTCGTTTTGTATAATCATATGGTCATCCTCAGCCCACGCGGAGTAGTATCGCACAACATGAGGGTGATGGCCCAACACCGCATGTGCATACACTTCCTTTAAGGCCAGCTGCCTAAAGAGGGGAAGAAATAAAATTGTAATAGTCTAAGATTCATTGAGGAAGCACAAAAACCATATACAGAATCTAACCATATTTAGAATGTCATTTTAAATTTGGAAAACTGAGAACAATAAGCCCAATGTGGCTGGCAGTGCTGACTCACTCATTGGCGGAACCTGCAATTGGCCTGCGCGAGCGCTTGATGGCGTACATGCAACCATCCAACCTCTTCACACATCGATACACTGAACCAAACTCGCCCACGCCGATGCAACTCAGCTCTAGAAACTCACTCTCATATCGCGACAGCATGCGGGCTGACACTGCTGGCCTCTGAAGGCCAACAGATGGGAGACAGTGTGAGAGAACACAGATTTGCCCAAGCGTTTGGTGGGATTACGAAGACTTATAAACCTACTACATAAATGACAAGAATAAGCAATGGTTTTTGAAACCGTACCTTTGAGGGGAGGAAGAAATTTTCATCCTCTGATGAGTTCTGAGTTTCCTTGGATCTGTAAGTGTACTTCAATGTCAATCGAGTTCCTCCACATGCATTACTTTGAGGAGGAAGGAGCAGTTACCTTTGTGCATCATCATCATCATCATCACTCCTTTGGCTCTTCCTCTTGTGGTGTTCCCTGTTCCTGCGCACCGTCTCTGGTGTGAAAGGGTTAACGTTCACTGAGGGCACACTATCAAAAGCAGCAGACAAACGAAGGAATCTTTGACTGCGACATGGCTTGATGCTAGAGCAAGGGAGGGTCGATTTAGACAGCAAACTCTGTAGGTAGAGGAAGTTCAATGATATAAACAATTCTTTACAGGGTCAAATGTATAGTTACTGCGAAAGCATACAGCAGATCATCATCAAATTGAAGTTGACATTAAACGGCACTGCAAGGTCACCTTTGGTGTACTGGGGGAGTCACAAAGCCGAAGTTTTTTCCAGGCAGCATACGGAATGGGAGAATTTGGGGAAACCGTGATACTCCTGATGCGGTGGCGCTGTACCCGGGGTGTCCGACAGGGGCTTCTGACCGGAGCACTCCTGTGCGTCCATTCATCAAAGCTATTGTCGCTGCTGTCCTCCTCTCCACTGCTGGAGAAGTTAAGAAGCTGCGGTGCTGCATTCACAGAGGCCATTTCAGACCACTGCACTCAATGTCAAAGATGTAAGAAAAAAATAGGGGTTAGTATAGAAATTAGGCAACAAACATGTAAATTAAATGAACTTGATAAAACAACAATCAAACAATATGGATAACTAGAGAGTGGGATGATTGATGGCCTATGCAGTTATTTATGGTGTTCAATAAATTTGATTTCAGCAATCATGACCTGCTGTTTTACTGTAATTATTTATTTTACATAATATGAAGTTAAAATTTACACACACACACACACAGAGAGAGAGAGAGAGAGAGAGATTATAAGAGTAACGTTAGTCTCCTTAGACAGGCCTCAGTATCTCTAGGATCTCATGTTTGTTGTGATAATCAAAACATTTACAGATTCTCGCAAAACCTATCTTGCATAGTTACTTGGATGGTCTTATTGTGCCCTTTTTGAGCAACATAAAAGCTATTCCAACTTACCCTGATATGAGCTCATGGGCCACCACGCTTGAACTTGGCGCGACAACGTTAATGAGGTCCTTTAACGATGGGCGGAGTGCTTCCAGCGTTAATTAACTCCGCTAACTAGCGTCAAAAATGTATTATTATTGACTCGGATCTTTTGAATCTGTTGACTAACGTAAATAATGATTTGTTCAGATCTGTTTACAACTTCAGTCCATTAACTTTAACCCTTTTTCTGCATAACAGTAAGAATGGGTGACGGTTTATTTTATGTTTGAAATTCTTTGAATGATTTAATGAGTTTTAATATTTACCAAATGAATTATGAGATTTAATGTAAGTTTTAATATTTCCCTGTAGGCTATTAAGTAAGATGTGAATGAACTCAGACCGATTCGTTTATTAAAGGGGGCGTGTACGTTTACTGGTTTTCATCCAATGAAATGCTAGTTCACAGCCCACAGTCAAAAACTATTGGTTCGTAGTCTTTCGTCAGTCTTTAAATGGAGTAAAGTGGTCACGTGCTTCAGGAAATAGGTGTGTTCGAGATGCACTACACTAGCCTGCCACCGGCTGGCGAGAGCAGCCCCTTGCACTCGGCGGAGGAGTAAAGAGACGGCCGTCAGGTCGGACACTTATAGGTTTCCGTCTTGGTTAATAGCATCCTTATGATGGGAA
>JAUCMU010000036.1:4402756-4419801 GCA_032275025.1 Enteromius treurensis
CAATGTATTTTTGGCTATTGCTACAAATAAACCCCAGCGACTTAAGACTGGTTTTGTGGTCCAGGGTCACATATACTCACCTCTGGAAGATTGAGACTAGCAGCACTGGCCTCTATCTGTGAAGCACCTTCTATGGACTCCATCGGGTTCAATGCTTTCTTAGTTCTGAATGACAAAGCATTATTTATACCCCAAAACCTAGAAAGGTTCTAATGGCAAAGTTAAGCAGACCAAAAAAAAGTGCATTTCTCCTTTCACAAGCAGTTTTGGGAATGACACTCACCCCTCAGTGATGAACTGACCAACTGTGAGGGAGTCGGAGTCTAGAGTTATCACCATAGAATCGTCCTCACGCTGAATATACATAAAGCACCACCAATCAGGACAAATTATATTGAATTTATATTACATTCATTCCCATGAAAAGCAACTATTATGTTAGTACTCACTCTCTTGACAGGGTTTTGATTGTGTGTGCTAACTGTGAGCTCCAATGTGGAAATGTCTTTACTCTCCCATCGCTCTGGCTCAGGCTCTTTCGGTGGCTCTACCAACAGAAAAGATTGAACATGAGTTAAAAAAAGGTTAGACATTGATTAGTCTCAGCCACAGACGGCACACCTATGAACCATTCGCTGAACGTCTGATTCATAAAACACACAAAATAGAAATTGTAATAACGAGCACTTGTGATCAGCTAAATGCTGGATTTCCAAAATGATGTGAAGTTCACAGCATAGACTTGTTCTTGAATAAAATAATTACATTTCGAACCTGCTTTGAGACAATATTAGAATGCTAATATCCCTAAGCTATATTCTATATGATGAAATGCCTATAAAAGTGATAAAACACCTGCTATAGGAGGGTTCCAGTAGTTCTGGAGTCTGCGATAGATGCGGTACAGGAGGTTCGGCCGGGGTGGTATTTCAGTGGGAAGGTCAGGTGGACGGGGTACAGGCGCCAGATAGGAGAGGGAGGACTGGTGAGACTGTGGCCACTGCTGGAAGAGAGAAGATATTGTGATGAATCCAATACCAATCCATATTACGTCCTCAATATACGGTGCAACTGAGCTAAGTCATTACAGTACTCCTGTTAAAACAGTGCAAAGCAGCACTCACCTTCAGGCTACTAAACCAGTGTGCTGCTCTAGTTTTCAAGGGGCCAAGATACCAATATCTTAAAGGAAAAACTCACATTAGAAATACACATTCGCATTTTTTTTATTTACTCTGTGAATAAAAAAAAAACTATAAGCATACTTGCTGATAGAAGAAGCGACATCCCTGAAGGCACCCCAACGTAAGCCTAACAGAGCAAACACTGGCTGTTCCTTCTCACTCTGAAAACAGAGGTTACACAATCAGCTTTTCAAAACCTTTCAAACTTCTTTTTTTTAAAATGCTTATTAAATGTACTTTTATCTGCAGAACATCCAGTGGAACTGTTTCTCCTTTCAGTATTGACAGGGTTGCAGAGGTAATGTGCCTGGAAAAACAGAAATCGATGGCATCGGATCACAGCACGCTTTTCTACATTTTGGCCAAAAAACATGTTGAAAAGAGGTCATGAAACTTACTGTACTTTGTTGTCAGAGACCAGATGTAGACTCTGACTCAAAGTGTTACTGGAACCCAGAGGAATGAAACCGATTGGTATTTTACTGAAGGTCACCTGTCGTTACAGTAGTTCACATTCAGAAAACTCTGGAATGCTCAATATAACTTAAACCAGACAGTTTTATTATTAGTAAATACCTCATCAACTCTACGCAGTAGGCCAGTTATCACCTGTGTGCAAAAATCAACACATCGTAACATTTAAATATGGTTAAATGGTCAGAAATGTGTTTTTTTTTTAAATAATCCCCCTTTATAAAGATGCTTTTGTACCTCCTGTAATGTCCCATCACCACCAGCAATGATCAGCATATCCGTTTGATCCATAAATTCCATGAGCTTTTTCCCCTGCCCTTCATAATCAGTCTGAAACAGACAATTGAGCAACACGTTTCAAATTATGAATACATTAAATTACACACAAAAAAAAAAACCTGTACCAAAGGATCAATAAAGAATGATACAGTACCTTCACAATTTTGACCTCCACACCAGCTAAGTGTAAAATGGGAGCTGCATTCTTCTCAAACAACCTATTGGCTTTTCTGCAGAAAAAATATAACTATGATAACACAAACAAACATAGCTTAAAAAAATTATTTACGGCTCAGTGTATAATCATACCCATTACAGGCAGCAGGATTTAGAATGACAATAGCTTTCTTCAGATTCTCCTGAGGTCCAATTAACTGATGACCAAATGCCTGGAAATCACATACAGTAAAAAGCACTGAAATTAACCTTCAAGTACCAGGTATGAGGGTCAATACAGTTAGCTAAAACTATAATGTTTGTCACTTCAAATAAAATAAACATAAACATAAAAAAGATTGGAATTTATTTCACTTCAACTTTATTTCAATTAGTTGCCCAGCAACCGCTCTCTTGTTTTCATTTAGTTTAACCTGATGTACTAAAATATACATATTCCTTACCCTGGCTTCTATACATGCTTCTCGCAGCAAGACACTGTCACTGTGAAAAAAGTAAATTGAGTAAAGGACAAATGAGTTGATAGACAGACAGACAGAAGTTAGATAGACGCATAGAAATTAGTCAGATATGAAGTAACACAAACCAGTGCTTTCCATACAGCCAATGTCCTCCATATGACAGCACACACACAGCAAATGTGGATTTTTTCCAGTGATTTCTTAAAGTCCGAAACACTTTCACTACTCGAGCCATTATTTCTTTTTAGATGTCCCAATCAAGGTACGCTACTGCAGGCAGAAAGCAACCAAGTGAAGTGTAGATCTTCACCGTTGACATTCCATCGTTTTCTCAAAGCATGACCGGTGCAACAACAATATTCATCCTCCAGGGCAACATACGTTCCGCAGCCCATTTTTATGGTAAAATGTGATTATTTAGTACTTTACCTCTGCAATAAAAGCTATAATTCACATCTCAAATAATTATGTAGTCTTTCTATGTTTTAATGATGTTTTACTACATCTGTTCGTGACAAAATGACAGTGCCTGTATCTTCCGTACAGAGTGGGATTGAATTTAGAGACGGACCGATTCCGGTGCATGCGCTGTAACGTTTATATACAAACAGACATGACAGTCTCATGTACACATTTGACAGTAAGCATAATTATTATTTTCTATAATATAAACATTTGAATGATAAGTTGTTAATAACCAGAGGAAGAGTCAACCATCCTTTTAGTTTTCCGTCGAGCTGATTTGACAGCTATGGAGGTTGAAAACTTCGTTTCCAAGACTCTTGAGCTCCTGCAAGAAGAGAGAGAAGCTGAATTAGAAGAAACACGGTAAATGATACACACACGCAAATATATATAATCTATATCTTCTACACTTGTTCTTCACTTGTATTTAGCTGTTCATTTCCATTACCCAAATGTATTCAACACGTCTTGTTTCAATATCGTTTTTATTGCCAGAGCATGGCAGGAGAACTTATCCCTCAAGAATTTACAGCACAAAGGAGTGTACCTGCTGAAACTTCAGATCGCAAGCCAGCACACTGGCATGTATGGCAGACTCCTGGTAGTTTTTGAACCCAGGAAAAGTATAGGACCCTCAGTTCTACCTAGCAACACCTTTGGACCTGGTGAGACCTTCTTATTTATTGAATTACTTGATTGACCAATGAGAAATTGACATTTAACTCAAATACCACATCCTATCTTTTGTATTGTGTTTATAGGTGATATTATAGGTTTGTATCAGTCAGAGGGTCAGGGTCAGCCGTCTCAGTTGGGTTCAGGTGTTGTGACACGTGTTGCTCAAGCATCACTGACAGTGGCTTTTGATGACACGCAAGATGGTATGAACTTGGACAGAGATGGACTTTACAATCTAATGAAGCTGGCAAATGATGTAACCTACAGGAGACTCTCAAGGTATGTGAGTAAAAAAACAGCTTAATGAAATATGCTCTACATGCACGGGTTTATCAACTGAGTTATGTTTTTATGCATGTAATTATGTGAATGAAATTGTTGTTGTATTCATGATGTATTTCGTACTTGCAGTGCCTTGAAGTCTTTAAATGGATACAGCAGTGGTCCTGCGTCTCACCTGATCAGTGTCCTCTTTGGTTACACAGAACCAGGGATATTATCACATCAGCGTAAGCATATTCACAGAGTAGCATGTGAAAGGGATCTAAAATACAGCATTGAACAAAACTCTAGTACAATGGGGTCTTAGGACTGTTTTGATTTATTTTATTGCAGATGCACTAGACTTTGGCAACACTGGATTAGATCATTCTCAGAAAGAGGCTGTGTCGTTTGCAATATCACAAAAAGATGTTGCAATCATACATGGACCACCAGGGACTGGCAAAACCACTACAGTTGTTGAAGTAATCCTGCAGGCGGTAAAACAGGAACAAAAGGTAAGCAAGATATAAAACTCTTCATTTCCTTAATTAATGTATAGATTATTGTATGTGATGTAGATGCAGTATTGTGGTGAACATATAAGTAAATGTCAACAGGTCCTTTGCTGTGCTCCTTCCAACGTGGCTGTTGATAACTTGGTGGAGCGCCTGGCAAAGAGCAAGGTCAAGGTTTTAAGATTGGGTCACCCTGCCCGTCTGCTCGAGTCGATTCAGAAGCACTCGCTGGATGCAGTCCTTGCACACAGTGACAACACCAACATCATTTCTGATATTCGCAAGGATATGGACAAAGTTTTTGTAAGATTTAGTTTTATCGTAATTGTTTTGAGTTGTAAATTTAGGCAGAACAAACTTGTTTCAGCATTGAAACAATAAAAAGCATAGCCTTTGATACAATTTTCAAAGAACAATATCACAAGAACAAGTAAAATATTCAGAAAAAATGATAATTAAATAATATTAATAAAAATATTGTTCCGTAGGATGCATATACAAATGAATTCCCACTATTTAGCTGCCAAGAATATGTCTTAGTAAGGTGATATTTAAATGCTTAGTTTTATGATAATTTTATAATTGTAGGGAGAAGCATGCAATACAATAAAAATTTTAGAGGATTTGATGCTCACATTTAAGTGATGTATGGATAATCAAGTGTTAAAATATAAGAAAAAAAAATCTAAATTAGTAATTTCACAGCAAAAATATGTGTACCACAACCAGAAGTAGACTGTTTTATTATTATATTAATTGAATGAAATTATATAAAATTAAATTGAATGAAATTATGCTAATAAAATTTGATTATATACAATTATATAAAGTTTTGAATATGTTAAAAATCTTTAGAGCCCTTATAAATTTGCATATCATAAATGGCAGAAGACCATATAGTATTCACATATGTGTTAGGGCCTTGTTGTAATAGTCCAAATTTAAAAAAATAAATAAATAAATGCATTGACAGAATGAAATAAAGAAGGCTCGAGACAAAGGCCAACGGAGCAATCTGAGACGGGAAATCGGGGAACTGCGGCGAGAGCTAAGGACCAGGGAGGGGACAGCTATCACTCAGATCCTGAAAAGAGCAGATGTTATTCTAGCAACTAACACTGGTGAGTAAACCTTTCTTAGCAGTCATCAGTTTTATTATGCGATATGTTTGTTTGTTTATGCCTGATTTAAACTCTGATATGATTGATTTGTGTAATACAGGAGCCTCAGATGAGGGTCCACTCAAACATCTTCCTAATGATCATTTTGACCTGGTGGTGATAGATGAGTGTGCTCAGGCTCTAGAGAGCAGCTGTTGGATCGCTCTGCTCAAAGCACGCAAGTGCATACTGGCTGGGGATTACAAACAGCTGCCACCAACCATCAAATCACAGAGGTATGAAGGAAAAGGAATATATCTCACTGATGTGAATTATTTGGTTTATGGGATCTATTCTTGATGAGCTCGTAACATTTAGCATTTTCTATTAATATACATTATATTTTGTTCAGTATATCAGATTATAAATGTTTTTTTTATTACATTAATTGCTTGAATGTTTAGTTGAAATGTACTATCATAATAATAATAATAAAATATATCTATATGATAAATGTTATTTATCTTTCACAGTGCTGCATCTAAAGGCCTGTCTGTCAGCTTAATGGAGAGGCTGATAAAGAAATACGGAGACTCGGTGGTTAGAATGTTGACCACTCAGTACCGTATGAATAGTGCTATCATGCAGTGGGCTTCAGAGCAGATGTATGAGGGCAAACTAATCGCACACACTTCAGTGGAGAAACACTTGCTTAGGTATGCAATTTAAAAATATGTTACACGTTTCTGAAAAACATTTACTTTTTTACAGTGTTGGCCAAGTACGTTGTTAAACTGCTATTAATCACCAAGAACTGATCAAAATGTATCAAAAGGGACAGTAGCAATATTTGTGTTACAAAAGATTTACATTTTAATTCAAATAATTTTGTACTTTCCATTCACCAAAGATACCTGAAAAAAATGTATCACCATTTCCACTAAAACATTCAACATTGACATTAAATAAAAAGAATGTTTAATGAGCAGCAAATTATTAGTATTAGGATCATGTCCCACTAAGGATCGTAGTAATAGTGGCTGAAAAATCAGCTTTGCCATCACAGGAAAAACTTTCACAATATTTACTATATGTTTGATCAAATAGATGCATCATTGGTTAGCATAAGAGATTTCGTTCAAACCCTTACCTTCCCCAAACCTTTGAATGGTACTGTATATTTTAAGTGTGCTAGCAACCCTGAAACATAGAGAAAGATTTATTTAAAGATAACTGATTGGATCTTGAACAGAGACCTGACTGGTGTTGCTGATGTTGAGGAAACCCGAATTCCTCTTTTGCTCATTGACACTGCAGGCTGTGGCCTGAATGAAATGGAGGACACAGATGAGCAGTCCAAAGGAAATCAAGGTTGATATCAGCTCCAAACACAATATTAGTGCTTAATGAAATGCCTATTGAATGTTTTTTTTTAATTCTCTAATGCTTCACAGGAGAGGTAGATATTGTTGCTCTTCATATAAAGGCTCTTACTGAGGCTGGAGTCCGAGTCAAGGACATTGCGATTATTGCACCCTATAATCTCCAGGTGAGATGCTTTTCAAACAACTGATGTGTAAAAGAGCAAATTCTTTATAAATGCCTGCAAATCAGTGACACTTTACTGCTGTTTCAGTGTAAATAGTGCGATTTTGTCTTTTTAAGGTGGATCTTTTGAGACAGAAACTGTCTCATAAATATGCTGAGCTGGAGATCAAGTCTGTTGATGGCTTCCAGGGCAGAGAGAAGGAGGCAGTGGTGTTGTCATTAGTCAGGTCCAACAGGAAGGGTACGCCAAGTTTGTGCTTTTAGTAAATTCAGACTTAAATATACATTTTTGTCATTATATATTTCCCTTCATGTTATTTCAAACCTGCATGTGAACATAATGATTTATCTAACATATACTTTAAAGGTGAGGTTGGATTTCTTGCTGAAGATAGAAGGATCAATGTGGCTGTGACTCGTGCCAGACGCCAGCTTGTGGTAGTGTGCGATTCTCAGACGGTTGGAAACCATGACTTCCTCAAATCCCTAGTGGACTATATGTCTGAAAATGGAGAGGTGCGTACTGCCTTTGAGTACCTTGAAGACTGTGTGCCACAGAATTACATCCGCGACGAAAAGGACAAGCAGATCAACAGCAAAGACACTGCATCTACGAAACAGAAGCAGAAGAACCAAGGCACGAAAACAGAACAAGAACAGAAAAAAAGTGCAAACAACAAAAGTAGAGGAGTGAGTCAGTCTAATGTTCAGCTTGACCAACATAAAAACACTAATTCACACCATCCTAAACCCAAAGATGCCGATCAAACACAAAATAGGAAAAAAGAGATAAAGGAACAACTTCTGAACTTTCTGAAAGACCCAAACAAGACAGAGCTACAGTTTCCTTCCACACTAAACTCTCATGAGCGTATGCTGGTCCATGAGCTCTCTGAAGAAATGGGTTTGAGCCATGAAAGCCAGGGAGAAGGGAAAAATCGTTGTATCACTGTGTCCCGGTCCCCATCAGTACTGAAGAAGGCAGTGGAGCCCGAAAAATCCGACATCACTGCATGTGCAGCGGCGAAGCTACCAGATGATTTACAGAAAGGACCCCCAGAGCCAGCTGTTGATCTGAAAAGCCTGCATTTGGAACGAATGCACCGGGAGCAGGAGAAACGAGAGGAGAAAAAGCAGGAAAAACAACAGAGTTTGAGACGGGAACCAGATCCCAAAGCAAGTAAAAGCCAGTCTGTTAAGAAACCCAAAGGAACTTCTAAAGGTTTGTGTTTTGTCTTCTGAATTGATTCAGTACTTTCATTCTGTTACACATCGTAGTTAATATGTCTTTCTTTCATAGGAAACACTAAGATAAAAGCAGGAGCCACAGATATAGCTGCAAGTGCCATGCCAGAGGACGATTTTGATGCTCTCATCAATGCTGTGGTTAAAGCCGACAGTGTTTGTGGTTTTGTGAAGTGCAAAGCCAGTGTCCTGACACTAGGGCAGCTCTGCCTCTATTGTAACAGGCAATACTGTCTGAGTCATCATATACCTGAGGTAACTTACTTTTTATTTTATATTACACGTGCCATATCATGACCAAATTTTGACAAAAAAAATGTTAGAGTGAGAGTTAAAAATTTAAATATATTTTAAAAGAATACAAAATGTATAATATGCCCTTTAAAATGTAGTAACTTGAAGTAACGATTTAAAGTAAAGCATTTTGTTCTTTTTTTAGGTGCATGGATGTGGAGACAAGGCAAAAGCTCAAGCTAGAATGAGGATAAGTAAAGAAGGGGTGCTTTATGCAGGAAGTGGACAGAAGGACAAGTCAATGGATCCAAATAAAAAAGCATATCTGCAGAGAAAACTAGACTCTAAACTCAAAGATTTGGCATCTCATAGAAAAACTAAAGCCAAAGACAAAGAGAACTGACATTTTAGGAGACACTAGATCAATCTGATGTTGTTTCATTTATATGTGATGGGTATTTACTTGAAACGTATGCATAGAAAGGTTTCTACACTTGTGTGAGCTTCACAAATGTTTTGGTTATTATAAGGCGAATGAGTTCCTTAATAAGGTTGAGAACAGCTGCTATTTATTACAGATTCACACTGGCATGGTTAAATGGCTGGTCTTTGTGATTTGTTTGCCATTTAATATTCCCGACTGGCACTGTGACTGAAAAGTGGGTTTCTGAATGACTCTGGTTGTGCTTAAAATACCTACCCTAATGCTAGCCTGAAATCCCTGTACAAGATTTATGTCTTGTAGAATTATTGTCGGGAGCTTAAGCTGTTGCTCCACTGTGTCTCTCAGTGATTGATGCACTGATTGTTATGTCATATGTTAATCTCCCAGTTATCTCATAATGCTCTGTAGAGCACAGGCAGAGCACAACTTTGGCTGGGTCCATATAATGCTGGATTTAGTCTACATACAGCATGTGCTCATGCAGCTTGGTATATCTGTCCACAAGAGGACATAAGAGACTCAGATGACATTGTGAGCTCCATGAATGCAGTTAGTGCAGGATTTGCACATCAGAAGAAGGGCTTCAGGTTACTATGTTTTTTAATTGCTTTAAAAAAAAAAGAAAGTGTAACAACATTTGACAGTTTGGACTTTATGAAGTGCTTTTAAGTTTGACCTTGGTGCACTTTGAGCTATTAAAATGTGTTAGATTTCCTTGCAGAATGTGAGACTGAATACTAAATTAAAACCTTTTTGTGCTGGTTGTGTCTGGTTTAATCAGCTTGTACAGTTGTAGTGCAAATTTAAGGTTGTGTCAAAAATGGACATTACAATGTTATTTCAAAGTAATTTATTAATTTAAGAGCACGGTCTGATTGAAACATTTGAAACTCAACAGAATTGCGGTATTTGTAATACTATAAGTACAGTAGTAGTAGTTTTCTTTGGCTGTCCCGTGTGACTTCCAAATCACTCAGGTAGATGATACTCTGCGCTTGAAATGCTTAGCCCTAAAAATAGCTCTGCAATGTTCTGAATCAGGAATAACCATTTAGCTGAAGTAAATGGTTACAAATTGGAAATATGCTTAAAGGAATATGAAACGTGCTGTGGGTTTGCACTGTTTTTCTCATTTTACAAGAAGTGCTTACCTAAATTTCAACTTTCAAACGATTTTGTGCAATGATGCATGAACACAGCATAAAAAAAATAAATCACAGTGAGGGAGAATAACAAATACAAGTATTGTGTAAAAAAAAGTCAGGGAGTCAACAGATCTCAACATAATAATATACATAACTTATGCTGATTTATTGGTACAAAATGCTGTATTACAGCAATGGGAAGTAAATAATTACCTTTAATAAATAATTGTAAATTGAGTCTAGATGCAAATTTATTTAGAATTTGTATTTATTTATTAGGCTTTTGGTTGAAATGTGACCTTTACGTTTTCATAGATAAATTAATGTACTGTTAGTGTTCTGCATTAAAATGCACAGATCCTAAGTGTGCTCCCCTCCTTTATTCCAGTGGCAAAGTAGGGAAAGATTCTCTCCGTAAATTTACCTTTAAATGTGTAAATACTGCCACCATCCACGGCGTCAGAAAAGGTAACCTTTCCTTTATCATAGTCGAGTTCCACTGTGATTATCTGTGGGGGGGTTTTCGGGGTTAGTCGGGTGCGGGGAGATGTCTGAGCCCAGTAGGATTCGTCATTGTTTGAAATGACCCAGAAACCCTCTTTTGGACTGAGACAAATAGCAGTCTTCCTCTTTATTGACTCTCGTGCCACCCCAATGTACCACTCTTTGCTGTATGCCACCTCTACATCCCAGCGCTGCTTTCCTGAGTCGAAGCCGTCAGCAGCGAGTACTGCCATGCGGCTCGTGAAGCGTTCAGGGTTGTCAGGAAGCTGCTGCTTTTTCCCGTAGCTGACGGCGGTGAGTTCATCTTTGAAGAGGAGGTTAGGGTGTGCTGTGTTTGGATCGAAATTTACAGAGGCTGGGGGAAAAAAAACAAAAGAAAACTAAAATGATTTCGCCTAGCAGTGAGGTGATAACTATTTTACTAGATTTAATTGGTTCTTGGTGCATAGGGACCCTGGGGTCCATAATCCGTCCCTGATTCCAAGCTATGGCAGTATATTCAGCACGCGACCCTTGACGGAGCTGACGAAAGTCACGTCGTTTCGTCACAATTTACATTTTTTTTTTTTTTACATAAAATTGATTGACAATAACAATATATTCCAAACTATTTAAGTTTGTACTGTTGGGTTACTTTCGAAACATATGATTACTAACATTTAAAATGATTGTTTTGCTGTTATAGTAATATAAATAAAAAATATAATATTAACAAGTTCATAGTCAGATGTATTTAATAAATCAAGAGTAACCAAAAAAAAAATCTAACTTGTATTGATGGTGTCGAAAGTAACAATGTCCAATTTACATTCAAAGTGAAATTATACTGAAGTCGTTCTACATTAGTACAAAATTCCACCGGACATTGACCACACTTCAAGTTACTGAGTTACTTACAGCAGCAAAAATTTGGGGTTAGTTATGATTATAATTATATTATTATTATGCTAATTTAATAATTTTATGCGATATATAAGAAATACTGAGTGAGTAAATGTTGACAGAAATTTCATTTTTGGGTTAAGTCCTTCTATAAAGGACTTGATGTAGGCCTACAATTGGGAACTTACAGTAGTGGACATCTCCTTCCATTCTTTTCCAGACCCCATGCTTTAATGATCCAAGGTACTGAAGAACATCTATAAGTGCCTTTTTTGGATATTCTGTTTCATGAGCAGTGTAGCTAGTCCTGTAATATATGCGTTATTTGTTTATTTTAGTGTAACTAGAGAAAACTGACTTAAATTAAAACTTTTAAACCATTGTGTACAGTACCGTTTTATTGCCTCCTTACATTCCTGTAGATAGAGAAAAGATATTGGCGTAATCATTTGAAGCAAACTTTATTTATTTATTTATAATAAAAAGCTATTCTCAGAATTATCCTAAAGTGCATTGATCATTTTCTGCGTTCATAGTAGTCCATATATGGGTGAAAGACAACTTTATGATTTTGTGAGATGCAAAATCACAATTTTTTACATTAACAACAGCTAAGTTGTTAGTTAGTATGTAGTTGTTTACACAAAATATGTGTTTGCCTTGAAAGAGACAAAGTCTTAATGAAAAAGAACATGACTTGATTTACCTAGACCAGAGGTAGGCAACGTTGGTCCTGGAGTGTCTATGTCCATCCAAGTTTAGCTCCAATCCTGAAAAAAAAAACTCAACTGCCTGTATCCCTAGTAATTCTGAAGACCTTGATTAGCTTGTTCAGGTGTGTTTGATTAGGGTTGGAGCTTAACTATACAGGATATCACCACTTCAGGACCGACGTTGCCTACCCCTGAACGAGGCAAAAATACAACCATGCTGAAAAAAAACAGAATATGCTGGTTATGTATGTTTTGAAGCTGGGATGCTTTTTATAACTGGTTTATGCTAGTCTTAAGCTGCGCAAACCAGCATCACAGCTTCAAAAGATACCCAACCTGCAAGCAAAAAACTAAACAAAACAGCAAGACGTGGTGAAAAACGCTTTAAAAACATGGCAATTAAAACCTATTACGTGTGAACCAGCTGTTACGCCGCCATGATAAAGGAATATGAAGACAAATGAAAATAAAAGAGAAATGTAACTCTGGACCACAAAACCAGTCTTAAGTCGCTGGGGTTATATAGCTATAGCCAAACATACTGTGTATGAATGATCGATTTTTCTTTTATGCCAAAAATCATTAGGACATTAAGTAAAGACCATGTTCCATGAAGATATTTAGTAAATTTCCTACTGTACATATATCAAAACCTATTTTTTGATTAGTAATATGCAATGCTGAGAACTTCATTTGGACAACTTTAAAAGTGATTTTTCTCAGTATTTTGGTTTATAAATACAGAAAAAAATTGATGACAGTTTTGTGGTCCTTGGTCACAAATAAGCTTTTCATCAATGGAATGAGCTGAGGTAAGTTACCAGCGGCTGGCCCACAGTAGCCTACCTTTACGTAAAAATGTTTTAAAAGCATATTGACCTTTAGAAATGTCAGATCATCCGCTATTATGATGGGTTCTATGTATTTGGTAATGTCAGAGAGCTCTCTGATGCTTTTATTGACCTCCTCCATTTTCTCTCTCACAACTGCTGTCTTGCTCTCTTTCTCATTTTGGAGTACAATCAGTCGAGCTGTTTCCTCCTCTCTCAGAATTTTATGTAAATTTTCATACTCTTCTTTCACTTCTGCAGCAATTTCAGCAGCTTGTTTCTGTAAGTTGCAATAAAAATAAAAAGGATGTGCGTAATCCTTAAAGAAGTTGAGGAACTATTTGTGCGTGTAGTTCACCTGTATGTAAGTTTCCAGTTCCACCAAGCTCTCCTTTAATTGTTCAAGGGTGGTTAGTTGTTTTTTCAAAGGATTGTACCTATTTGTGAGCTCTTTCTGTGGGGCAAGCGTATGGAAAGACCATTATATACAAATCCCAGAGAACTTTGACAAGAACAGACACCCACACACTCTAGTTAACATGTACATATATGCTGACATCTTACAACAAATCACATAAGACTGATTTTCCTACAGTTTCATACGTTTCCTTACCATTATATCTGATGTTGCCTCAGCTATCGGGCAGTAATTATGATTTTTGTGAGTCCTTGATGACGTACAAGCAATGCAGATAAGTTCTGCATCTTTCCGACAAAAAAGCGTCAATTCCTCTTTGTGTCTTGAGCAGCGTTCCACCGATTTTGCCATGAACCGCTCCGGCTTCTTTTTGAAGACATCCGTAGCTAACTTCAGAGACAAATTGATTGGAGGCCTGGATGAGCGCTCTGTACGGCGACACAGAGGACATTGCCGTGTTCCCATACGGTCCCAGTGTGTCTGAATGCAGGTCTTGCAGAAGCTATGTTTGCAACTCAGTATGACGGGTATATCAAAAACCTCACAGCACACAGGACACTGTAGATCCTCCATAGTGAAAGAACCTTCTTGAGCCATTGCTGCCGAATTCGCAAATCCAAAAGTCTTTCTCCGATGTTTAGAAAACTCGCAAGCCCAAGGTGAAGTACAGTGTGACTGGGATAGACCGGTTTGACCTGATTTTCAAACTTCTAAACAGTGACGCATCTAAAATATGTCAGAAAAATGTCACTGTGTTACTCTGAGGAGGACATGCATTTTCGTGGCTTATTATAGCTCGGTACTTTTTTCTTGATGTGTCATGCCGTGGTTCACTTAAAAAGACAAACAAGCTGCAAAAATTTCCTTTATTGAATATTTACTAGAAAAAGTCCATTGAATATACAGTAATATACAGGACTTCTCTTAACTAAACAATGTTTTCAGTCTCATTTTCAGAAGATTCTGCTGCATAAACATGCATGTTTTGAGAGGGACAAATGTGGAGAGGTAGTTATGACCTGCTGTCAACCAGGATGTGAACCAGCTTTATACAGCATGCAGTTAGTAAACAGGGAGATTAGCTTAGAATAGAAGGACAAAGTTACTATAAAAATGAAAGAAAGGTAAATAAATAAGCAGCATTTTTACATATTGCTCCCATTAATAAGTTCAACAATTAGAAATCTCCATGTCTTGTTGTTTTATAATTTATTTCTAATAATAAGCCTGATCTCGTCCAGCATTAAACATTGCAATGCTTATGCTTGTGGCGAAAGCTTTTACAAAATGTATACTATTTTATAAAATGTCGTTGGATGTGTTCAATTAGTATTTTATTATTTTTTTAGTTATGGAATAATTAAAGTGGCGAAAGGAAGATCCACTTATAAATGTCAGAAGAAACATGCACAAGACCTCAGATTATATCAGAAGTCCTTAGAAAGTAAAATGAGAAATCAGTTTAGCAGTATTAAAAAGAGGAGAGAGCTGTTTATTAGTCATTAACACAATATGAATATTCATTAGATGATCAAAGATGATCATTTAAAAATGTATAAAAGTCTACCATCATTTATGTTGTAAGATGTTAAATTATTCATAAATATGGCAATTTGATTATATATATATTTTTTTTGACTGGGACATTAAATGAAAGTGCCCACAAAGAAATAAGGCTAAAAACTTTGGGCCATTCAAACATACTCAAATACATTAGTGCTATACATGTTGGAAAAGGGTATTTTTGTTGCATATGCATTTTTGTGAATCTCTGAAAATTTAAGAAAATAAAGCAAATTAATCATAAGCTGATATCAGCAAACTATACTAACTGCACATACTATAAATGAAAAAAGAAATGATTTTTCACATTTTGTTGATTCAACATAAAATAAATGAATTCAGCTGTTATCAGAAACGTAGTAATGTTGTGTGTACTATATAAGATTCTTATTAAAATACATAAATAATTGTCAAATAAATAATTAACAAAATGCATAATTGGTCAAGTTAATAAGTTGAAAGCATGCCTCTGTTCAGAATATTACAGTTCACTAACAGGAGGCAGTTAGAGACATTTGAGTTTACTACAAGCTCAAAACAAACCTCAAACAAACTCAAACAGAACAGAATTTCTCAACAAATCTTATACCGCTGACAGAGAACACCTTTATCTTATTAAAATTACATTGATTGTAGCATTTGTGCATTATTTACACAATCTAACTAAACAAACTGAGCTTGAAACTTGACAGAAAATCACTTAGAAGGTTATAAATATTTTAAATGTACATGTTTTGTACTGTTCAGCTGCTGTGAGAATAGAGTAATAAAGTCCATTAGGAAACCACATGTATGTAAAACTCTCACCTTGTTGATGAAGATCTTCACTGACAGGATAGCAATGCTGCACGGTCCAATCAAAGGCTGTTTTTATTGTTTCTGCCTTAAACCAATGCAGTATTATAAAGTCAGTTCAGAGAAATATCTGTTGTCTTTCGTGACGTCTCTGTGTTGAACTATTAATCCGTGTCCTATCATTTCCATATTATTCCCTGTTGCCATAAAGACAGGATGGAAATATCGGAAACCCTCCTTTTGTCCAGTTAGAGAGCTTCCTGAAAGAAGACCCTGGAACTTCTGCTCCCAGACGGGTCACTGTGATGAGATTCAGCCATTTTGTCCGAGGCAATAGTGCAGTCTCATACAAAACCCAGCTTCACTGAAGAACGATGGCATTTTGGGCAGCCCTTTGTGCCGTTTGTCTGCAGACACCTGCATGTGTGAAAGTAAGAACACAGTGAGGGATATAGATAGCTGGTGGCATTAGAGAGTAATAAACACGAAAATACATACTTGAGGTGGAAAATGTGAGAGCAGGGCAAAGCCTGCAGCTGCTGATTCTTCTCTCCGATAGACTCCCCACACATGCCACAGTAGAGCTCTAGCTCTTCTACACACTGCAGGAACTTCACCACCTGCTCTCTCAACTCGTCCTGCTGCTCCTTACAGCGGTAGATGCCTTCACACAGGCTGTGCACCTTCAGGATACACAGCTGGAAGAGAGGTGTACAGAGACAGTCAAACACAATGCTACTAATATTAGAGGGCATCTTCTGCCGTGATTAAAGCTTCACTGCTTTGTAAGCTGTGTTGAAAATTAGATGTTTGTTCTAAAACAGATGCATCACCTTGTTTCCAATGGCCTCGGCCAGATCATGTGCTCTTTGCAATGAGTCCAAAGCCTGTGGCAGTATTCAAATAAAACAATAAATAATTATAAACCAATGCCATTCAATATATATATATATATATATATATATATATATGCCTTTGAAATGTTTGATCACAAATGTTAAACTAGATAAGTAAAGAAAATTTATTAAAGGGAGAACATTCCCCAAAGAATATTTCTTAAAGGTGCCATAGAATGCATTGAGAGAATATTTTAAATTGTTCTCTGATATGTACATAGAAGGTATGT
>JAUCMU010000036.1:4420063-4431936 GCA_032275025.1 Enteromius treurensis
TATAAGAAGTAGGAAACAATGGTGTTTGAGACTCACAGTATGTTATGTACATGTACTGAACTGTTATTATTCAACCATGCCAATGTCAATTCAGTTTTCCATTCTATGGCACCTTTAAAACAGCCATTTTCTTAGTGTGAGAATATTTGTATTGTTTAATAGAAAGATTCAATGGGTGTTTGATCCATAGATGCCAATTTAACAAAATCAAATCACTTTTCTGACCTTATCGTATTCCTTCTGCAGAATCCAGCACTTCCCCACACCTACGTAGATGGATGCTTGTCCAAGGCGGTTGCCGATCTCTGACATTATGCACATGGAGGACTCATAGCGAGGGAATGCTTTCTGCATTGTAGGTGAGCACACAAAGAAAAGCATTAATGCAATAGGCAGCACTTATGACACTATTAGTTGTCTATTTTGCTACTCTAATCCACGTAATTTTAAAGTGTGTCGAGTACATACTGCATATTTTGTATTTGCACCATTAAACATTGTAGCTAATTACAGACAACTTGTTTCAAATGTGTATTAAGAAATAATTGACAATTGTAATTTTGGTCATAACTATGAAGCACTATTCGGAAATAATGTGCAAGTGAAAAATTGTGCAACAGTTATGTGCTAAATACAATAGCAATATACTGTAAAAAAAGCAGTAGCACTTACATCAGCATCTTTCTGACAGCGATGAATATCAGCAAAGTTAAGCAGACACAGTGCCTGAAGGGGCCGGTCTCCATGCTGCAGTGCAATCTTCATTGATTCCTGAGAAACATAAGATTGATTCTAATATTAAGGAAAAGTATTTTTAAAATGTAATAATTATTTCACAATATTACTATGTTTGAATCAAATAAATGCAGCCTTGATGAGAATAAGAGGGTTCTTTAATAAAAAAAAAATACAAATTTGACAGGTAGTGTATGAACCAACAACCCCCATTCATACAATATACAAAACTGAGAAGTTGCTCAACGGCTGGAACATGGCCTGCTTCAATCCCTGCTGTTAGACGTCTGTAAATCACACTTGCAGACAGCACATTGTGACGCTCACAGTCCAAAGCAATGAGTGGCTGTGATATTTCTCTCCTCGTCATTAGCGAAGAGCTAAGGGTAAGCTCTGCTCTTCATTAACACTCCTCTCAGACAGCACCTCAGCACGATGGACTCCGGACCGGCGTATTTTTATCGGGCATAGTAAAGGGGGCTGGTCAAGGGGGCTGGCACAACTTGTCCTACAAATAACTGCACCTGTCAGTTGTACCGTGGCCCGAGCAGCAGACAGAGGCCAGGGTTACACCAAGGGGACTGATAAATATGATCAAAATGCGGCATCCTGGGGAATTAAGGTGATGCTGCCTTAAATTTGTCTTGGTGACCATTGACACAAGCTGTTTCCACATAAAAATAGTTTTTTTGTTCTTTTTTGTTTTTGGTGCACGTACTTTAGTCATTTAAATATGTTTGATGTGTCATAATTAGAATTGTACCTCAGAGCATTCCATTGCATCTGCTAAACGCATCAGCTTCCTGTAGGCCACCGACATATGGTACTGGCTCATGGCACGGTACTTGAGACTCCAGCCCTTACCATAGTCATTCACGAGTTCAGCTGCTTTGCAAGGAAAGAAGAGTGCTTTCTCATAATCCTGCAACAGCACAAAATATGCAGATATGACACTTATTAGAAGCCTAAAACAAGCTGAACATAAAGCAGAGAAATAAAACAGCAAATTCCCATAGATTACTCGACAAAGTCTGACCGATGCATTTACTGATATAATTCAAGTTGCATGAATGCAGAATTTCAATAATTAAAATTGAATACATATGAATATGAAAGGGCATGTAAATGAGAATGCTCAAAGCAACCAACCACTCGAAGTTAATAATTTCCCCTGTGGCATGGAGATATAGCTCTGCTACAGCTAAAAGAGGCTGTCTTATTATTGCCCCTAGAAGTGCTGACATTCTCTGCATGCCTCTCCATCTCATACTTATTACAGTAGGCCTTCCTAGGAATCCAGGGGATTTGCTCTCTTCAAATCTCTGGTGTCAAGGTGAGTACAAATGCCTATATCTAGCCATTGAATACATTGTGCATAACATGTAGGCAGTTTGTTAGTCATGTAAAAACTGGTTTACTATGTCACTTAAATAGAACTTAAAATGAATGCAGGCCAAAGGGACATTAAACAAATACTTTGTATACAGTATACAATGACTTTGAGGATGCATTAAATTGATCAAAGTCACAAAAAAGGTCTAAAATAAATAAATGCTGTTCTTTTAATCTCTTTTACATCAAAAACCTAAAAAAACAATAATCAAGAAATAGAAAGCAGTTAAAGAGAAACTTTTTGATCAAATAAATGTAGCCATGACACTTTAGAAAGTCTTTTTTCTAAAACATGAAAAAATCTTACAGACCAGACTTTTGAACGGTAGCACTAGCATACTGCTAAATCTCTTGACGTTTATTTAAAACTATTGATTATTCTTTATTATCTGTTATTTAGTTTTCATTTCTGAGTTTATAGTAAAGGAAGCCTACAAGTGCCCAGCATACTTCAATGCTGTTTAAAAAGCATCCTAAATTGCACCTAATGGAGTTGGTTAAGAGAATGTGGGTGTAGAAATGTAATCTAGAGTTGTTTTTTATGTTATTTCTTTGTTGTGATGACTTTACTATAATTGTAAAATGTGTAATGTAATGTGTAGGTGTGACACAAGCAAAGTAGGTTTTAATCATCATACCTTAAGCTGGATGTAGAAGTTGCCCAAACTGCAGCAGACCCGGCACTCCAGCATCTTGTCATCATTGTTGTGAGCATATCGCAGGGCCTTCTCATAGCTCACTAAGGCCTTTTGGAAAACACTAAGGCCCAGATAAGCATTGCCCATGCTCAAACACACTTGCCCGTTGAGCTGTAGGCTTACAGTGGTGCCTTGCATGTTTAAGCAGGTCTCACAATATGAGACCGTCTTTTGGAATTCACAAAGCTTCTCATTGCTGCGTGCCAGGTTCAGGTAGCCCTCCGTCAGGTAGTCTGGATCCTCCATCTCTCTGGCTGTGTTTATCTGAGCTAGGGAGTACTAATGAATGGATGCATGGGGACAGAAAACAATAGAAATTAGTTGACTGAGAAGTTTTAAACTGTACATAGTTAGCATTCAGCTGGTGTTCCCCATCCTGTTGCAACTTGATATAATGCTATACAAGACAAAGGACTACTGTTAAAATTGTCTTCATACCACGATAGATATCAAGCATACTTTATTATTATTATGTGAGAGCTACAGTTGTTTAAACACATCATAGTGCAAATGAAGTCTTTGCTGAACTCGGGAAAGCAGGTCCCTCAGCAAGGAGGTTTATGTCAACAAGATGCTCGGCGCTGAGGATCATATTGCATGCGGCTCTCCTTACCCTCCGTGTAACTATGGAAGTTACATATTATATGCATGTTCCGCATTTTTCAAATTGGTATATATTTCAGTACATCAGAAATCTTTGTCACTGAGGTTCCAGTCAAATTAGTGCAAATCATATATAGGAGATATCAAAACTTAAAGGGATAGTTTTCATTTACTCAACCTCATTTTGTTTCAGTAAGTGCGGTCCTATGTTGAACCCGAGTGACTTTTATTATATGGACAAAACAGTTTTTCACTTTTTGAAATGGTCTCCATTTTGTAATACAAGTTTTCAACAACATAAAACATATCCTTTAACAGTTCACTCCACATGCCAGATTATGGAGTGCATATGCATCATCCTTTTTGACAAACGTGAAAAAAATCAATGTAAAGGAGCAGGAGGATGACCGGCTCTTACCTGCAGCATCTCTTTGTATTTCCCCATTTCCGAATGTGCTGTGATCAGACAACCTAAAACTCGAAACTTCCCCCCAGGATCAGTTGTCTTCCTTAACACTTTCATCCAGACATATAAAGCCTTTTCTGTGTCATTTGACTGATAAAGCTTCAGTCCCTTCTCAATCTGCTGTTTGGTTTGGTCCTGACCCATTTCTGCTACCAAGTCCCTCATAAAAATAACCATCCGTTTTTTTTGTCTTTCACTGTCAACACCAAAAAAAAAAAAGACGTGTTAATAAAAATCCACCCCTGAGATCTGCACCCACTCGCGTCACTGATCCACAACTCTCAGCTCTGGGTGCAAAGAGATGTTGAAGAAACTGGATCCACAGCTTGCAAGGTCTTCAGAGTCCAGATCCCCATTGCTCATCAAGAATTACAAAATCATGACATTAAAAACCCAACTTCAGTCGCTCCAGAAAGCCTGGAAAGAAAGTGACACTAAAAAAATAAGTCTCAATCCAAGGTGCTGGCAATGATCTCCCAGAATATCTACTCCCTCCACACCCGAGGGGGAGGAATTATCTGTACACTCGCACAAACCACCCCTTCATCTTTTTCTTCCCTCCCACTGCAGTGCTGGCGCTACAGCAGATGGCCTTGTCACTCTGGACCATGTGTCTCTGCTGGAATCCAGCTTCAGCCTCTGAAAAGATCCAAGGTCACAAAAGACGCTTATCCGTCGATCTTCATACCAAGAGTAGTTCTGTTCACCTCCACATCCACACACCATCAAGAGACTCAAGCACTGTGAAGGACCCTTAAGAAAGAACAACTTAAGGAAACAACCAGTCCAGAGTCACAGAAGAGGTTTGGACATCATGTGAACAAGTCTAAAAACAGCCAGATATTTCACAACGGTGAAGCAGAGCGAGTCAACGGTCCACATAGAGTGTGCTAGTTCCTGTGGGTGGGCCTTGTTAAGCCGCTCAGTGTGCCACCTCCCAGCCCCCCAGCCTTGGTGTCAGCAACTGATGCTTAGAATAGTTCACAAACTCTGACATGGTATTTGTCTTGAGTTACAGTACCGCTGCTTCTTGAAACACATCAATGGGATCAAATTGTCTGGTTCTCAACTGAACCTGGCTTTCTTCGGCCCTTCCTGCCCCCTTTACCCCCAGCTTCACGGATACAAACAGGGAGAATTCACCACCTTGCCATTCACACGTTGACTTGTCTTTCCAAAGATAAACATCTGGTGGTTGTAAGTCACGTCTTTGTTATAACGCAATTCCTGAAATGCTAACACACTGCTTCGGCAATTTTGGAGTAACCAAAATATATTCCCTGAAATAAACACTTGTGTAGCTTCTAGCTATAACGTATATTTTAAAGCAGAGCAAGAAAAACTAATTTACAAATCTTTTGTGTTTTTGTTCACTAAAAAAGAAACTCATTTACTCACCTTCATTTTGTACCAAATCAGTATGACTTTCTTCTGTGAAACACAAAAGAAGAGATTTTGAAGAATATTTCAAAGCAGCATTGGATCGCACTTTACTTTTACTCTTTAAAATATATTTTGCCTTCCGCAGAACAAAGACAGTCATTCAGGTTCTGAACGACAAAGAAGTTGAGGTTGACATTAACATGTTGGGCAAAGGGGAACACATAACTTAGTTTTAACTTTTAATTCAAGAGAAATGTTGACCAAAAGTACAGAGTAGAACACCACAGACATTTATTTTTAAAAAACGTCTACAATTTCAAAAGCCAAATCGTTGTAACTAACAATAAACCAGCCACAAAAGTCTCTGGTAGACATGAAACTAGACGGCTTCTTCATATGCTGCATTGTGATGTAAAATGTAAACAGCTGTAGCGTTCAACTTTCAAACCAGCAAGATAGACAAGTTGCGATATGAGCACATTATTTGAAAACTTTCATTATGAATATTCCTTTTATGGCCCTTTTTGTCAGCTGTCTTGAAGATATTTTGCATGGATAGGCAGACATATGAAAGACACCATATATTGCAGATTATCACTCTTCAGAGGGTGGTTACTATATTAAATTCACAGCTGTATACATCGCATAGGTATTCAGCTACTTCAGTAAGTGTTGTGTACAAATTAGTTTGTGTGAATTTAGATTAAAGCTGCATGTTGCGGAATGTTTACAGTTAAAAAAAAAAAAGACAATATAAATCCCTTTTGAAATCCAAATAAAACCACATGTTGGAAAGTTTCGCCAAAGCTTGACAAACTTCAATGGTCAAGTAAACTGCAAGTGACAAACATCACACATTACATTCGGCCTTCATTAACACTTTACACTGTCCAACTGTGTAACACTTCACATGACATTATAAAGCGTGTACCACTGTATCACAATAACAACTTCTGTATGACTGCCGTCTATTTAATCAGTATCACAGACCATAACTGATGTGACCATAGTACATTTATCACGGTCCCATGCATTACTTGAACATCTCAGGCCAAAACAAACTGCCAGTTTGTGAGAAGAATTTTGATTCCCTTGATTACAGAGATAACCGAGGTTGCAGGATTTAACTTCAAAGTGTTTGCGTCACCTTTCTTGCATTTGTCCCTAAAAACGTAGATGCATCCGTTGCAACTGGCCACTTTCCAAAGAGATGGTACACAGCTCCACACTTCAGGGAAGCGCAGCCGAGTGAAGCTGTCCAGCAGCGGGTTATAGCACACCAGAGAGTCGCCCTCTGCCACCACAAAGATAAGGTCCTTATGGGCGGTGGCATGCATGCATCCGGCAAAAGGCAGCATGTAGGGCTTGGTATGACACCTCTGTGTAGCCGAGTCTAAGCACTGGATAAGGCGAGATGGTTTGGTAAAGAAGTCCATGTCATTTTCCTCCCCACCCAAAAGGTAAATGGTGCCTCCCAAATTGACTCCGGCTGCACCTGACACGGCTGTGTCTAGTTGAGTGGTCTCTTTCCATATATTGTCTTGTACTGTGTAGCAAATGACAGCATTGGAGAGAGTTTCCTTGAGGGTCTTGCCTCCCAGTGAGTATATGGCATCCTCTGTGGACACAGACACTAACGTTTGGTGCAGACGGTCCCGGGGCAGAGGGGCGCAGCGCTCCCAGTCCATAGTGTGCATGTTGCATTTCCACATGCGTCGTGGTATCGAGCCCCCTACAACATATAGATCTGCCCCATGCTTGCAGGCAGCTGTGATCTGGTGACATAAGCTGTTCTGGCCGCTTACGCTGATGGTGTCATCCTCATCACAATGAAGAGACACTGCCAATGAGTGTGTGCGTGTGTCTTCCTTCCCGATTAAGTATATGTGAACTTTTTCACCAATCTCCTAGAACAAAACAAAGAGCATGTGAATCATACGGTACAAATAAACAATGACTGTGCATTCTGGGTGTCAATATTTTCAATTAATCAGATATAATAAAATAAAATGATCCAGCTGGTTTGTGAAAACAGTGGATGAGTAGAAATCTTAAACAGACAGTTCACCCAAAAATGGAAATTCTATCAATCACTAACCCACATGTCATTCCAAACCCATAAAACCTTCATTCAGAATTAATAGGGGTTTAATGATTCACGTATCGTACGATTCATTGTCATTTTTAAAATCATCCAAGTGATCATTCTTAACCTCTTGTTAGTGGAGACTTGACTGAGCAGAGCACGTGCGTGTCATTATTCAGTTGTTTGGAATGCTCTTGTCAAAGGGAGCGATGTAATTTCCTCATTATCTTCAGCTGGGATGTTCCCGTGTCAGTGAACATAGCATAATGTGCGTCAGCAGATTTGTTAAAGGACTGAAGAATTGCATAAAATTATACTTTAAAAAATGTTTTATGCATATTAGTTTTTATTAAAATATTAGCATATTTTAAAAACATTTTAAAATCTAAAATGTATGTTTATTTGCAACAGTTATGATAACTACAATAAAAAGACATTTATGATGTTATGACGCACATTATGTTCATCACAGGAACATCCCAGCTGAAGATGATGAGGAAATTATCGCTCACTTTGACAAGTGCATCCCAAACGACTAAATAATGACAAGCACATGCTCTCCTCACTCAAGTCTCCACTATCAAGGGGATAAGGATGATTACCATGATTTGGAAAATGACCATGTATCTTACAATACACGATATGCAAATCGTTACACCCTACAAATTAGTTTAAGTGAGTGAAATTAGTGTTAGGGAGCTTTCTGACCCTCCATAGAGAGAAACATTTTTTTGTTATGATGAAGTCAGATGAAAGAGGTGAGTTTTCGGTTGTCAGTTTAACATGGACTGTTTAACCGATATCCTTTCTACCTTTCTAGGCATTGAAAACAGTAGTTGCATTGCTGTCTATGGAGGGCTTTTATAGGGCTGGGCGATATATAACGTACGATATATTATGCGCATCTCGTCAGTACAGCCGGTTCTTTGATTAGCGGTAAATCTCCATCAGCTCTTTTCAAAAGGAACGCCAGCTTATAAACAGAGATCAGTGACAAGCTACGCCATTGAATCACCCACGAAACTCAGGGATCTACGGCTCTGTTTATAAACTGTCGTTCAAAGAACCGGCTTTACTGACGAGATGTGCATAATATATCGTATGATATATATTGCCCAGCCCTAGGCTTTTAATTAATTTCATCAAAAATAACTTAATTTGTGATAGCATTTTCATTTTTGGGTGAACTATCTCTTTAACTACAAGCTTGACTGGGCCAGTGAAAATAAATAAACAAAAACAAAAACTGTACATAACTTAAAACAGTTGAGCCCTGGATATGTTTTTCATCTAATGAATACAGAATATTACACTACAATATTAAAGGTGCAATTTAAAAAAAATACTGTTTAATATACATTTGATCCATCGCTAACCTTTAGGCTGTCTAGAAGCATATCCGAATACTCCTCTCGTTCGACTTTGTTGTGATTGATCCAAGATTCAATAGCTGCAGTTGGATTTTGTGAGCTTGGCACACCATCTAAAAAAGCAAACGAAAATTACAAGTTAACACAATCTCTGACTCTTACTGGTTAAAATCTCGCCACTAAAGTGAAACCAATTTGTTATGCCATTTATTCACCTTTAATGATATCCATGAGAAGGCACAGTGGCAAGTTCAGGAACTCCTCGGTCTGGTGCAGCTGAACCAGGTGAATCTTCGCACAGTGCTTGGCAGCCGTATACAGCTCTTGGTCACTGTGTCTATCTGCCAGCCACATCACCTGATGTAAAAAGTGAACAACAGTGTTCTACTAATTCAGCTCACCTTTATCAAAGCTTTTTTTGTATGTATATTTCAAATAGTAGTTAATAAAATTGAAGGTGTCACCTGGAGGCAGTTCTTGACATCCACAGTTCGTGACAGGAAGCGAGAGCACTCCTCAAACAGGGCAGTGAGCTGATACATATCAGCCATCTCATAAGTGTCCTGCAGATCTTCAACCCTTAGTTTGATCGTCCCATGGTAGATGTAGTCCACCAGTGACTGGAAGACTGGTGCACTGACATCCTTCAGCTCAATATTACGATCAAAAGCTTCTCTGAGGTTAGAAGTGAACATAGACCTGAAGAAGCAGCTTTGTGCAGAGAGCACCAATCGGTGAAGCTGGAACTCTTTGCTGTCTACAGTGATTGTGACATCTGCAAACAAACCGTCCTCCAGACACAAGTCCATGATGCTCTTCACAACACGGCTGGAATGGGAGCGATCGGTGAAGGTGTAGCCCTGGAAATAGTTTTCATCCCCTGATGGACCTCCAACACTGTAACCCCCGTCTTCACTGCACTCCATGGCGCCTATAAAATCTAAAGCAGCTTCCCCTGAATCCTAGATGAATGACTGTCTCTCAGATGGATACATTCATGTAGTTTAAATTGTTTACTGACAGGTTTTGATATGATTTAGGATATAATACTCAGTAACCTAGGCTCTAAACTTGCTGTCAGAATGATTCAAAACAGCCACATGTAGAATTAAATATTAATATAAAACTGATGTTTGCTATCTACACAACAAACGTTTTAATAGGATATTTATAAATGGTTTTGCGTGTATATGGTTCCAACAGAACTGATGGGATTTGGTATTTTAATTCATCGTTAAATTTGACTGAGCTGTTTCTATGGTAAACTGGCCAGCTAAGTAGCTAATGCTAACTTAAGCCATCTAGATTACGGTTTTTACCACCCTAATGAGTCCACAATCGACAAAACGGCGTGTCGGATGTAAAACTGTAGACAGCACACGCGCGTTATCAATTATAAATGTTAGCATGTGTTAAATCTTAGCCATACCAGAGGACTGTCTGTGAGCTTCAGGAAATAAACAGCATATTATTCGTATTGACGTCAACGCGTCTTCACGTGACTCTCTGCTGCGCCCGTGTGTTGGAGGCCTGTTATTACATTGCATTGCATATAAAAAAAATAGTGTTATACATTTTAAAACGCATTTTCAAGTAACTTAGCTTTCTTTTACCTCTGTTACACAATCTAATCACAGCAAAAAAAAAAAAACAGCGAATAGATAAAAGTCGCCATATCAGAATAGTTGCATTTTTTCTCTCTCCAAGTTTGGCTCAAATTGTGTTTTTCCGCAGGTGAAAAAATGCTACGCATAGACTCCCCAACTCGGGAATCCCGTTGTTGTGGGACTGAAACGGATGACGACTGAAAGAAGCGGGATTCAAGTGCTGTTTTATTTTTGTGGCAATGTTGTTGACTCAGATTAAATTGGTATGTGTTGTCATGTGCCTTATTGGCTTCAGAGAGCCCTGGAATACCTCAGGTAAAGACTTTTCAACTCTTTTGGTTAAATACTTTGATATTTGTTGTTATACATTATTATATTATATTAATCATATGTGCAGGCTGGTCTCCCCTGTGATCATAATAGTAGTACTTGATTTTATTAGCCATTTCAGTGCTGTTGGACTGTGGCACTGGCACTTCTGTGGCATGTTGGACATGATTTCTGCCAGCCGTTGCGTCAGAGTAGCATATTTTCCACCTTTATTTTCTGCAAGCACAATGCTTCAAACTTTGGTATTATATTATTCACACTCAGTTTATCATGGCATTTCTCACATGGTCCCGGATAGCTCAGACTTGTTTGTCTTACAGCTTAAGTTTAAAGCTTTTGGGTGTAACTCACGAGTCTGTGCTCTCATGCAGATGTTACAGCGGTTCTGCACGGAGGACTCCCACATCAAGGTTTTATCAGATCTGTAAATGATGCCAACCTGATGTTTGAGGTAAGAAGGCATAGCTATATCCATATATTGATGTACAGTAATTAAATTCTTAATTGAACACGTTAATTTATTTCAAAGATCAGTTAAAAGCTATTGTTTAAACTATGTGTCACTGCACTGGAATGACAAAATTTCTCTTAAACAAACTTTGAGGCACTTTTTTTTGAACATTTTTATTGTACATAATGTGAAGCAGAAATACATTCTATATTTCATCTTAAATAGTAGAAACATTTTTCATTGCTCCATAAGTATTATGCATGCAGTTTTTATCACTTTGTATTGATAGACTACATGGAATATTTAATCAGTTCTCACACTGCTGGACTGTTTAAGCAAAACTGCTATGATTATAATCTTATGATCTAACTGAACTACAAATATATACAATTGCTGAAGAAACAACTCTATGGAGTCTCAAAATGCACATGGTGATAGAAAAAATGAGCTAGAAGGAATATATTTTTATGTATTTATATTTCCAAGCAAAATGTTAGTTCCCCAAAAAACTTTGCATTCTCTCATAATAATATTGTTCCCCGGAAACATTTGCGTTCCCTTGAGAAATTGTAAAATGTTATTGCTAGTGTATGTAAAGGCACATTTGAACACAATATTAAACACAAGCAAACCTAAGCTATTTTATCACCACATTTTCTAATGGGCTCCATATAGATCTGGGGCCTGTTCCATAAAACAAGTTTACCAAATAAGCCAGGCTTGTTTTAATTAGTCTGACTTATTTTAAACCA
>JAUCMU010000036.1:4451129-4468448 GCA_032275025.1 Enteromius treurensis
ACGCCAATATTCATTGGCCTTTAGTAAAAGCTCAAAGGCAAATCGGTCTCTCTGGCGAGTTCCCATATGTAACGTCGCAGTGTTTCGACTGAAAGGGTAACTCTTTTTTCTATTAAAATAGGGTTAAAATCGTTATGAGCACTTTCCAATATATATATTTTTTTTTTGTTCACTCACTTCCTGTAGATTTATTTATTAATTATGATTGATATAATAGCTATTTAATATAAAAGCTATATTCTTTTGGATTTGCATAATTATGAAAACAAAGTAAAATTTTAGTTCTTTGGTGTTCACAGAGCATGTTATAAGTGACCCACGGGGCTCTCAGGCCCATCAGACCGCTGATGTTGCATGATGTGTCATTTGGGTATGGTGAACATTGACTCGCCTACTAGTCAACTATTTTCTGGATGACTAGTTGAGTATTATAATGTGGAGTCATGCATGGCCTAGTACACACAACACGCTGTGGGTGTGCTATGTGCTACACACTATGTCAGAAAGCACAGCGCAGTTCAAGCGAGGACAATATGGGACTAAAATATGTGCATGATTGAGTGTAGGTGTCCGCTAAACACGTCCAAGTCTCTTTCATCAAACCTGTTCCAATGCTCCGGTCCAATTCTTCAAACGCTTTACTTCCTTGAAGTGTCACAAGAGAAAATATTCTTTTTCATGTTTCCTCCTCATCTCACTGGCAAAGACCCCGCCCGGGGGGGGTTTAGGTTTATTAGTAAGATGTTATTCAGAACGGCCACGACACTGTGGTCCATCTGGGCCGGTGAGGATAAAAGCACCATCTGTAAACACCAAATCAAACTGGCCTTTTGTTACAATCACACGACCTGCATATGCAAGCACTCAACCATGGGATCTGGAAGTGTCCTAAATCTTAGAGTTCCTGCTGTATTGTTTTCGCTAGTTTGGCTGCGGGAGATGTTTGTGTTTAGCTCCCACGCCGAAAACCAACCGGATTTACTTTTCGGGCGGCGATAAAACTATTACTCAGGGCCAGCTCGTTTTTGTGGCTTGTTCATTTAGAGTTAATTGTATTTGCTTAACTAGAAAGCCCTAAATACGGCGTGCTGAGATTGTCCCGGGGCTCGCAGGAAAAGAATTGCACCTTGAGAAAAGAGACTCTTTTTATTTGTGTGCAGACATGTGCTTCCATCAGAGAGAGAAGATTTGTGTGATTTTTTCACTCTTCAATAATATGAAAATAACTAAATCAACAAGGTTTTTCATTAACAGTTTCACAGACCTGTTAGAAAAACATTGCAGTCGGCCAATGCTTGCTGTACATTTAGTTTTAGCAAGCTGCACAAAAATAATCTACTGAATCATAAATTTAAAGAAAATATATATTTAATCATTTTTTGTTTGATATATAAATATTATATAATATTGCCTACATTATATTGGCCTAAAACCAATATATTTGAATGTTTCTAAAAGCATTTGTTGTGTGTAATGTGTGCATTTGTTAATATAAAATATAATATCTAAAATATTACAGGAAATATTTTAACAGTATTTAAAAAAAATCTATGTACACCACCATTCGAGAACAACCCCAGATTTGTATATATATATGTATGTATGTATATATATATATATATTTTTTTTTATGAAGAGAAAGATTTCATTTTAACACACAACTTGAAAATAATCTGCAAATTCATAATTTTAGAGAGGATACCTTATCTTTGTGTAATTTGTCAAATGTACAATTAATTTAAATAACATTAAGAAAAAAATGACTTATTTAGTTTTAACAACCAAATTAAAAAATAATCAGCAAAGTGATAAAATAAGAGACAATATCTTGAATGATGTCTTGAATGACTAGTAGTCATATAAACGTTACAAAATATTACACACTACATAATACTGGCCTAAGTCAATATTTTTTGAAAACTTTTAAACACATTATTTCCAAAAAGTCTGATATGATGATATTTTATACTCAATAGTAAAGAGTGATAAGTTCACTCTTTAATGAGTTCCGGTCAGCTTTTTAATTTTAGCGGCGAGCGCCTGGATCATAGTGCCGTCTCTGTAGGGAACTTTCTTGTGGTATTTTTGCAGGATAACCTTTGTGCTCATATCCCTGAAATCCACGCGGATTGCAGCAGTGCATGCTGGGAAAGGCAGGTCTGTCAGAGTGCCTCATCACCGCTCTCATTATTAAGGGCTGATTAGAAATTTGTGGTCACGATTAAATGTCAGCGAAAGGTCAGGAATTGTTATGCAAATGCTGAACACAAAACATTGCCTGTGTTCGGCTCACTTCTAGAGTTCAGTCATCATTCAGGATTGGGGAAAAAATGTGGGGGTTAAAAACGGCCAGCTCTGTTCAAGCGGCAAATAAGGCAACATATTTTCTCTCCGTTGACTGATAAGAGGCTGTGTATTCATCTGATCATGTTCTCATGCGGCTTCGAGAGCTCCCGTTGTGTTACGCACATTGAACTGTGGGTGGATGGAGACACACACATGTATGAGTTTTGCAGGACTATATGCTCAGATACACACTGAAAAATAATAATACAGACTCTCCTCTGCTGTGTTTGTGCTGCAGTGAATAAGTCAGAATATCTGAAAATAGCAAAATCATCCAGCTCTTTCATTAACAGTGTCACAGAGCTGGAGGGGAAAATCAACTAATTCTTATTAAAAATTATTCAATTATTAAGATTCTAAAGAAAATATTTTTGATTGTCTGTCATGACCGGTAAATATTACATAATATTGCATTTATAGTATTGGATTAAAACTAATGCTGTCAAATGATTGATCTACAATCAGCCAAAGTCTAAGTAGCAACATGGGCAAAACCAAAGAGCTGTCAAAGGACACAAGAGACAAAATTGTAGACCTTCACAAAGCTGGAAAGGGCTACGGGGCAATTGCCAAGCAGCTTGGTGAAAAAAGAACAACTGTTGGAGCAATTGTCCGAAAATGGAAGAGGCTAATGATGACTGTCAATGTCCCACGGAGGATCTCTCCTCATGGGCTATCAATGATGTTAAGAATGGTAAAGAATCAGCCCAGAACTACACGGGTGGAGCTGGTCAATGCCGTGAAGAGACCTGGAGACCCTATATTTTTTTAATGAAATGAATGGCAAAAATATATTGCATTGATCAAAAATGACATTTGTACCTGTGTGATTCACCATATATATAGACGGAGAAGTAGTACCGGCTACAATGTATTCTTTTGCAAGATGAAGTCAGTTCTTTTAATTAACCACTAAAGCATCAGAAGTTAAGGACTGCAGCTTTAAGCACCAGATCAGTATATCAGTTTCTGGAGGATTTTTTCACTCTTTTGAGTCTCTTTAAAGATACATTTTTAAACCGTGTATTGAGTGCATGTCTGCCTGATAGGGTGTTGTAAATACCAGCTATAAGCTAGACTAATAATTATGGTTAAAAATTAAGTGTCCTAGTCTAACAAAGGTTTTGAATATGGCCTCTAATGCATCTACAATGTTTGTTACAGATTGACATTCTACAGAAAACTACCAACATCTATGAGGAGGACAAGCGATCTTTACAACACGAATTGGAGAGCAGAGAACAGAGGCTGCAAAGGGAAGTGTCTGAAAAAAGACGCATGGAAGCACGCATGCAAGGCATTGTTACGGATGCCAAGCTTAAGTGGGAGAAGGAGTGTGTGAGTGTCTTCCCATAGACCATATTTGAAATAAGATTTTTAAGAATTCAATTTGTTTGTGGAGTAATGCATGCAGCTTTTGTTGGTTCCCTGCAGGAGAGACGGGTAAATGCCAAGCAGCTGGAAATGCAGAATAAGCTGTGGGTGAAGGATGAGAAACTCAAACAGCTCAAAGCCATCGTGACTGAGGGAAAGTCAGAGAATCGGCAGTCAGAGAATCGGCAGCCCCAGCGGCCCTCCAGAGAAAAGGACAAAATGCCTGCAAAGAGATCCGCTTCCCCGTCGCCTGTTCCTGTACGTTTAACTGACATGCGTTTCTAGACCGCCTGCCGGATATTTATACCTAACATAATCACCAAACCTCCTCTTTATGTCCTTGCATGGTCTGCTATGCAGTGTGTGTGTTTATGATTACCCTGTGCACCTTTTTTTTTTTTTTTTTTTTTTTTTTTTTTTTACAGCCTGTTTTTAATGCTGTAAATGCTGTTTTTAATGTACTTGTGTGTGTGTGTTGCATGCAAACCATGTGTGTACTAATTTCATGTCGCTTGCAGTCGCCCTACAATGGCTCTCAGTCATCCCTCTCCTCCCTGGAGCCCATGTATAACTTCTCTCAGACGGTCAGGCCAGATCCTCACTTCCCCAGACCGGGTTGTGTGTCTGTGGCCTCCTGCATCTCCGAGTGGGAGCAGGGTGTCCCACACTCTCACAGGCAGGGTAGCCATTCGCCTCCAGACAGTAGGAAGAGAGCTCAGGGCCTTCCCGACAGTCTTAGCAGAAGAAGAGGCAGGTGTTGGGCCAGAGATGTGGCTGTCCAGCCAACAGAGGTAGACCTAGAGGAAACCAGTCACTGGGTCAGTGGAGTATCTTGCTGTAGTTTTAGGTAGAGCTTCAACAAGACACTAGTCTTGACTCATCGTAGACCTTTTGATCTGTTTCTCAGCTGCACTAATTATTACCCAGAAGCTATATATGTAAAATAAGGTATTACGTGCTACTTACTTTAACCATGTAATGGCTTTGTTTTGCACTTTTAGACAAATAAATTTGAGTTTTCATCTTCTCATTGTCATCTGTTTCTCCTGCGCTTGTCAAAAGTATAAGCAATTGAATGATGTCAGTATTTACAGCTTTAATAACTGCATATTTATCTTTTGGAGCTTGTTTGAATGGGAATGTGTCTTCAGCTTCTTTCTTGCCTCTTAACAGGGTGGTACATTTAGTGTTTTGTAGAGACTAACACACTAACTCTTCAGCATGGTTAAGCGCCGTCTTCTGTTTGTCTTACTGTGCTTGTGTTTTTAATTGAATAGACTGGGCCGCCGGTTCGGCCTCTACACAGACGCTCGCACTCCGCAGGTGGGGAGAGGTGGGTTGATCATAAACCCACCACTAACGTGGATCTTGATACAGTTCTGCAGCCAAACATCCCCAATGCCATCAAAGTGAACGCTCCCAATGAGAAAGCTCTTTCCAAGTGTGACAAGTACCTTCTGACGCACCAGGAGGTTGCATCAGATGGAGAGATTCAGACCAAGCTAATCAAGGTAGCTTCCTTTTTTACAGTGGTCTTGTGTATTGACAAGTTTTGGTGGTCACCTGAAACTCAAAGCTTTTGCTCTTTATCAGGGTGAAGTTTTCAAAACGAGAGGTGGAGGACAGTCTGTTCAGTTTACAGATATTGAAACGCTCAAGCAAGAAAACCCTGTTGCGGCCAGGTAATGGCATACAATGCTATTCAAACTTGGCAGCATGTGTAATTTCTGTCTCGTTGTAAATGTTCTGCATTGTGCTTTTTGTCTGTAGCCGTAAGAGACAATCATCAGAGACTGGCCCGGATGGTGAGCCTTCGGAAGGAGACTGGACTGATGTGGAGACGAGGGTAAAATACTAATACAACGATCAAATTGTTTGAATGTTTCAAAATGTATTCCTGTGATTTCCAAAGCCAGTTCTCCAGTCAGATTGAATGTTTTTACTGTGACTTGTGATCCATTTAATGTGTTCTGGCTGGATAATTTCTCAAACTTGCTGACCTCAAACTTTTGGGGTTGAGTGTGTTTCTATATTTTAAATATGAAAATGTTTCCTAACACATTTCTGGTTTATTCACTAGTGCTCTGTGGCAGTGGAGATGAGAGCTGGCTCAAACCTGGGACCTGGTTACCAGCATCATGGATATCAAAAGTAAGCACTTTTTATTTGCATACAGCTTAACTTTGCAGTCACAATATTTATATATATATATATTTTTTTTGTTTCTTGTTTTATAGACGCAGAAAGCCTTGAGACTTCTGAAGTATTGCCATCACAGCAGAGTCCTTTCCTCTCAAAGCCTCTTATCAGTGTGTGCAATAGCAAATTCACTTTATAATATTTAACTGTTTTTTTTTTTTTTTTTTTTAAAAAGCTTTTATGGAAAAACTTTTTATAGAAGACAACACAAGTTCACCAAAGCTGTTTTGAACTGCATTTTCTACCTGGGTGTTGCCATGTCAAATTCACATTTGGTGTAAGTGTGGTCTGGGTTGGTGTCGACAAAAGTGTTACAAATATTGCTTTCTAACTGTCTCAAACACATTAGGTATTTTGTGTTTATTTTTTAATTTTTTATATATGTATGTTGTTGTATACTCTCTCGCATTTGGACAGTTAAAACAATCAAAGCAATTGATGGTGTTTCTTTGAAAATCGTTTAGTAAAAGTCATTTTAATGACTTTAGTAGGCGGCACCTAGAAACAGCACTCCATGTAGTTTCACTTGTATTATATTGCTGCAGACAAAACTGATAATAAACAGCATTTGATATACTTGTTTGGTTCATATACTGGGTTATTTTGGTTATTAACTCTTAAGTCTTTCCTTTTGGTTCATTTGTAATGGTGTGGTTCTCCAAGCACTTGATATAGTTCTGTATAGAAGCAGTAGATGGCAGCAGTGCTTTAATCTATAGAGGTCAGGCATTCAAATTCTTACACCAAGACGGCCTTGGGTCTTGTATTATCATGTTGACAGTGGTTACTTTAAGTAAGAGATTTGTGAAATAAACAGTGAAAAATAAAGGAAGTTATCAGAATGGAGTGTTTTTGTCATCAAGCTGTAATTGTCATTTTGTAAAAGTGTGAATTCTCAAGAAATTAAGTCACACTAATTAAAAAGTGTGAATCTCATGCATAAAAATACTTAACAAGAAAATAGCTTTAACAATGTTAGTCTTTTCAGTTTAAATATGTAAATGTTTTCCATGTACTAAATGTTCATAAACTTCATAATCTCAGGTGCGCCTGTCACGTTAAGTAGACATACCTTTTAGTCCAGTCGAAATCGTATGGAAGCCTACTGTAAAGACAACTTTACTTGAACCTACAGGGTCTCATGTAAGAATGTCAGTACAAGAAACTACTAAAGTTGCTTATGAATGTCAATTTTTATTAAAAACATAAGTGTTATTCGCTTGTAATTATAATAAAAAATCCTCAATTCACACAGAGCTGATGTAAAAGTGCCTGACAGTGTAAATGAAATTATTCTGTTGTTTGTACATGACCACACGAGCATGACTAAAATAGATCCCCAAAACTTAGCTGTTGAAATGTTTGATTTGGCCATTTTCACCCCTTTGGCTCTTTAAAAAAAAAAAAAAAACAACCGAACAATTTTCTTGGGATTGAGTCGTTGAGCTTTGTGCTTAAGTGACACTTCTGTTTTTGATGTACGTACGTCTTTTATGTTACGAAGGAGTTGGTATTCAGTTGCAGAATAAACGCAAATTTATGAAGAAAGGTAAGCTATGGCTTTTTTTCCACTGAAAGAGTTCAACAGTTCTTCACACTGAAACAGATTGCTGAAGTTTGCAGAAAATAGCTGACTTTGTGCTTAGCATAACATCTATTAGGTTGTTAACGGATATTAAAAATGGTCATTGGTTCTGACAACTTAAGCGGTTTCCTTCCATCAAGCTTTACTTCCAATATGTGAGCCTGTACAGTCAATCTGCACGTATGTATGTTTTTTTTGGTGGGTTTGGTTAGGATTAAGATAAGTTAGAGGGTGATTGAGTGTTTGCTGCTTTTGAGAAGAAGCACTTTTGCATCAGGATACAAAGTGTGCCTGTGCGTACAGGTCAAGGGGATCGGAGAGGCAGCAATTCCGCTGAAGTACCTGAAGAGGTCCATGTCTAAAGAGTTTGGACTCCAGACATTCCATTTCAAATGAGGCAAACTTCCTCCAAATTATTTTCCCAATATTTCAGCTTCCTTCCTGGATTTACCTTTTGATTAAAAAGATTGCTTACAAGGCCCGAACTGCGAATTTAATTTCGAAAGAATTTCGATTCCTATTCATTCCCACTGCAGGCTTGAGAACATTATGCAAAGGTTTTTCTGCTCCGACTCTGGTATGTTTTTCTAACCAAACCTATGTCTGTCTGCAGCGTCTGGGATTTCTTTTTCAGTTCAGAATAAAACCATAGTCTTGTTTATTTCAGAAGATTAAACTATCTACCTGTGGACTGTACAATAATTGTCCTCTGTGACACCTCGGTTCTGTAAAGAGAGCCGCTCATAGGCCCCCCTCCTCTCTCTCTCTATTAGCTCCAGAGCCAAGTCCTGATGGTGTATATCTCATCTGTTCCTCTGACTCCATTTCAATTTGGAGGCACTAGAGAGTGACTAACATGGAGCGCCTCCAAGAGAGGGTCAAGGGCTCCAAGCAACGAGCAGACATTAAACTCACTTCTGCAAGCCATCAAGTGCTCTGCTTTTTGACCATACACAGTTTGATGAGCCACACTACAATATAATCATTTGGCTCGGCTGGCAACGGCTCTGGCGTTATGCTATGATAGAGCTTTAGATTACTGCATTAGGATTATGATCCAATGAAGTGAGAGAAAGAATAAGAGAGACCCATGAGCAAGACTTGAAAACTACCACTACCAAAGCCCCTTGCTTGAAAATGTAGCAATTTCATTGAATTTCATGCAATTTCATTCAATTTCAGCATAATTCCTAAAAACAAATTTTCATAATTTCTAAATAAACCCAAATAATAAAATTGCCTATTTAAAAAAAAAAAATTGTTTTCAAAGTCTGTTATTTCAGATTTTCTTGGTCCATCTCCCTTTTTCAATAAAAGGCAGTAAACGGAAGAAAAAAAAAGGCTTAAATTATTTAAATAAAAATGATAATTATATATTTAATTGTAAGGAGACAATGTGTCCTCTCTGGGTCTGTATTTTCCCTTTTTTCTTTTTTTTGATAGATCAGGCATTCACGAATTCAAACACTTCTCATATTTATATAGTTTGGGCTAAATTGATTAAAAATTGTCTCATTTTAAATAGACTTTCAATATTAACACTTACTGTATTTGTTCACAATCCAATTGGATGGGGCTACCATGCTGGGGACGTGTCCATTTGCTCTCAGTGCGCTCTCCTCCCTCATGTTTGGAAAGGCACAAGTCGTTAATAGATAGGGCTAGGATGTCATTCACGTCTCTTTTGAGAGCTGTGATTGGGGGCTTTTAAGACATATGACACGTTACGTGCTACATTCTGTGTAGCTCATAGATAACCTAATCTAAGAGCTGATATAATGTTTGTGGCTATTTCTATTACAAGGGAGTAGTAATCAGAGCAAGAATGTGACATAAAGGTTTTTATTTTTTATTTTAATGAAGTAGCTTCAATCATTGTGATGCTTTTGATCATTATTCTCTGTAATTTTTTTAATTGTAAAAATTATTCTCTGTAATTTTAATTGTAAGCCGCATTTGTAGCATAAGTTCATAATAATATTCACAAATTACTCTAAACGGAAAATAAAAAAGATTTTGTGTATTGACTTAAAAAAAGAAAGAAAATACAGTCTAGGCACAATTAAATTTATCTACGATAAAAACAATTTGGATCATGCCAGGGAAGATCTACTTAGCAGCATGCAACAGTAGTCATTTGGCTCATTTCTAAGGAAGGAAGTTCTTGTAACAAAGTGAAAGTAGTTCTCTATTTAAGTGCTTAACCTGCAGAATACACAATAAAGAATTAAAAACATGCTGGAGAGGAACTGCCTGCTTGAATTCACACTAATTAGTCAACTTGGCTTTTCAAAATAAATGATTGCATGGTTTATCTGCTATTTGGATGATTAATTTGTGCAAAGACTCTTTTTCTGTCCGCTGCAAGTCTATTGCTTGCTGCAGAAAAAATGGACACAAACTAATTTTGAATAAGGCAGACCATCTAATGAGGTTCTCTTTGCGTTTCCCCACCACACCGAACCATTACAGATGCAAATTTCTTTATGTTTATTCCAAGCGTATATGTAATCGACCTGTGTAGTCAATGCTCATTCTCTCATTAATGCGATTTAAATATTCAGTTAATTATTCCTGTCCCACAGGTGTAGGTAAAATGGAAGATTTTCATCCCGGCCTGTCGACTCGATCTGCGTTTGAACTGACGTGTAAACCAGGTGTCCTTGAGCTTCACGGCCTGTCAGGTCATGTCAGTACAGTCGTCTCCGGCGCTCAGGCTGTTACTGTTTTCCCATGTTTGGCTGATGTTATGTATTATGTAGACACTCAGGGAGTGGATTGTCAACACTTAGCGTTTGGCATTATGCAGTGGAAACCTTCCTTCACATGCTGTAAACAAGGCTGCCATGCTGACTCTATTAATCATTTAACCACCGGGACAAAGGCTGGTTATGGTGGTCAGCTGAGCCTTTTAGCTGAATTAGATGAGGGGGGCCGGTTTTTCCTCTCTCGTATCATGATGGCAGCTTCCCCTCAGGGGCGATGAGGTTTAGAAGGGCATGTTGTGGTTGGTGGTGGTTGAACCGCAGATGAGGCTGCCCTTTAAAGGCCCATATACCTATCTAGATGTGTCCTGGGGAGCAGTCACTGACATTAAAACTCAATTAGTGGACGACTCTGTAAATACTGCATGAGCCCGGCGCTTTGCTGATGAAGGCCCTGAGCAGGGTTCCTGCACTACATCTTGATATGTCGGGACCGTGGCTGCCTGCGAGTCAGCGTATCAGTCCAAAGGGAGGTTAAAATGCATATGAGTGTTGACAGTCGGGTGCAATTGTCATTCTGCGCGTCTCGTGCACTCCCCAGGGTCTCATCTCACTTTACTGTGGTGCTTCACTCCTCTTTGGCTCCCGCTCATCATCACGCATACCAATACGGAGGGTAAATTGAGATATGAGCTGCATTTTAATATGAGCTGCATCGGGTCAGTCTATTTTGCCGTGTCCTGAGGCGCATTTGGAGCGCCGACTGAAAATGTGTTCTGTATCGCCTGAACTGCCTCTGCTGCATGTGGCCATCTAAAACACAAAACACTTTGTTTTCATTTCTAGTTTCTCATGGATCAAAAAGGGTGTAAGTTTAACACGTTTCACCACTCTTCTTACTGATTATTAAATTGATTAGTACAGAATTGAAATTGTCATTATTTACTAAATTCTTCATTCCAAACCCTTATGAAAGTACTAAATTTCTTCTGTAAGGCAAGTTTAGCAGAATGTTGGCACTCTGGATCTTTTTGCCATTACTGTGAATAAAACTATTATTGGAGTATGTGTTGCAAAAAAATATTATTTCGGTCTTTCACGTTTGAAATTTTGTATTTAGTTTATTATTTGCTAAATTTACTATACATTTTTTTTAATCAATTTCTCGTTATTGATTATTACGTCAATAATTGGAGTATGTTTTATAAAAAATATAATTTTTAATTTTTTCAGGTCTCTATATTTTAATGTTGCTTGAAGATTGTTTGTAGATTTCTTGTATGTTGCACCTGTGATTTCAGTAGGCTATCTTTACTTCAAAATCTCACTATAATTTAATGTTACTTCTCAATTTATTTATTTTTTATTATGTACAAAATTTAATAGCAATTTCTTGTAAATTCCTTTTTTTTGTATATTACAGCAATAATTGCAGTACGTTTAAAAAAATACGATTAAATATTAACCTCACTATAATTCAATGTTCCTTGTTGATTATTTGTAATTATTTGCGAAATTTTACTTTAATTTATTTTTACCAGTAAATGAAGTACATTTTAAAAAAATTATTTACTAATATAGTATTTCTATTTCAAAATCATTTAATGTCGATTCTTTGTAATTATTTGTGAATTTATTTTTCTAAATTGACTTTACTCATATATTGCAGCAGTAATTGAAGTATGCTTAACAAAAAATAAATAAATTCTTTATCAACATTGTTGTGTGTCGAATCTTTGTAATTGTTTGTTTTATTATCAATTTCTTGTAAGTTGCTTGTTCTTGTATATAACGCCAGCAAAAATACACCAGTATTTCTATTTATACTCTTCATAAAATTTTCTTTGTAAACATTTCTTAGTTAAAACTGACTTGACTGGCTGTCAAGCTCCAATAAAAACACCATAAAACAGGCCCATATGCATTATGTTACAAGTATTTGGAAGTCATATGATAGCTTTGTATGAGAAACAGGATAAAATGCATCTTGCCTGATAGCCTTGGTAACAATTCACTTTTGCTGAATGAAAGAAAAAGCAGATTGGATATTCTGCTTTGAATATCTCTTGACGTGAGGGTGAAGAAATGATAACAGAATTTATTTTTTGGGTGAACTATCCCTTTAACAGATACTGATAAATATTATTTAATGGAGTCAATGGATGCCTGCCAGACATCTGTTTGGAACGTTTCATTATAATCTGAAATGTGATTATCTTTGTGAAAATGAGACAATAATTATCTTACTATTGAAGGATATTTGTTCAAAAAAAGAGGAATTTAACAATCAACAGATCTGGTGCAAGTGCCAAAAACTCATAATAAAAACATGGATGTCTTCCAGCATAAGCAACATATGAAACAAGTAGTTTTCACAGAATAAGTATCCTTTCATGTGAATCACAATATGAGGATGAATGAACTGTTCATTATTTTCCCCCTCAGGGTCTTTGTTTCTGACTGTGCTGTAACTCTCTGCAGCTGTCAGTTGTTTTTGTTCTTGAAGTCTAGTTCATGTGCTGCCCACACTCTAACAGGCTGTGACCTCGCAGCGGTGACAGTCTGCCAGAACTGATTTCCGTTGACTCACTTTTGCTGTGACCACTGCGAGTCCTTCACAGAGCTACATGGCTTGTTGGTTTCATCCAGTTACTGTTGTGCAGTTGGGCAAAAATCTTGTCCACATGCGAGATCCCTACAACACATATACAAAACTGCTCTTAGATTTAAATCTGTATTTGGCTAAATCTTAATCAGAATCTCAATTAAAGTGATAGCAGCAAAATGGAATGTATCTATACAAAAATATTTAAAATCTGCATGACATAAAAGTTTATCTCTTTCATTAATGCATGATATTGATGTTACTGTGCTGTCAATAATTCATACATTAATAATAATAATTATATATATATATATATATATATAGCCTATATATATATATGTGTGTGTGTGTGTGTGTCTTTTATATGCTGTGTGTAAATTTGTAAATTTATATACAGCACTCAATCTGCAGGCGTTTTTGTTTTTTTTAAATAGGTTAAAAAATAACGAGAAAAAACTAACACAATAAAACATAATAAATACATAATAACAGAATAAAAAATAAACAAGATTTTAGATTTTAGGGAAAAAGGAGTGTGTGTGTGTGTATATATATATATATTTAGTCATATAAAGTCATTTTTAAAACATCAACTTCACTTGTAAACCACATAAGAACTTTACTTTTGAGTGATGACTAATAAAGTAGGTTTTAACTGTTTTATCTAAACAAACTATTCAAATGAACTATATTGTAAAAATCCCTTGATTTTCCTCTCACTTGATTTTTAACATAAGAATGGATGCAGCAATTTGTAATTTGAATCTGCAAGACTTTGCACTTCAGCTCAATATTAAATTCAATATTTAATATTTAGTCATAATCATGACTAGTTTGTAGCACAAATCGTTTTACAGTTATTTTTGTTATTCCTCTTGATATTTGCATCCGGTGGATTGGAAATCCCACACACTTACAGAAAATATCATAATCTACCTTTATGCACAGTGTCCATTAAGTAGTGTTGTGAGGTATTTAAGTCCTCAAAATTAGGCTGTGAGCATCTGGCATGATTTTTTATTGCATGCTGTGCTTTAATGCCTATTGAAATCTGTTTGATTTCATTGAAATCATACGGAATTAAAAAAACTAAAAATTTTGTGCTGACGAGCTGTGTATTTCCCCCGGGAGCATTTATCAATAAAAATATTATTTCCATGAAATGTCGTAAGCTGCTGCTTAGATACCCAGCTTCCATTGTTTCATGTAGTCATGAGGAGCCGTTCTGTAAACGCAGACTTTGAAGAGACCTGTCATGCTGGCTGTCGGCTACAGGTGCGAGCAGACTCTTCCAAGATGGGCCGTTCCAATTGTCTGTGCTGTGCAAAGAAACAACAATCACAAAGTCATTCTACCTGGGACAAGGTATAAAGACATCTGCGGTAGGGAGACGAGTGCTGCGCTGTCCAAGCATGATTGCAGGGCACCAGAACAGTTACATCACTAGGCCTTTACATTCCAAGATCTCTTTACTCACGATAGTCTCCAAGAATATGAAGGCCAAAGCAAAAGAGTGTGATATATAGAGTAATACCGTTATAATAATCACACTCAAGTGAACAAACGACTTAAAAAGATTAGTTCTCATCGACCAACACAGCATGTCTGTTTTAATTAAAAGTGATTTTTTTTTAATCTGGCATTTTTAAAGCATCCACTCCTATAGAGCTGGTCAGAGGATAGGGCAGCTGGCCAAGCCCCAGAGACCAAGCTGCTCTTTAGGAACATTTGTATTTGAGCCTGGCCTGGCCTCCACTAATCCCTCTTAGGGCATCCATCGCATCAGTCTCTCCCGGCTCTCCTCATGATCAATACACAATACATCAAAGGTTAGGAGGAGATGGGCCTATTCTTTGAAGCCGTGTGTGTAGAGCTGGATTTGCTGAGCTAACATCGTCCAGTGAAGCCACCTTTTGATTGAGCTTGTTTGGCCGGAGCTACTTCTGTTTGCTGAGGGGCAGAGGAGAATCTAATGAAGAACAGCCAATGTCTCTCTGTTATCTCTCGTCTCTGTCAAAGCTAATACTGGGGCACTGCCAGTTTTTTTTTTTTTTGTCCACTGGTCACATTTCAAACAGCTATTATAAGCTATTCGCCATGTATTACACTGCAAAATATATATTAAATATAAAATCAGTTTGATCGTGTAGGCTTAAATAAAATACAGCATACACTCACTGGATCAAATTTTGGATTAACTATATTTACAGAAAGGTTTTTGAAAGAAGTTTTCACCAAGGCTGCACCTTTTTAATCAGAAAAACAAAAACTGTGAAATAATTTGATTAATCCATTTTAAGTTAATAAAATTGCTGAATAAAATGGTAAATTTATGTACATTTTAAAATAAAATTTACATTTTATTTGTAAAATATTAAGTAACAAACTGTTTAAACTGCATTAAAACTGTATAAAATAGTAGCTTGGTTGTTAAGTAGTAACTTTTTGATAACATTGATAATTATAGGAAAACAACATTTTTTCTTAAGCACCAAATCAGAATATTAGAATGATTTCTAATATGGTCACATTAAAGACAAATGGCTGCTAATAATTATTCTTTGCCATCACAGGAATACTATTTCTTTTTAAATATATATTTAGAGGTATTATTACCTGTAATAATTATAAATTCACATGTTTAATGTATTTTTAATAATAATCATAATATTAATGCAGACTTAGTGAGCATAAACAATTTATAAAAAAAAAATGTAATCTGTGCATATATCCAAAAGTACCAGCAATAAGAAAATAACAATATATGATTCATTATACACGTAATTATTGTTTAGTGTATTTTAGTTTTTTTTATTACTATTTATAATACAATATTTTATATAAAATATTTATTTTGTGTTTTTTTCCTGGTGCATACAGGGCTATGTTAGAATCTTATAGTCAATTCTTTAGTCTCAGAAAGTCTCAGTCTTGTCTTGTTGACAAGGCCAAATCTGCATTGTTATGCAAGATACCTGTCCAATACATGCATATGGTCTGCCAACGCTGCTGACAGACATTTAGAATAATTAATTCTGAATATCACAGAGGCAGCCTTGCCAAGTCAAGTTAAATAGCAATCACCTGAGCTGACACACAGCCATTCCAGATTACTTCCATGTTTTCATGCTGTCTATTCAAATATAAAACTCCCTGTGCCATGTAGCATCAAGGAATCTCAAACAAGACATCAGAACGGAAGTTAATAAATTACTGTCAATTATAAATACACTTATTAATATTAAAATCACTTTATTATTAAAAATATATAATTGATCTATTTTTAATAAACAATCCTAAACGGCCTCTCTTCCTCCCCTATAAGCAATGACAGATTTTCACACAAAAAGATGCTGACATCTCCCTACCCTTGCTTCAACTAGCAACACTAAACAAGGCTGTTATTCTATCACTCTCCTCTACACCTCCCCTCTTTCCCTCTCTCAGTCTCGCATTTGCATTATATATGCTTCATTTAGCTTACATGGCTGAGTGGAAATATAAGCTGAAGCCATTCAAACAAGGCATTAACTGGGGGCCAGCAGCAACGTGGCCATGAGATGGCAGCACTCCCCTCCGGTCTCACCACTTCTCCATCTCCTCTCCTCATTTCCACTCTGCTGGGTAGAAACATTGAAAGGGGGAGGAGATGGACCGCTTGTACAAAATGAATGGGAGGCATTCAGAATTGCATACTACCATATTACAGAAATAGTACTAGTATATTATGCTATTTTATTCTCATATGCTATTCTGAATTCAGGCAGGGAATTTGTAATGCTAAATATAATGTTTTAATTAAAATGATACATAAATAAACTGTAATTGTAATTCTTTATTCTAATTGTATTATTATTAGTTCCTTTTTGATTTACTTTTAGCATCAAGTTGACCTACCTGAAAAAAATAGGGGATTAAAATGAAAAGGTTAAAAATTGAAGTATGTGAGATTTTAAGTTTTTGCTTAATTTAATGATTTGTAATATTTGGCACACATATACACATACATGCAATAAGTACATTACATAAGTAAATTTGACAAACATTTTAGGACAATTCAGTATTTGCTTATTCAGTTCATCCCAGGTTGTTATTTTTAACAAAAGCTTAAAACATCATGTGTATTGCAATAAAAATTACATTAAAATGAGATAAAAAATTAATTATGTAGATAAAAGATGTTTAAGTACTAAAATGACTAAAAACTGAAACAAAATAAAGCTAAATAGAAGTTAAAAAAATAAAAATGACAAAAGCAGACTAAAACTAAAAATTTATTTAAAACATAATGCAAAACACGAATGAACACTCTATTAAATATAATATAAATTTAGATGATACTAAAATAACACTGATTTATTCTAACAATTACCTAGAAACTCAGCTGCCTGCAGATGTTACCAAGATGGCTGTCAAGTGAACTGACTTTCCTTAAAGTGACTTGTGTCAAGTGATCATCCATTCTAAGCATTAAACATGACACGATGATCCAAGATTACAGATAA
>JAUCMU010000036.1:4468548-4517137 GCA_032275025.1 Enteromius treurensis
CTCACCACTTCTCCATCTCCTCTCCTCATTTCCACTCTGCTGGGTAGAAACATTGAAAGGGGGAGGAGATGGACCGCCTGTACAAAATGAATGGGAGGCATTCAAAATTGCATAATACCATATTACAGAAATAGTACTAGTATATTATGCTATTTTATCCTCATATGCTATTCTGAATTCAGTCAGGAAATTTGTAATGCTAAAAATAATGTTTTAATTAAAATGATACATAAATAAACTGTAACTGTAATTCTTTATTCTAATTGTATTATTATTAGTTCCTTTTTGATTTACTTTTAGCATCAAGTTGACCCACCTGAAAAAAATAGGGGATTAAAATGAAAAGGTTAAAAATCGAAGTATGTGAGATTTTAAGTTTTTGCTTAATTTAATGATTTGTACTATTTGGCACACATATACACATACATGCAATAAGTATATTACATAAGTAAATTTGACAAACATTTTAGGACAATTCACTCTTTCCTTATTCAGTTCATCCCAGGTTGTCATTTTTAACAAAAACTAAAAACATCATGTTTATCGCAATAAAAATTACATTAAAATGAGATGAAATTAATTATGTAGATTAAAGATGTTTAAGTACTAAAATGACTAAAAACTGAAACAAAATAAAGCTAAATAGAACTTAAAAAAATAATAATGACAAAAGCAGACTAAAACTGAAAATTTATTTAAAACATAATGCAAAATATGAATGAACACTATTAAATATAATATAAATTTAGATGATACTAAAATAGCACTGATTTATTTTAACAATTACCTAGAAACTCAGCTGCCTGCAGATGTTACCAAGATGGCTGTCAAGTGAACTGACTATCCTTAAAGTGACTTGTGTCAAGTGATCATCCATTCTAAGCATTAAACATGACACGATGATCCAAGATTACAGATAAGAAGCACTCTGAAACATGTCCAAGAGAGCAATGGAAGTGTATTCAGACCTGGAATGAGTTTTAACCTAAACATCCTACAAATGACATGAAAAGGAATGGAAATGGTTTGTATCGCTCAATGAAAAGCCACAGCATATAACACTGCAAACACAGTACGCTTGCAAAGCCATATTCATCTCGAGGTGGTTTTTCCCAGTTCCCCTGTCATTTACTCCCCTTCTGGTTTTCATTAGCTGTGTAACCTTAGCGAGGCCTGGTCCTCGCCTCCCCTGTTATCTCAATGATGTTCTAATGCTGGTCAAACATTATTGTGAATGGCTCAGCTCAATAGAGGCAGTGTTAGCCAGGAGAGTCAATATTAGCTGAGCACACAGGGCGGGAGGAAGGTGGGGGAGGGGAGCTAGCGTACCGTCTGCAGTGTGTGAGTGTGTGTGAGGGGGGCCTTAGTGTGCGCTCTTGGTGAACCTTGACCGTTCACAACAGAGGCAACAAAGCATGGGATAAAGAGATGACAGGAATTTAGCAACGCATTCTTCTCGTCCTTTTGCTCCTGGCTCTCGCTGAAGGAGCCGGTGATCCAACAAAGATCGGTCAAAGATTCCCGTCGTTCCGTCTACATCACACTTATTTACAACCTATTATAAGCGCGCTGTGGGATTAATGGGAGCTGCGTCTTCTCAGGGTTGCAGGGGAAGGTCAATTTGTCAAAGGACACGAACAACGGGCCCAAGGTCAGCTCTTTGTCTGTCTTTACAAAGGTAACTGAATCATCGGCTCCACGCCCACCGCACCTACGGCCGTATCAACACGTCTGCTCGGTAATCACAGACACTTTTATGCCCTGAGAGCTGTGCAAACAGTTGGTTTGGTAGAATCAACAGTGGCTGTCATGTGACCCTAAAGCTTTCCGCATGAATCATAATCTAACACAGAAGTGATTGTGCAGGTGAAAGCGCTAATAACAACAAGCGGCTGACTAATGTTTGACTTGCGTCTCATTAGAGAATGCGAATAAGGAGAAAAGATTAACTTCTCAAATGACAGTGTCTCACTGTTTAGATGAGGCTTGCTAACCTGTCCCATTTAATCTATGGGCCTCACTGGCAAACAAACAGACAAATATTGACCGTCTGGGAATAGGCCTCACTCAGCAATACGTACACCCAAAGCAATTTCCTCAAGGCTCTAGGAAACTGTCAACATGACGGCGAAACAAAACATATTTTCTTGCCGTGGGGCGAACTGCGAACAATTTGCATTGATATGCATAAGTCAGACCTGGGCTAATTTGAGCATATAATTGACCCGGCTGTTGCGAGGTGTGGAATATCACAGGTACCACAAAGTCAAGCTGGTCGTGTGTTTGGTTTGGGTCACTTGACATGGATAAGCAGGTGCACCGGTTAAGTTAAGCTTGAGTTGCGTACAAAGCCGTAAAACCAAACACATGAAGGCTGGGTATTGTTTGAGATAACCGCACGAACACCCCCCGGCGCACTCTAGAGCGTAACGCAAATACCTTTGGATGTACCAACACGGTCCCAATTCAGATCTGCTGACATGTGAAAAAGCAACATTAGCTAATGCACTTCTTAAAGACCATAATCGCTCTTTCCCCTACAGTTAATGAATGCTAATTAGAACTAGCTTCATGTTTGCTGGCTGCCTCTCTAATGTGCCGTATTGTTCCTCTTCTCCTGCTTCAGCTCGGCTCTAATGCTGCTGTGCCAGCTATTAAAGTCAGCTAATCCATCTATCTCCACAACTGCCAGCTCCGAAAGCCACTAATAGCTCAGCCACAAAACTGCGCATTTCCGAATTCATTTGATCCGTAGTCTTTGCAGTCTTTGCGCTGGTAAAGCGAGTGGGTGGCATTGCGGTTAAATTTGAATTCCATGCCATACCTGGCTCGGATGCTTAAGGGCTTTTTGACTGAGTGTTTTGTTTTGGTGGGACGGATAGATCAGCTCCACTTCCTCTGACACAGGCTTGTCTCAAACCGAGACCGAATGTTTGAGACTCCCCAAAGGCTTGTACGGACAGGATGACTTCTTATCCCGAGAAATTACAGGCATTACTTCATATAATAATATGAGTACATAATGCTTCCGTTTTGCATCTTTTAGTATATTTTTTAGCACTAAGCACTTATTTGTAACAATTGTTTTTATAAATGTTAAATGTTTACTGTCACTTCTAATCAATTTAATGCATCTCCCCTGAATAAAAGTATTAATTACTTTCTTGCTAACCTCAAATTTAAGAAGGGTATAAATACAATATTTGAACTAATTGAGAAAGTGTTAATGAAATGCCCTTTTGTTCTTTAAATTCATCTTAAATAATTAGATTCATATTATACCCTGCCTTGTTTTGTCAATGGATGGCTGCTATTTTGGGTTAATTGCTCACCCACGTACAAATAATAGCCACCCCAGGTTTTGGCTGCGAGTGTCTGATGTTTATAGTATTTTCCATCCTGGTAAACTGGTTGACTTTGGCCTCTTCTCAGACCTCTCTCAGACTGTTCCCATCCTGAGACGCTAATAACTAGCTCTCTGTGACAGACGAAAGGTCCCTTTGTGTTCTAAAATGCCTTTCTTGCATGGCAGCGCACCAAGAATCACAGGCTCGCAAACAGGTGGTGAAGCATCTGAATAACAAATTAAGCTACGCTTTCACATGAGCCAACTCAACAAATTATTACAATGAATTATGACAGTACAATAACGTCCAAAGGACTAATTTAAGTGCGAGGAGACTGTAGTGGGGCAAGCAAACTGATTTGCTCCATGGAGAGGTATAATATGCAGGATATGGGCTGGCAGATGGTGTGGTTGGGAAAACCTATGAATAATATGCTTCTCTACCTCTTCAAAGCCATGGAACTTTGCTAAGAAGGAAAAACAGGGTTGGATTTATGCTGACCATGTGCCAACAAGCATTTCCACAACTTATTCTCCAATGTCAAACTATAGAAGACGGAGTTTAAGTGTTTTTTAATCTAATCTTCAACACATTCTTCAACGCCTACTACCCTGTTCTCTCACGCCTGCTGCGTTCGAAGTTTGATGTGTTTAATCGGAAAAGCCTGTACGTCTCAGCAAGATACAATAATTACAGTGCCACCGGATGCCTGAGTGTCGCGGTGTGAGAAACGAAAGAGACGATGTTCATGTTTCATTTAAAAAAAAAAAAATCAAGCTGTTATACTTTTGATCTTTTAATGGATGTATCAAATGATTTTGGCTCTGGAGTTAAATGTTTTTAAAAGGTGCCAAGATTTAATTTTTTCTTATTATTTTAAATGAGTAAGTCACTAGGACACACAATTAAAAGAATATTCCGTGTTAAATAAAATGTAAAATAAAATGTTTTTTCTAAATAACTCTTCTTTTGCCCATAGACTTTGCACTGTGTAAGTTTTTGTTGTTGTTTATTTGAGCATAAATCATTTTCTGTGGTAATGAAGAAGCTGAAGGCCACACAGAATCCTTGTTCATATAATAAACACTGTTATCATTGTGCAAGGGGGTTTATTTAAAGAGCCACTGTGAAACAAAGAGGCGTTGTGGGAAAAATCACAGTTTTTTTGCACTTTACCTGTGCAAAGCGATGTACGATTTGGCAAAAGTGTTTATGAAATTAAATCTGATAGCTAAAAACAAGTGTGAAAAATGTCTCCTCCAATAAAATATGATTCTTGTGAAAAACAGCGTTCTGGGGGGATTTGTGTATGTGTGCATCATCATCTTCACCACAGATGGATGATAAATGACAGTAAAAAAAAGAGGAAGTGACACATTTATTTCTTCCAAAAAAGAATTAGTGTTTGTGGCCTAGAATAAATCCAACCGCTTTGGTTGTAACTTGCTAACTTAAAAGCGTTAAGCAGGATGACACAGAGCATTAATTTCACTGAACTAACAGGAACTCAGGATGGTTCTGCATAGTTTCCAAACAATAAAACGAACTGCGCTCTGGAATGAGGATTAGATTAAATCACCGCTTTTCCACTCAGGCATGAAAAATCCCACAGCATTGCGAAAACATGTCTGGTGGAGGAACAACCTTCTCACCTGACAATCAAGGCCACACTTCCATTCAAACTATTGTCATATATCTCTTTCATAGCTGAAGCACAACATAGCTATCAAATCATGCAGAAATGTGTGTATACATAACTTCATTATGAAGTATAGCCAGAAGCAAACAGCAACATTTAAAGTCCTAAACAACCCTTTAGAAAGTGATTTACAGGCCTGCTCGCTCAGTGTGTACTGGGAAAACAGGTGTGAGAGGCACAAAGTTTTACAGAGATAGATAATGCGATCCAATGAAATCTAAGATTACATTACTTACTAATGATGTGGTGGCACAGCTGGGTTGCTATGTTCTGTTCAGTCACGTAGCTCAAACGTCACTAAATACAGGTTTCTTGGGGCCAACAGATCAACGCCCGCCCATTAGATCTATTCTCTGTCCCTCCGGCCCTATTATTCCTCTATATTACAGGATGGTTACACACCCAAGGGCTTTTGACCCAAATAGTGCACATCTTTTTCCATTAAACCTGAGATCTTTTTAATATGCATCCATTAGCTTCAAAGATATTTGCTTCTGTCTAGCAAGACTATGATAAATATGACTATCCATAATGACTATATATACATATAAACAAAAAGTTTATTTTTTAAAAACAACAATAAAAGACTATGCCTATAGACTTTTTTCATAATGATATGGTAAGATTTTACACTATAGTCCCATAGTTAATGCATTAACAATTATTAGTTTTTATTATATTAAGATTATTTAATAAAAAATACAACTGTTCATTTTTAGAACTTACAATGCGCACACACACACACACATCTATATATATATATATATTTTATATTTTACATTTTAGAATTTTTTTTTTGTCCTAAAGAAACTTTTTATTAATTACAGTTAACAATATTTAATAAACAATACAAATAGTCATTGGTTGCTCAGGTCAGCTCAGTTCCATTATATTATATTACATTATATTAACATTTTAATATCATATAAAACTTGACTATAATTAACAAATGAGTTTTTTTTTTTTTTGTATTGTCAAATGATTAGTCACATCCAAAATGAAAGATTTTTTTTTTTTTTTCATAATATATGTAGTGAATTTCACTTTCACCAACCTAGGGATTGAAATAGTGTAGTGATGGGTACTTATGTCACCAATGACCTTGTAATATTTGGATCACATGTCACTTAGGGTGTGGTTATGAGTACATCACATAAGAAAGATTGGTGGGATCTTTAACTTGAAGAACCTTTTCTGAATCATCAACACAAGTGTAATACAATAGATTGGTCAGATGGCGCAGTCTTTTATGATTGGTCTACCGCTACAGCGTGTGTTGGAAAACGAAACGCCCATTGCCATAACTGAATGACAGCGCAGGATACAGTGTCTTCTTGACATGATGTAATCCACATGGAAATTGTTTGTGGGGGGGAAAGTTGATCGCGACGTAGAACGTGGGTGGACATTATGTAAATATGTTACTTAGTTACGTGGATCCGTAACAGAAAAAGATTTGAATTGCTGATGACTCGTTTAGGCAAATGTAAGCCAACTCTTTTTTTTGATAGACAAAAACTTAATTTATTGTGCACTGTTGGCGTCACAACTTTGCATATAGTTTATGTTCACATACAGCTACATGACACACTGCATGAACGATCATATTTGAAAAGGCATAATAGGAACACTTTAACAAAAGATAGACAAGAGTAATAACAACAACTAAATTAACACTATAAAAGAAATAGGAATAAAGTGCAATAAGATGCATAAAATGAAAGTGATCAGGTTGAGTGTCAGAGTTACGTTATCTGGAAAGATAAACTGTTGCTACACTGAAAGAAATAAGGGGTAGAACCTTATTAGGCATCAAACAAATATGGAAGGATTATCTGTTATCAACTGCAATCAGCAAGTGCTTGGAGCAAGTTCTGAAGGTCCTTGCTTGGAACACGCAAGCAAAGGTGCCTTGGAGTGAAGGTTTGATCGCCGAAGGCTCAGAACGTGGATGTATCTGTTGCTGCCTCAAAGCTGGATACTCAGGACTTGGTATCTGTTGTTACTCTGTTAGTGTCTCCCTGGACACGCCGGAGACTGTGGTTTTCTGTTACAGTCCTTTCCTTGACAGGACTCAGAACAGTGTTCCTGCCTTACCTTTGACAGGCCGGAGATTTAGAACTGTGTATCTGTTAATGTCTCACGCTAGCAGGGCCATAGAATCAAAATGATGGTAAACTGTTACTGTCTCTCTGGTGGAGACTCAGAACAAGGTTTTCTGTTACAGTCCTTTCCTTGACAGGACTCAGAACAAGGAGTGTTTTTTTGGGAAGGTACCTTTATCTCTTTCCGAATCTGGCACTTCCCTTCTTTCATCCTGTGGAACTTATTTGCATAGTCCAAACACAAACACAAAGTGTCCCTAAAGTTTAACTGGTGCATTTCTCACTTACCAAACCATAACCAGACTACATTTGGCAATGTTACGAACACATTAAGTCCAAACATGATGGAAGAAGATTGAACTGACATGCATTCATTCATTTGTCCATTAACAGCTGAGTTTGTATAAGATGTCACTCACTACACGTCTCTGTCACTGAGAATACTTCTCAGTTATCAATGGATTTGGAGGTACTTTGTAATCTCTCTTTGTTTCACCCACTCCTGCTGCATCCAGAGGTCCTACGGACTTTATATGGCAGTCAAAGGCCATAACCTTAGTAGTCAGTCTGCTGGTGGGTGAAGGGCAGAAACTGCATTTTGACCAATGAGAAGTCCTGTCCATCCTGGGCTTCGTACCAAAGGTCTTTTTCTTGCCCTCTAGAGGTATCTGGCAGTTGTCCTGGCATCTTTATCTGAGGGCTTTGGACAGTTTGCTTATGTTAGTCCACCAAGATCCAATCAAAATGTAACAAACCTATTGCGGTCAGAGGGGGGGCCCGCCATAAACTGGGCCCTGGAATGCGTTGTCCACTACATATATGTGTGTGTGCTATGTATATATAAATACAAACACATTCATTTTATATTTTGAAAACATTTACATGTATTTAAATGTTTCTATTTATATTCATTTAATTTATATTCTATAAAAATAAAATATATCCATGAATATATATTTATATATACATAATAATTCATAATACATACAGAGTAACATGCATATATTATGTAAACTAAAACTTTAAATGCGATTAATCATATGACAGCACTAGTCTTTTTCACTGTCAGTTTATGTTAACTAATGTTAGTGAAACCTTATTTTAGTGTTAACCAGAATGGACATATCTCCCTAAAGACATAAAAAAAAGAAAAATAAATAATAGAAAGAAAAACTCACTCATGCATGTTTTATAAATTAGCAAACATAACCAAAAAAATATACATAATTGTTGCAATTCTTAATAAAAAAAAAAGGAATTAAATATATTAAATGCAATTTAACAGTAGACCTTTGGTTCAACCTCAGTACTGAGGCTACAAACTTTCTCACACACACCTGATGCTGCCTCAGGTGAGTAATAAATACCTTAACAACAACCCATTGGCTCATAACTCCCCTTGCACAACCCGTGCTCCACAGACCTTTTATAAACGAATGCACGCTGCACAATAAGTAGTCAAAGTTTGCTAAATATAGTGCCAGGGATGGGCTCGGACACGCTTCAGTGCACTCTTGAAGGAAGCCAACCTGAGGCAAGGGCAGTCGACTCTCTCTTATGTGACTGCCTGAACACTCAGACGAAGTCATAACTCAGTGCTGCCCATCTCCAGGTGTGATGGAATGCATCTCTGCACCGCCTCATATGTGGGCTAGTTCTTAATGAGCCGTTTCAGACAGACAGACAGATACACACACAAACAGAAAAGGCTGTCGGAAGCAGATGCCAAATCACTATGCTAAGATTTATCATTATGACAAGCCTCTTTGTGAGCTGTTGTCTGTTATCAAGTGTGTTGTCTTTGTGTTTCTTATCTGGCTGTTGCCAAAACAAGCAACAAGTCTATGATGAGAGATCCGTCCAGGCCAACATTTTATGTGTGTGTGTGTGCGTGCGAATGTGCAGTTACATGAAGTGCTTGTCTGACAGGGTTGGGTGTGTGTACTCTTGTGTTGTAGCAAGAGGGAGTAGGAAGCCTCCAGGCTGGCTAGCTTCTCCTCTCTACCCTTCATTTAAAGCTGGTGTAAAAACACAAGTAATTCACTTCACCTGCTTTACTACATTTCAGTAGCTCTCGTAAACACCTGTTTATATCTTTAAACCCATCTTTACATCTGTGCCAAGAAAAAGTTTCTTCTATATCTCCTATTACTGGGCATGCAAATACTGACATGCGTCATACGTGTTTATCAGCCATTGTAGACGTACTGAGAAGCAGATTTATGGAGATATTTGCTTGGGGCTGTTTTGTCTATCATACCTATTATTTTTCCTGATTAAAGCTTAACCTGATTTCATTTTCACTGTGTCAGGACAACTCACGTCTGCGTATCAAAAACACTTGAGCAAAAGTGCTGTTGTTCCCATTGTAACATGTGATATCGATACTGATTTTTATAAGTTAAATTAACTAGACGCTAATATTGAGTAACTTAAGGCACAGCACAATTTACTTGTGTTTCACAATGATACAGGCAACATAAAACAGGGCACTTTTTTAATTAATCACTTAACAAATCATTTGAGTAAATGATTCAATGGTTCACCTATAAAGACTGTCCCTTCTGAACAAATTAGTGTTTGCAAGATTAATTTGCAGAAAGAGTCACTAAATAGTGATTATTCAATGCTCTGCAGAATGCTTGCTTGTATAGAGTTATATAAAAAGTTTTGGTAACACTTTTGAATAGGGAACACTACTACCTAATTTGCTGCTTATTAATAGTTGTTAAGGTAGTTGTTAATTTAGGTATTGGGAAGGATTTGGGCATTTATATGCGCTTAACTACTACTAATAAATATTCTAGTAATATGTATGATAATAAGCAACTAGTTAGGAAACCTAAAAATGAAGTTAGCAACATTTTATTAAAACATTAATTACAGATTTGTTTGTATAAAACTGTATAAAAGCAAGCATGCAGAGTAAAACTTTAGTATAGCGACCAAATCTCACTATTAACTAGTTGCTTTTTAGCATGCTTATTATAAACACATATTTGGCTGTGTATTAGTAGCATATATCTCCTCCAATACATATACCTTTTATATATAAACCAGTATAAAAATTAGGAGTTTATTGAGGCAAAAGTCGTAGTTAATGGTCGTTACTAGCTAGAACTGGACCTTGAAATATAGTGAGACCACATGCATCAATGCTGAATTAACTAAGGCCAAATCCAAGCCTATTCCAAGAGCTCTTGTTTGTGTGATATTGCTTAAACAGACGCTCACAACTAAGATTACCTACAAATACAGCTTAAATTTTACAATTTGGAAAGTGAAAGACATCATCTGGCATTTCCCTCCGAGTGACACTGGGAAATAAATCTTAAGACAACGGTTTGTTACACCTCGTAAGTGTATAATAAGTGGCTGTCACAGGTCAGGAATGTGTAATGGCCACTGGCATTAGTCTTAATTGCACCGCAAGGCCTCGGATGAGTGACGACTGACAGACTAGAGATGAAAGATAAAGCAGAACAAAGCTGAACGGCACACAGTAGATCAGTTGTTAAAACACAACTTAAGAAAACAGACTTAAAAAGAGGTTGTGTGAAATCAAAACAGAGATCCTACAACATGATAAAACAGGTTTGCTTTTTGATATGACCTGTAATATTCCTTTGCGGTCCTGAGAGATAATGCAGGTTTCACCTTGACTTTAGCGATGACTAAAATGACATAGCTCAACTCAGTAGTTCCTTGTATATGTGACAAGCCAGTTCCAAACAGGAAGTGACTGCGACAGACAGAGGATATCTGGCCGTCATCAGTAGATTCTCAGGTGTCCTATCACATGCTCGATCTATCTCCCAGCCATTTTTCCCACACGTTGGGGCCAACCACGTGAACGAATTGCGGCCTCTGCCCTCCCTTGCCCTTCTGGCCTGAAGGATTTATTGGTCAGCTGCTCCCAAAAGTCTCTTTAAAAGTAAATGCACTCCATGTTCTCCAGTCAGCCCACACATGCTCTGTTCGTCAGGCATACGTTTATTGCCTCGTCTGAACATTTCTATTAGTTCAACCTCCTACGTCCCAGTCAGCCGAGCTTTATTTATGATCATTACCCAATTATAGCTATTACATACTGTGTCGTACATGACAATTAATGAGGGCAGAATTATGGGGGCATCAGGCCTCACCTGTAAATACCCGCTAAAGAGGCACCTTAGCCTTCAGTGGCAGTGCTAATCCTTCAGAAAGAGCGAGACTGTGGCTGGCTAGAGTTTTTAGAGCTTGTGTCTCTGGTGCAGTGAGATATCTGAGCCCTCTCCATTAGTCTACCGCAGCGCACTGAGAAAGCACAACCCTATTTCATGCCAGCTCCCAAATAGTGTGGAGAATTTGCGAGGCAGTTAGTGGCCGTCATTAATATCCACCCGGGCCCAGGCTGACAGCTGCTGATTGGAATGGAGAGCCCCTGTAAAGCAGACAGCTACAAATTTCCCTGACAGCTCGGCGTCCATTACCCAGAGTCAGCTGCCAAAACAGCAGTAATAAGAGATGCAGAGAGAGAGAGCGGCAAACATGCCCTCTCTCGCAAACTCTCTATCACACACCATGCCACACACACAGACAGAATAGCGGCAACCTACTCATTCCTATTCACCTGTGACAAAAGGAATACTGTATTATACATTCATTGGTTAGTGTAAGGTGAGAACAAGCCCAGCAAAGATGGACAGCCTTGGTTACTGAAGTTTTTTCTCCATTCATTTTCCTGTAGAGACTTAATAAAATTCCTTATTTACAAATTATAAGCCATGACAAACCAACAGCTAAAAGGTGAATACTAACATTAAAAAAGGCATTTGTAAATCAAACAAAAAGTTACTTTGCACTTTACAATCAAAACAAATCTGCTCACTTCCAGAATCCTGCTGTCGCACTCTATTAGATAACCTTCTAGATTGCCCAATCACCTTATCTAATAAATATTCATGAAGTTCCATGCTTGCACACACACACAAACAATAGTGTGACGGGCATTGATGAGCCTGAACTAACCAGCAAGCAAATGTGTCACTATTATTTTGATTTACTCAGTCACAGCGCTTCAATATATACTCAATGTAACAAGCATTAAACTGATTTATTGCTCTCTTACATTTCACGCATGGATCCACTAACGCCCCTACACTGCAGATTGATGCGAGATATTTGGGTCACTTAATTATAGCCAGGCCTTTTTAAGTCCTATAACAGAGGTGACAGGGTGTTAAAATGCCAGCCAGTTCTCCCTGCTGGAAAACCCAGCTTAGGGTGGTAGCTGTGTTTTGGAACATGGCAGCTGGTTTCTAGGTGGTCTAAGCAAGTCTTTAGCTGGTCAACCAGCTACAAACATGCCACCATGTACTAAAACACCATGTAGCTATTCTTCAGCCGAGCTCAGTATCTTCCACACATACAGTACAGCGCGGAATATTGTTTGTGTGTCTAAGGTGAAACCGAAATGAGGTTTAGGTCATTGCAACATATCTCGCAACGCCACAGGTAAAGATATTTCAGGATTGTTATTATATTCCAGAGGCCTAACTCCAATATTAACACCTACTCCGGCTTTCTGCCTGACACCCTGCACACACACACACACACACACACATATATATATCCCCACTTGTTTGTATATGCACATTAAACTCATAGACAAGATACACATAACCTCCTTCAACCGCCCCCCCCACAACTGCACTGTAATTCTTCCACCAAGCCACAGGACAACTGGAAGCTCAAGGCGCAATATTTTACAGCTCCCTTTTATTGCATCTCCTCCCCTGCCAGTCTTACCCCCATCAGCAATAAAACACTCCATAATAAAAGCCCCTCTCCCTTAGCGCCTGCTACACCACCGCCGCAGATAATCCTGCCGGATCACGGCACTCTGCCCGTGCATAGCTGCCAATGCTGTCGCACGGCTAACCCGACGTCTCTTTCAGCTGGGTTATTATAATGTTCGCTCTTTTATTGCGGCGAGCGTCAATTGAAAAGTGTAGCGCCGCCCTGAAAATCTAGGCATACAAGCCGTTAACACGAGCCAGGCCCCAAATGGGCCCTGGGAGTTATTCATCATCTGCTCTCGCAGACAAAGGCACGACTTACCTTCATATTTCTGAACAAAGGCGATATGCACTCAATAAAGGGAATATTACAGCGTTGCAGTGGAGGAGATAAAATATGCCCATACAAAGACAAGCAGCCGCTGTTTCGGGATGTGGATAGATAGCTGAACCCAAAGCTACTTAATTAACCATGATAAACCATGGTTTGAAACCAAGACGTGGCGCAAATTCAAGTCTTCTGCATAAGCACCACAGTTCAGCGTTTCTAGAACATGTTCTATATATATATATAATTATTTGCTTGCATTTTAATGACATCAGTGCGTAATAATAGTGTAATATTATACTTCACATAGCATCTGCTTCCACCCCTTTATTACTTTGCTACGTATAAAGTTGAGTGTGCTGTTACAATGACTTCATTTCCTGTAATGCATTTTCTATGCAAGTCTGACTGCCTGCTGCAGTTTGAAAGACCTTCATGGCCATTCCTGTTTTAGCTAAGCGCATGGTTGTATCAGAGCACTGCAGGCACCTTGCTCTTGTTAGAAGTGAAGCACTGCTGGCTGTGAAGCCTGCCTGTACTAAATTAGTTCTCCTTTGGAAAAGAGGCCAATGTTTGAACCAACCACTGAGCACTGCACATCCATGCCAAACTCCACTGCTGCAGAACACCAAATGCTCTCTGTAAGCAATTAAACACACATTCAGATATCCAGGCCCAAATTTAAATCACAATACAATTTCGATGACTACATTTTTTTTTTATGGGGTCAAACTACTGTCTTGCACAATTTAAATTGTACCGAAACTTATGTACGCCAATCTGCATTTATTTGATCATAAATAGAGTAAAAGAGTAAAACTGTGAAATATTTTTACAATTCAAAAACACATTTGTTATTTTAATACATTAAAAAATTTAATTTATTCCTCTGATGGCAAGGCTGAATTTTCAGAAGCCATTACTCTAGTCTTCAGTATTCGCATGATAATTCAGAAATCTCTCTAATATGCTTATTTGGTTCTAAAGAAATATTTATTTTTTAACTATTTAAAACAACTGCTTAATATTTTGGTGAAAACTGATATGTTAAATATTTTTCAGGATTCTTTAATGTACAGAGAGTTCCAAAAAATTGTTTGGGTTTGAAATAGAAATCCTTAGTATCATTATAAATGCACTTACTGTCACTTTTGATCAATTTAATGTGTCCTTGCTCAATCAATCAATAAATAAATTTGTTGCGAAATCTTTAAACAGTAGCGTACCTTGCATTTATACACTGTGATGATAGAATAAAGAAAACATAAATTAGTAGTTATTTATGAATATCAACAAATATAAATCATTTAGGGGCAGTTTGCCGAATAGGGTTTAAGACTAGTTCAAGATTAACATAAATGTTAAGAGCTGTCTAAACTGGAAAAGGCTTGCACTAAGATATCTTAAAATACATTATTGCCATTGTTTGGTCTTAAAATGAAGAAGAAAACAATTTTGGTAGATACGTTTCAAAAAATTCTTAAACGTCCTAAATTAGCAAAGGTCTAGTCCTGGCTTAATCTAATTGCTATCTGGGAAACCGGCCCTTAAAGTATAATTTAATCTTTAATAAAATCCACTCATCTATTCAATGACTTATATATCCAGTAATATAAACCAGTATTCAAAAACATAAGCATTGTCAAATTAGTGGAAACGCGGGACAATGAATGTAAAGAATATATTTTATGAATATATTCAGGGCCTAGTTATTATCATTCAGATTTACTGTTTAATTTGTAAGAGAGTAAATCTTAATATACCTTATTATTATTATTATTATATATTTTCCTTACATCTCCCTGGCCTCTCCGTAATTGATGTGTTCGATATAACAAAACCTGCAGTGTTTCACAGGAAGAAGTTTTCGTCTATCTTCAAAAAAGTCATGAACAGGATGTAGTTATTTTCATAGTCCTCGCCCTAATCATTGTTTTCAAGAATCAAAAAAAGAGAGAGAGAAAAAAAAAAACCTCCAGTTTGTTTGCAAGTCATCTGACGTGGTGTATGTGGAGCTTTATTGTGCTCACAGTTCACTCACTATTTATAACACAGGATGTTCCATCTGGCCGTGCTTCCTGTCTGAGGGCTCTTTCAGGATGTGCTCCCTGGATCTGCTTACACTTCTCTGGGACATCTGTAAGGCACTTCTGGGTGTAATTCGGAACCTCTCCCTGAGCTCAAAGGGGCTTCTGCATTTCCCATTACATACATACTAAAGAGTCTGTTGACAGTCATTAATGGATGAAAACTATGAAAACTATGTTTTTGAATCAAAAAAAGAAGAAGAAAAAACAAAAATCTAGTTTTTTTTATTGTGCATTTCAATTAAACTCAATCCAGCTTCAGTTGGGTTATTTTGATTTGTTTAAAAAAATAACTAAAATATACAGCTAACTAACAATAAAAACATTTTAACATTATCAAAAACATGATTTTTGAAATTTAGAAAAATCTGTTTTTGCAAATAAACTTATATATATAAATTTATACATATTTATTTACTTTACCAGCATCAGTCCTGATCATAACTTAATCTTCAATATTTTAAACCTTTCAATGGCAGTTTTCTTGCAATTTAAAAAACTGGAGAAAGTGACTTTGCCCTATAGGCCAAAAAATCTTCCTGAGGATGCACAGAAGGTTAAAAAGAAAAAAAAAGAAGAAAAAAAAAAGTTGTACATTTTATTGATTATGGAACTAGTAATTGATCAAATGACTTGTACGTGTATATGCTGATTCTGGTGCTTCTTTCCTTTAGTAAAGTGGTTGTTAACAACACAGACAGTGTGTGCAAATAAACGGCTCCATCAGCAGACACAACACATTCAATGGCCACAACGAAATTCTAGATCACAAGGTTTTCTTCTTTTAATGAATGCGCAGGAGTGCTGGAGGCTGACATTTGTCAATTACAGGGCAGGAGTTGTTTTTCCTGCACTGCCTCACAGATTAGTCCCACATGCCTGCACTCTCGGTCTCTATTGAATCAGTTGTCTTTAATGGCAGCAGGGGAAAATTGAGGGGCTCTGTGTGTGATTTGTCCCTTCGTTGTGGAGCAGATGGTGGATATCAGTGTCAGGCTTTGAGTGGCGAGTGGCTCAGGGAACAGGAAATGGCACGGCCGATGGCCAGATCTAAGGCGGCGTGAAAGCGCCATTCGTCACACATTTCCATGGCAGCATCGCTCATTAGCATTACCTGGATATGCATGATAGGGGTTGATGGGCGGACAGGGAACAGGGGATGTTTATGCGTCATCGGGACATACCAAGTGATATACAGAGGGGAGGATACTGTGTTGTTTTATATTAGGCCGGTATTATGGGAAGATACTCTCAGTTTTTAGAATTCCACTTGTGTGTTGGGTTAGTCCAACCATGACAAACATCATCCATCTGAAGGTGGTAAAAACAAAATTTTGCAGGAATGTTCTAACACACACACACACACACACACACACACACAGATAAGGATAAAGAACAAGTAGTGGTGAGATAAGCTGGACAAAGAAGTGAAAGGTAAACATCCTGTCTACGTGCTTTGAGTTTGAATGTGTTTTCTTCTTACACTGATCACAGACCACAATATCCTACTACAACACTATTGTTAACAGAATTACTCAAACACCAAACCCTTTCATCTGTCAGAAAACAGGAGCTTCGACAATGATAGTCTCTTAAAACAAATCTTTTTTTACATCATTAATAATTTAAAAGGGTTATTTACGCCCAGGTTGTTTTTTTTTAAATGAAATTAATACTTTTATTCAGCAACAATGCTTTAAATTAAAAATAAAATGCATAAAAGAAGTGGTACAAATAATTTCAAATTCCAATAGCTGCTCTTCTTAGTAACTTTAAATCCATAAAATAACTCTTTCTACAAAAATGTGAAGCTGCAAAACAGTTTTCAATGTTTATAATAAGAAGAAATGTTTCGTGAGCACCAAATCAGCATTAAAATAATTTCTGAAGAATTATGTGACATTGAAGACTGGAGTAATGATGCTGAGAATTCATCTTTGCCATCACAGGAATAAAATACATTTTAAAATGTATCAATAGAAAAATGTTATTTTAAATTTTATCTGTCCCATATTACTGTTTTGATCTTATATAAGCAGTCTTATTGTGTGCACAGGGCTTCTTTCAATTTAAAAAAAAAAAGTTAAAACGTTAAAACAAAAATAAATAATATCCACATCTATATCTATATCTATATCTATCTATCTATCTATCTATATATATATATATATATATATATACATTTTTTTTTTGTGTAGTAAAAAATAACAGAATTACTGGTTAAATTATCCCTTGCAGGTAGATTTTCTCAAATCAATAATTAATTTGTCAGATGGGGGCAGAAGAGAGCGCTGCTATACATTACCAAAAAATAGCAACCTCCACCACCACCTCGCAGGAGTTCACACGCAGGGGCATCAGCTCAACAGTCCGTGTTGGACAAATACTAGCGGGAAGGCGCTGCTTCTTGCCAGAGCACCTTCTGCTGGTGTCACGTTAGTGTCAGTCAGCTTTAATTAGTCTGAGTTCATGTTAGCCCACCGGTGAATGTACTCCCAGCAGGTGACTTTGGCAGTGAGGCAGAGCGGCATAACGACCTTGTGAGAATTGATCTGCTTTTATCTCCCCTTTTTTCCTTCCACCGTAAAAACGTTTGTCGCAAATTAGCATGTAGCCGTATGCCATTTCATGCCGCCTGGTGCCATTTTGAGCTCTCCATTGTTGTTTTTGTTTCTGTTTTGACTCCGTTGATGAGGGAGGAAATTATAGTGCTCTCCTGATCTTGGATTTGTTTCAATGACAGCTCACCTGTTATCTCCTGCCGCCACCTCAGAGGTCAGAGTGAGTGGGAGTGCGGCCAATCCGTATTGGCGAGTACATTGTGCTCCAATCTTTCTTTAAGCTCATTAAATCACACTTTTCCCCACACATCTACTGCACGCCCTTAAAAATCTATAAAAATGCTTTCTCTCTTCCAAATACCTGTGCTTAGCTCGGCCCGATGACAGGAGCGAATAGAGAAGCACAGTTAAAATGGCCCCAAGCCCCAGCAGCCTTAACCGCAGTCTCTCAACATCAAATAGACATCCAAAGCACACTTGAAGCCCTGCTAATGCGAGCCAATTGAAGTCTCCAGACCTGCGCCAGGCCGCACAGTATCGCTTCCCCTTGGCAGTCATCTCTGTGGTTAATCTGATCACAGTGCAGTGTTAACAACACATGGCCTGGCCCTGGAGCCTGCTCTAAATGAGGTTACATCCCAAGCAATACCTTGATGAATAATTAAAAGCCCAGACGCAGAACTTAAAGTGACTTAGCCAGCAACCCTGGGGTCTAATCACATGGTCAAGCCATATTTGGCCATCTATCTAATGCCATCGCCATCACTCACTCTATTTTTCATGTGCCCTCATTCTTTCTCGCGCACACACACACACACACACACACGCACACAGTCATCTCTATGGTTTGTTGGGCATCTGCCAGAGCTGACAGTGAGCATGATGGCCATGTTATTCTCCTTTGGGCTTACAGTTAGACAACTGCTGGCAACTGTTGGTTAAAACAATCTGCCCTTATAAACAGTGAAAGTGTCTTTGACGTTGACCATTATGCTTTTGCGCGCGTGTGTGTGACACTTTTGAAGTGTACGGTGGCTGAGAGAGCTCAACGCGCTGCAAACAGAAAAAACACAAGCAAACAAAAAAACACATGCAAACTACAAATTCTCACAACGCAACCAAACACAGAGAGGCGCTGCAAACACAGAAACATTTCCGTTGTGGTCTGTGCTATTTGCAGTGCGTTTCTGTGTTTGCAGCACATTCGTGTGTTCGCAGCACCTGTGTTGTCAAACTGATGAAGATGTTTTCTTTATGTGTTGTCGTTTTTTTCTGTTTTCATGTGTTTTCTGAAGTTTGCAGCGCGTTGAGCTCTCTCGGCCATCGTACAGCTTATATAATATAATATAGAAATACCAAATCAGACAACAATGAAAAACAGCAGCTTTGCAATGAGAAACTTGTATTTACTACAGTAAAAACATTAAAGCAAAGGCTTGCGTATAAATCCAGCGTGACATCAGTTCTTTTTCGCTGTGGAGTGGGAGCCATTAGGGACATCTTTGTATATGCCAAAGTGCCAAAGGCCTTCATCCATATCTAAGAATCTGTTTAGAGAAGCCAACATACGACATAAAATGATTCCAGATAAAAGAGATTAAAGGAAGGTTTGCCGTTTTCCACGCAGTCTCACTGACAGAGAGACATGAGGCACGGTGACCTTCTGAATCTAATTTACAAACATAAAAGATATTGCACTGCCACAGAGGTATCAAAGGACTCAGAGAGAGCGGGGGAAAACGTGAGCGTGAAAAAAAAACAAAAACGTTTGACTGCTCAATGGTTCTCTGTGAGCATGATGTGTCAAGGTTGAAAATGGTGAAGAATATGAAGACAGGGATTAGATGGAAATTGTTCCTCTATTTCACTGACTGGTATTCAGCTACTCTGCTTTGATGCTGGTGATAAATGTCATGCCCACATCCATGTGGCAGCTGGGGAAGTGGTATAGGGGGAGGAAGGGCCACACAATTTCACATTTTTATTTGCCTGCAAGTGCAAAAATGCAGCCTCTGTCCTCAAAATTACCTCTATCATTGACTGAAGGAATCAAAATTATCTACATTTCCTTTATTCTTTTCAGAAGCGCATTTAGAAACTCAAGATATTCACATGGATTATTTTTCATTTGGGATTGTTTTTTATTTCTTCTAACTCTGAGCAGGACTCATGACCCTGAAGAAAAAGTAAAAGTCCTTACTGGCATTTTTTTCTTTAATAAATTAGGTGATCTGATAAAAGGCAGACCCAGGGTTATGTAATGTGTTAGTTTATCTGAGTCATTGATTGAGTTATTGGAAACATAAAAAACAATTGGCTCTTTATCAGGATTTAAATTGAATATTTTTAAAACACAGGTATTGACCTTAAATTATAACCAACCAAGGATATGCTTAATTATGGCCCCATTAAGAAAAAATAAATAAATTTGACATTGCAAGATGCAATCTTTTACCATTTTTCAGCAGGAGATCTAAGATAGATTTAGTCAAGCAAAACATACTTCCAAGATTGCTCTATTTATTTCAGTCTTTACCTGTTCTCTTGTCCAAAAAACAATTCTCAGAATGGGATAAACTGATCTCCAGATTCATATGGCAAGGCAAGAAATCAAGGGTAAAGTTTAAAATCCTTCAACTGAGTAAAGATAAAGGCCCTCCTTGCTCTTACATGTTTACAAAAATATTGTTTGGCAGCACAGTTAAGAGTAATAGTTTGTTGGTGCAACCCAGAATATCAAGCAAGATGGAAGGACATAGAGATTGGTAGTTTTAAAAGGACTCCTATTCAAGCTATCATTGTGGATGATCAGTTAATTAAACATAAAAAATAAAATCAATGGATTAAGGTAACTTAAAAAAATTGGTTTGAGATTATTAAGGACTATATCTATAATCTAAAGGATCTGTGAATGTATTGAAACGGCCATCATATAATTCTGATTTTAAACCAAATACCTTAGATAAGCGTTTTAAAATATGGGCTAAGAAAGGGATCGCTGCTTACTGTTCAATAATCAATCAAGGACAATTATAAGATTTTAATTCTCTAAAAGAAAAATTGAGTTTAGATTCCAAAGACCTTTACATCTTCAGCTCAGACAACATTTCTGTCAGAAAATTAAAAGAGGGATGGATGGAGATCCAAATAAGAGTGCTCTAGTTAAAATATTCTCCTCAGCTTACAAGGCTGAACCAATGTTAAAGACTATTACAAAACTTTATAGAGCTTTCATGGATTTACTAGGAGATTCGTCTTTGTTCATTAAAGAAAGATCGGAGAAAGAACGTGGCATTATTATCTCAACCGAGGACTGGGAAAATATATGTAAACAACAATGGGCAACTTTCCGTTTTCCATATCGTAAAGAATTTTGCTGAAGAACTACTATTAGGCTTTTTCTTACTCCAAAACAGAAAGATAACTTTCAGGGCAACTCAGATTGTTGAAAACATTGTGGCTTACAGGATGCTAACCATTTTCATATACTTTGGTGGTACTCCTAATATTAGATGTTTTTGGAAAGATAAACATAAGGTGCTAGAAAGTATTTTAAACATTACAATTGACTTCAGTTTTGAGGTACTTTACATGGGCACAGTGTCAATGGTTTCCTGGGAAGGGAAAAACAAATACATGAATAGAATAATTCTTGCTTCAAGTAAAAAAGCTATTATTAGATGCTGGTACAAACCTAATCCACCACAGATACAGGACTAGATTGATGTTGTACAAAGTATGTTTATAATGGAGAAAATGACTTTCTGTATGAATAGCCAAAAATATATGTTTGTTGACTTTTGGTCCAAATGGATCGAGTATATAACTCCTATTGAACCGAACGTTCAAAGAATCTATGTTTTATGTATAAATATTGTCTATACATCCTCCTTCTTTTGTAAATAGTTTTTGTATAATTGGGAGATAACTCAAAGAGATTTATAGATCTGTTTTTTTGTCATGAATAGCTTTTTGATAATATACAGTAAGCTATGAGTGTTGTAAACGTGACAAGCGTCATAAACAGATGTACTGGATTGCATCTCTTTTCAATAAAAACTTAAAAAAAAAAAAAAAGATTATGCACTGTTTTCATGAGCAATATTTTTTACACACAATATTTTCATAAGGCCAACCCAGAAGTAGACACTATAAACAGTTATTCATAAACAAACAGGAACACTTTAAACAGTTTTTACACAGTGAATTACAGCTATTATGCCTTAAAAAAAACAAAAAAACACCATAAACATGACATGAAAATCAGCTGAAGTGTAAATAAAAAAAGAAATCTGGATGGAAATTGCACGGTGCTGGTTTAATAGCCCTGCCCATCAAACAGAGTCAAGCCTGCTGTGATCTCCAGGAGTGCTTGACACCTGTGACGCATGTGCCTCTTTTGCTTATGTAGAGATGGCAGAATAAACATGTGTCCTCCCTGGAGACGTATGGTAAATTTACCTTTTCCCCTCGACGTTGGACCGAAACATCAACATTAATCTTTCTCTCAATGAGACAGAGAGAACATTTGTAGACATAAGGCCAGTGGAGTTAGCCAAGACAAACCTCTCATATCCTAAAAATGCCAAAAGCCCAGCTCTTATGCCAAAAACCACAGCAGGCCTTAGGTGGTTGGAGAAATCTTTCCAATGAAAATGTTTACACGAAGAAAGCCCTTTTTTTCTTCTGTATAAAGTCAAGCTGGGGCAAAAGCCACACTGACACACATTGTGAGGGCCATAAGTATAGCAACCTGCTGACAAACATGCTGTGGACTGAAAATGCGTCCCTCTTCAGAAGAGAACCTTCACTCACACTTTTTAACTAAATGGAAACATGCAATTTGTCTTTATGTCTTTTCACTCCACCACACACATGCAAATACATATGCTGAACATACTAAAACAGCCTCATTTCAGATAATACAAACATTACCCAGTCAAAAAGACCTAACAGACCACATCTTAACCCCAAATGGGGCTTTCTGACAGACAAAACAGCCATTGTGGTTGTACTTACATTCCTCAGAGCCAGTAAAGACGTCTGGGATGAAGACTTGACAGGGAAGCCAAATGATGCAGTCTAAGGAATGTATTCATGATGATAAATTCACTGCAATGATGAAACTCACAATATACTGAACATAAACGTGTTGCTTGCTCGCTGTTTCTATGTGACACCATGAACCAAAAAAATCGAATTAAAATAGTATAAAATTCTATATAGTAATTCTTACTATTAAAGGGACTGTTCACGCAAAAATGAAAATATGATGTTTATCTGCTTATCCTCAGGGCATCCAAGATGAAGGTGACTTTGTTTCTTTAGCAGAAGGTTTTTAACTCAAACCGATGCAGACTGTCAATCATATAATGGAAGTCAATGGCAACCAAACGTTCCAAAGCTCATTCTCATTCTTGGGGTCTATTTATTTCTTTTTAAAATCTAAATGTTGAAGATGTAATATCACATCCAGTACTGAGCAGGTACTAAAGTCCAAAATGCTACAGATTTTGAACTTACCAAGGTGCTAGATAACATATGGTTTTACCTGCAATTGAAGTGTATTATTTTTTCCACATCCAGTGTAACAAATACAGTCACTTTATTTGCTTACACAGGCCAAAGTTTGTTTCTTCCCCTGTGTGTGCCTGTGTTCTTATGTGTAGATTGTGTTTTGCTCGGGGCTCAGCCATGTCTGGACCTGCATACATGAGGGAGCTGCCACAGCCGAATAATGAAGAGCTCTATGGAGGTGACAGAATGGGTAGCAGGTATGCAGTTGAACTCGGCCCAAACCATCTGATCAACTGCTTTTCTGTCACACACATACACAAACGCGTGCACTTCCACACACACCTACTGCACAGGCATATTTATAGTCCACTGACAGAGCCGCAGACAGATGTCACCTTCAAGCAACAATCCCTAAGGGAAAAATACAATGTGTGCACATATACAGCTCACCAGCGAACTGCAGATTGTACAGACAAAGCAGAACATGAGAACTAAATCAACCCACGTATAATTCAGCTTGATTGTGCCTGTAAGGCTCCGATGAACACGCATGCATGCTTTAAGGCCAGTAGTTTTCTCTCCGGTGAGAGATTTTGCTGTTTATAATGTATGAGTGATCGGAGACAGTGGTAGAGCTGTCAGGCCTAATAAGATGAAGGCTGAACTTTATGTATCCATACAGGAGAAGGGGCGGGGGATGGGCTTTAGAAGTGATTTTCACTAACTCTCAAGCTGTAGCTCCTCTAAGCCTGGCCCTGCAGTAAAGTGATAAAGAGGAAGAAAGACGGATTGGTACCCGGAGTGGTCGAGAGAGATATATAAAGAGTGGAAGACAAAGAGAGAGAGAGAAAGGGGAAGGCTGTGCTTCTAAACCTTGAAGCACATGACGCGGTGTCGTAACACATCAATACTCAAACACGGCACGGCAGAGCAACAACCGCCAACCACCCCTACAGATCCTTAATAATTCATACTGACGGTAATGCAGCGGGACAAAAGTTGTCATCCTTTCTCATTTGATGTCATCAATAAGAAATGGCATTCAATCCCACTTTGAGTCTTCACAGGGAATATTCGGTAAACAAAGCTTGACAGTTGGTGACGAGGGCAATCGGGATTGAAAATTGTCGTGTATTGAACCGAACCTTGCAAAACTGTACAAAAGTGAACGACAAGTACAAAAACTAGAGCAATCCCGATTGCAGATCACAGGGTTCTAATTGTGTGTGTCTAATGTGCAGTAGGCAGCTATGTTCATCTGCCCACATAACTGCAGGCTGGGAGCGAGACGAAATGTGACCCTGCCATTCTCAATGTGTTGACAGTGCTTTAATTCAACATGATACCAGACACCCGCAGTCTGCCCCGGCCTGCTAGAACTGCTGCTAGTTTTATACTCTCAGAGGCACTTAAAATACACAAACATTGCTCTGGACCACAGGGGAGGGGGGCAAAAAAAACGTTTAGCTCTGAAGCTACTCACATATTCGCACGGTGGCTTTTCCAAGCAGTGTGTAATATTGAGTGTTGCCTTTTCAAGTACAGTTGCATGTCAAAGTGAAATGGAATCATTGTGAAGCTGAATTTGGAGTAAGGGCAAAGGAGAGCTGCATGCCACAAATGGTGTTGATATTCCAGTGTGACCTGCAATGCTTCATCTAAAAGTATTTAAAACTCACTTTTTTTTTCTCGTAGACTTATTATGCTGTTTTCATTATCTCATTTTAGTTGAGAGACAATGTAAAATATATGGGCTTATCAAAAACACTTATTATAAAATTCTGCTTACATTTATATTTAAAAATACTGTATGTACGTTTTAAAAACACCAAACAGAGTTTGTTGTTAACTCTATTTAACATATTAGGTCTTGTGAACCAATAGTTTTATGTTACTTATATGTTTTATATATATATATATATATATATATACACTGTACTATTGCTCATTGTTTATTCAGGATTGTTAATGTTCATTTAAACTTATTTTATTAGTTTAAATATTTATGAATTTATACTTAGGTGTGTTTTAATTAATATACTTAATTATATATATTTTTAAATGTTAGCATACACATAAAAATTAAAGTCTCTTAAGGCTTACCAAGACTGCACTGATTTGATCAATAATAAATTAAATTATTGTATTATTGTAATAAATATTGTAATATTCTACAATATTCTAAAAATGCTTAATTTTGTTTAAAACATTTTTTACTGTAATTTATTCCTGTATTCTCAGCATTCATAACTCCTTCAGAAATCAATAAATATTTTTCTTATTATCAATCAGTTGCACTGTTAATATTTATTTTTGTGAAAACAAGAATACATAATTAATTATTTGATGTAGCTTGGTAGCATGTGTATAAATTAACATTGATCAAGATTAATACATGATCTAAAAACCTAAAATACACTGTAAAACTTTATAATAGGGAACGCTTTTTCACTGTTAACTATGACTGTTTCTTCAAATAAATTCCTATTAATAGTTAAGGTAGTTTAGGTATTGGGTAGGATTAGGGATGTAAAATGAGGCATTGTATGTGCTTAAGTTAAGAGACCCTAAAATAAAGGGTTACTAAATACACTTCCTTATACATTCTATGAAATATTGACAAAACAGGTCTGTGGGCTCATTGCGTCAGCTACCCATATTAAGTGTGAAGGCTGTTCCTGCCAAAGTGGGCTTCTTTTACAGCTCACACAGACCGGCAGAGCCGACACACAATCCCCTCGCTGACGACCATCACTGACCTCAGCTGCTCAGAGCCCTCTTCTATCACATACAGAGAGCAAGGGAGAGGAGGGAACGAGAAAGAGAGAGAGAGAAGAGGTGACAACAGTGCCCTGCTGTGAAAGACAAGGGCTCCCATGTACCCTGAGAGCTTGGTTTTCATCACCCTCAAGCCATGCCCCTTCATCCTCATGCCACCCTCTACAGCTCAGCAGGACTCCATTACTCGTGCCATAGCAGACAGAGATGAGTAGATAGACCTTAAAACTGTCTCCAGACTGGCCAACAAACAGTAGCGTATAGCTCAGTCTAATATTTGCTTTGATCATTAACTTGAGAAAGCGATTGTAGTAAATCATGTGACACTTATAATGCAATGTATAACTTCTTGCTGTGAATGAATCTAAACTGCTAATAATTTCTTGACGGAAACACCATTCAATATTAAGAAAAGTTCTCTATGCATTTGTCCTCCCCGGTAAGAAAATCAGCATGCACTGCATTTGTACTAATGGAGTTCAAAGTTCCCTGACCTTCTCTTAACACTCACGTAACTGGATATCAAGATCCGTTGGATGACACCTCGGTTAATATTTTTACCCATCAATACCCTCCTTAGCCCACGTAGCAGATGCAAATATAGCCATTGCCAGGAAAGTTGAGCAATATCATTGGAAAGTTCAGCCCATTAATTAGTGTGTAGTGAACTCTGGTTCTTTTAGAAGCCGTGTGCTCTGACAGAACCGCAGCCCACATGCTGACACGCTATGATGATTTCACATCAACACATTTACGGTCGTGCTGCCCTCCCGAGCGCAAGATTGAGTGGGTGGGGTCATTAGAACAGACCGCAAAAGACCGAAATAACAGGCCTGAGTGTGTGAGTGCAGGACCCCTCTCCACAGGAGGCTGGCCTCGCTCCTAAATGACAGGAAAAATAACGTACCGAGATGCTCCTGCACAGAGATCCAGTTTCAGCAAAAAATCTGCTTGCATCTGTCAGAATGAAAGGCAGCTGGAGGGGGCGGCGAACTGTGTAAGCATCCAGTATGAAAACAAGATTCCCGTTACAATACATGGCATTTAGTGAGCAGACCAGTGAAAGGCCTCTCAGTAATCCTGGCCCACTCTCTGCAAAGCACTCTCATTAGTATCAAGGGACTCAATATTTGCAACCCTAGTTTAATGCTGTTTATATTTACACTTACAACGTGGACGGCTGCCAATTCACGCGCCGGACCATTTCATCTGGCTCGCTTTTCTCTGTTTTTTTAAACTCTCCATTCACGTGGCATTAAACACTCGTAATAATCCGTCTAAAGCAAGCTATTTAAAGAGAGGAGGGGTACATTACAATGATGCACTGGAAAGTTATGCTAGAATGCACGTTGTTCTGGAGCGGGGGTTTAAAATACACTCAGCTCAAAATGACAGAGAAAATGAATTAGGGCGCACTCGTTTCTGTAGTATTAAAGGGATAGTTCAAGCAAATAACAAATGAATCATTCACACAAAAAATGTAATCATTTACTCACACTCATGTCCCTGCTAATGTCCCTACTTGACATTTTGAGGTATGTTTCAGCTATTTTTGTCTGTACCCTGTAAGACAATCAGTGAAAACATGACCAAATGTATCATGTTAACATTAAGGTAATTTTTTATATGTATAAAATATATTTTGCATAATGCATTGTATTGTGTAGAGTTTTAAGGTTAAATGAAATTTATTTTGTTTTAAGAGTCAGTCATACACCAGTAAATTCCAAAGAAAACCAAAATAAAGCTGAACCACTGATATCTTTCTGGGCCTTGAATGTGTCAGTGGCCTTGCTGTCTATTGCAGGGAAATCTTTAGGGATTCATCAAAAATATCATCATTTATGTTCCAAAAAAGGTCTTACGGATTTAAAACGACATGAGGGTGAGTAATTAATGAATGAATTTAAATTTTTGGTTGAACTATCCCTTTAAGACCCATTAAAACCACGGATAATTACAGTGCTATGATGAAAAATGTTAAAGAAAAGCACTGTCCACACCACTACTATAACATAAATGGCACAGAGTAACAATAACATTGGAATCACATTGAAAAGGACCCCACTCCCATAAACATTGAAAGCTGATCAGAATCCATCAGCAGACGCCCTAACTGCTGTGCATGCTTATAATAAACAGAACATTATCATGCATTGGTGGGAACGCGAATATAGTTACCATTCTTGGCCTATGAACTACACTGAATCTGTGGTGTGTAACAGCACAGAATCATACCGGCAACGTGACCTGAGTAGCGGATGGATGGATACATTATAACAACTTAATGCAGATTGACCATAAAGCCACTCTCATTTATAACCCAGTCATGCTTAGCGTCCAAGCAGATGAGAGAAAATAAAATAATATACATCCACTCAGATTCCATTTCCACAAAACAGGCCGGCTCCTCCCATTGCCGTATATGAAAGCAAAACCCTTCGTCTTTTATCTGCTAATGTGTCTTCTACCCCTGGGGCTTAAACAGTGGGCCATGCGTATCAGATAAAGCCAGATAAATGGACCAGGCAGACGGATGGCACCAGGTAGGCAGCAGGTTTTTATAGAGCGCCGCTGCGGGCCATGAACCAGGACTGTAGGTTGTGATGAGGACTAATCCTCAATGAATGCAGTATGGACTGAGTCGAAGCAGCATGTGTGGTAATCTCCTCCAGTCTCTCACAGCTACTGCCAACCTCACTCTTTGTAGTGGGTGCCAGCCTGGGTGGTAAGGGGAGCTCAGAGACACTATTAAGCAGGGATGGCATCTGGGAGCAGCTCATTCCAACACTGAGCTCCAAAACCCAGATTTTCGCAGAGAAATAAAGGGAAGAGGGGGGACGGAAAGGGGGAGAACAAGTCTTTTGGGTTTATTTTCGGCTTAAGTAAACAGCTTGAGTGTCATTAACATCTTACATTTACATTTGCAACAACAAATAAGACGTGGACTTAGCATAAGGGCTTTGCGACAGGATGCGTGACGAGATTGAGTTTCTTACACAACAAATCAGTGAAATCCTGATTTACAAATGCACTTTAGTCTCTGGCGATCTTCCAACCTGAGATCAAATCAGGCCCTGAAAAGTCTATAGCAAATCTAATTAGTTTCTCCCTCTGATCCAAAAACATAATCAGCCTATAAACGCTCTCCTCTACGCGGTGGACTTAAGTGCGGTGGGCTGCGGGAAGGAGATGAGCACGATTTCTCTCTTCCTGCACACGGTGGTTAAATTATAGGAGCCCATGAGAACAGAGACTACCCTTCCAATCTCTTTTCCTCCTCTTCCTTCCTTCCCTCCCACAGAATGAATTAACACCCTCCGCTGCCACCTCTGATTAAAAAAGCTCATTGGAGAGAGATTTGTAATCATTTGTCTATAATGAATTCTTAGAACCCTCACCCCCAGTTCTCACCTGCCACAGCCTGCAGACACACTCACAAAGGATATAGAAAGATATGAGGAAAAAAGTGAGAATAAGCTACGATATTACCCTCACTCCTATTTTTTAATATGAATTCTTGATACTTTTTTTTTTTGTTCTTCCAGGCTTACAACCTAGTTTTGTTTGGAGGTCTTTTTTGATGAAATTTTGCATTCACGTGGAAAAAAAAGATATACAACCAAACAATTAATAATGTGTAGTGATGTGTAATATGCAAATTACATACAAATTAGGGCTGTCAATTGCCAGTTGGATGTGTTTTCTCATTCAAAAACAGCTGGACGAAAATTGAAAAATTATTTTAAATTGACAGTTTGTCTTGAATATGTATAGTTTGTGGTGTGAAGAGCCAAAAAAGCAGCAAGACGTGATGTAAAAGCCAGTGACATGTTCATAGACCAAATATTAAATGAAAAATTGTCTATAATTTTTTCCCTCTGACAGATTGACAAGATGCATAATGAAATGTATTTTGGACGGTAAGCCAGTGATAGGCTTATGTTTGAAGAAATAAACCATAACCATTATGTTTAAAGAAATAAGCATCTATCTGTTGGATAGTGCATCATGGCTAAAGTGTATGACAACACTGGAAGGACGATAACATTTTGGTCTGGCCTTGTTTAGAGTTACACAAGTTCTCATCTGTATTTTGTTTGGGTCGTGAGTTTTATCTTTTCTGTCATATTTATTGCAAATAGTTATCTTTTAGAATGTGTTATAAATAAATAAATAATAAAAAAGTTATGTAATTAGAAAAGAAATAAAATGTAAAATTAATATACTGACTTTTAAATCATTGTCACTTTTCAATAGGCAATGTATCATTAGTTAATGCAATAAATAACTTTAAATAGAATATAATATGTATATATTCTATAATTAATATGAATATAAATATATACCCATAAATAGATGTAAATATTTTCAAAATACATGCTGTGAGTGTACATTTACACACACACACACAAATATACAAATATATAAATATATACATATATATACACACACAGTTCAAACAAATATATTATGTTAACAAAATGTTTTATTTTGGATGTGAGTGATCATGATTAATTGTTTGACATAATAATAATTTTAACACATTCTTTAGTCTTGCTTCTGGTAACTATCTAAAAATACTCATTTTAATATTTAATAATAATACTTTTATAACAAAATATATATGTAACATTAAATATTCACGTACATGCATATAAAAAAATAAAAATAAAATACTGACATATTTATTTTCATTTGTTGACAGTATTTGCATCTCATTTGGTTAATCAGCATATCATGCACATTTGAATTTGTATTCATTTGTCAGCCCCAACACAAATCTTTAACAATGTTTCAGAATAAGTTCACACAGCTAGCACTTGCTCTAGACGTAATGTGAATATTACATCTTTTCCCACATATCTCAGTTTTCATTAACTTATAAATAGCTCCCAATTGTGGCACATTACTCTCGGGTGCATATATCACGGTTTGAAACGCAATCCAAATTTGTCTTTATTAATAACCTTAATATATCATTGCAATGCAGAGTGTGATGGATTAAAGGCCCTATATATCCCATGCAGAGCTGATTAATTTGTGCTCTGGAGGTTCCCGCAGCTCTCTTGCCCTCCTAATGAATGTGCACAGCCAGCATGGACACTGTTGCCTCCGTGACCTTTCTGTTTGAGTGCCAGGCCATCTGTCTCCCTGTGTGCATATGTTCTGCACACGCTCCTAACCTGTGCTGGAACGGATGCTGCTTCGAATTAAGGTGTCGTCCTCGCTCATACCTCGAATATGAATCTACGTCGGTAGAAACTTTGAGCCGAGTCTTTACGCAGGTGCAATTGGAGAAAACCACAAGAAAGTATGAAGGTTTTCACACCTAAGGGATTTGCTGCACGTTGAGGTGCTGGGGACGTCAAAGCAAATTCAATTACTTATTCCAACCTGCTTTTATTAATGCAAGGCAGACGTGAGTGTTTAATATCGCGCTTTGCTTTTTATTACATGCATGGCCACCTTCATGGCATGATATTACATGCGGCAAAGCTTTTTAGTCCCGAATCTGTTCAAGTAATAGATTTAAAATGATACCTTCTGATATGTCAGGTTTCATTTTGACTTTGCGGTGTATGCGCATATGTCAAGCATGAAATCTGCCAAGGCAGTATGATCTGTAAGCCACAGTCTCATGTCTCAGCCTTAATAAAAATGACACATTGGCTGTTTATGATAAGAGAGACGGAGAGGGTATTACCGCTTGCCGCTGAGTGACGCGCTGTAATGGTGACTGGTGGCACTGGTGAGAGAGAGAGAGAGAGAAAGAGAGAGAGAGAGGGAGGCAGACAGGTGGCGCACATTTGGGTGTGATAAATCTGCTCTTCTGTGGCAGGGAGCAGCCTCAACTCAGAGCTGCTGGAAATGTCAGCTAATGTGAGTCTCACTCAGGAGGTTAGGCAAGAAAGCACTCTCGGGGGAGACGCGAGAAGACAGGGAAGAAAGAGAGAGTGGAGACAAGGAGAGTGGGCTCCCCAGGGGGTCTGGCAGGTAGTCTGTCTGCTGAGCAACTTTCCGCCTGAGGTAAAATAATATGGTTGCTGGAAAGGTGACACTGTCCTCCACTGCTCTGCAATCGTTTCTACTCTAATAATGCACCTGTATGTATAAGAGATACTTCCTGTGTGGATCTCAGGGGACAACTGATCGTCAGACATGGATCCGGGTCATTGTTTACAAACCTACAGTCTTAGCCTATGCTACTGGACCGAAAAACACAACATGGATAAAGCAGATATGTATTTGTCAGATCATATTGCCATATGATACACACTACAGCTTTTTGCTGGCCGTGTACACTTACTATAGTATTGGCACACACCAGTATCCCTTTTATCAATCACCCTTATCTCACCTGTCCCAATGCAGTTCTCAGCTAACAATATTTAGCATATTTTATGAATGACGTTAACTGTTGTCTGTGATTTATAGGCTTTTAAATAAAGCGTTTACAAACATTTGCTAAATAAAATTCTCAACACTGTCATTCAATTCAGAGTCACTATAGGCTCTAATTCATAAAAATCTGTTGATTTTGTGTCTACTGTTTTAATCTCGCAGATGAGATATCATGTAGCATTAAAACCACAGAATATAAGTCCTAAGAGGTTGCTCTGTGACTGATCTTTAGTCAGACCCTGCAGGTTTGATAGAGAAAAAGACATGAGTCACTGGCACCATCCAATAAAACTTCAGGGGTATTCAACCACCCACCCACTCACTCACACACACACACACACACACACACACAAACACACACACATCAAGTTTTGAGCCTCATGTGTAATCTCTTATCTCTCCCCAGCAGCAACCAGCCATCATAATCGTCAGTTATAGCGGCCCATAATCTGCAGGGGGAGGCTGAACTGATCTGATGGCTATCACTACAAATCTCACTGCAAATCACTCAAATGACACAGAGAGTCACCGCACACCAAATCCTCAAACCACCGCTGAGAACGGTACTGCTCATACCCTATAAACACAGGAAACAAACTCTGAACAGCGGAAGAAACATAAAAATATCTACCCACCACAATTCATCTCTGTGAGCCAAATCTTGGACAGCCTAGACCAATATGTCATCCTAAATGGGTCTGTTGTTGGTCATTCGCTGTGCAGGACTTTCAGTTTGTGCCACGCTGCTGATCAAAGCACATACCCACCATTAGATGAGCAGAGCGGTCCAGATCTGCTGCAAATGGCATCCATTAGAGAGTGCTCATGTGTGTGAGTGTGTGTATACTTGAAACGAACCCCTAACTGTTTCTACCATTGTTTGAGAGTCATTACAGTGCATTGATGTTGGATAATAGTGGTTGATTGCAGATCCTTTGTCCTGGATTGTGTGGTTTTGCATTAAGTGGGATTGTGCTGTGACATGCCTTATGAAGCCCAAAATCACAAATAGGTTTTAAATTAAGCTCTACTTGTGCCTGACTTGTACTGTACATTTCGAAAATTAATTTCTAAAGAAAATGTTTTTGTAACCGAATTGTGTGTGTGTGTGGGGTAAGATGTGTCAGTGGCTAACAAGGCCTAGATGCATAAGAGAAAATGTGATAAGCAATAATAGTAATAACAAACACCAATAATGTTGCTTTTGTTCACTAAGGCAGTAAATCAGTAATATATATTAATATTATTACAATTTAAATTGTCTATATTTTAAAATGTAATTTATTACTGTGATTGCAAGGCTGAATATTTAGCAGGTCTTCAGTGTCACATGATCTTTTAGAAGGAAGTTCTCATGCTGATTTACATCTCAAGATACATTTCTTATGATCTATCAATGTCAAAAATGTTTAATACGCTTCTGGAAATATTATTATGCTATGGCAAAAAAAATCTTCTAAGACAGTAGTCTTTACTTTCACTTTTGATCAATCTTATTGATGCCAATAAAAAACATTTAAATGACAGTGTTTATCATATATGATGTATGATATATATATTAGTCCTGTCAAACAATTCAACACTTCAGTTTCTGTATATTTCTGCTGTAGGGCACAAGTAAACATTAGATTGATTATAACGGGTTTTTGTGAAGATTAATTTAGTCCACTTAAATTAGAAATTATTTTTTAAGTGTAAATATTAAAATTGAGACCTCTTAATTACTGTAATGCTAAATGGGGTGGAATAGAATAAGTAATAGAAATTACTGTTGGTATTCTAATGGTTTAATGTGGAAATAGTTTTAAGTGCACTTACACTACAAGTTATTTTAAATGTTAAAATTGATAGTTTTGAAAAGTTGAATGGCTAATCAATGATTAAATAGCTACTAGGGGAAAAAACTATTCCACAGGCCTTCAGTCACAAAAACGCTATTATACAAATATTTAAAAATGTACTGTTTTTATATTGTTTGTACATTAATTGTTGTACACTGTATGAATTTATTGTAATATAAAACTATATTTAAAAACTTTACTGTTAGTTGGGATTAATCATGATTAATTTCAGAAAAATATGTTACATTTATATACTAAATATATTTATATATAATATAAAACATAAGAATAAATAGAAAAGAATGAATATAAAAATGTATAAACATATTTTCAAAATATATGCTGTATGTGTGTTATTAATACATACATAAATATAAACTATACATTTATAATGTTAACAAAAACTTTTATCTTGGATGTTATTAATTGTTTGATTAGAGAGGACAATATGCATTAATAAAAAAGACACAGCTTACCTTACTTAAATGAAATCTAGGTATTTAACTAGTGTCTTTCAGGCGTGAAAGACAAGCAAAAATCATTTTTAGCAGGTGTCAGATGACTGCTGTCAGTGATGTCCCCTCCAAAAGCCCCTCTTTATCAGAGACATCAGTGGTGAAACCAGGCCCAAGCATCTTATCATCACATGGTGCCTGTGCAGTGAGTCGATCTGGTGCAGCTTCACATCCTCATTCATGCCTAAGCATCATAATGCAAGCTTACCGTACAAGCGAACGCTTGTCATCCATTTAGCCTCTTTTAACTGTAAAGCTTGCCCAGCTCCCCACCAAAGTCAAACCAAGCAGGCATTCATCAGCTCTTGAGGGAAAAAAAAGAAAGACAGATAACATTTAAAGCCTTGCCAATTAGAAAGGCTTGCTTCATGTCAGTAGAATGATTTAATGATTCATTTTATAGTTAAATTTTCCACCTCTACGATAATGAGAAAGAATGCATTCCGAACTAATAATATTACAAAACAGTGCCGATCACATCCTGCCGTTCTCAAAGAGGATGGCGAAAGCGTTTTTGCCTTGTCACATCAATTACACACTGCCATCCTAATTCACGCCACAAAAAAGAGGGGGAGGGGAGGAATGTGTGTGTGGGGAAGGGGTCTGGAATCAATCCAATCATGCACAATTGTGTATTATATAAGATAAGCAGACCAATTATAATAAGTCATTACAATCACTGGCAAACATAGCATTCAGTTGTCATGCTGCTTTTGTTGGAAGCTGTCAGTTCCCCCCTCTCTTTACGCATGGCTGGCCATGCCTGGTGGACTGTAACCATGTGGCACTGATGGCCCCCAGTATACACACACACACACACTCACCGAGCAAGAGAAAGAGGCAAGGGACTCAAGCTTGATCTATTTTCACTGGCCTTGGGGTCTGTTTCACACCCCCTCACAGTGCTGACAACAGAACTAACATGTGGAGGTGAAACCAGAGACGGGCTGCCATTACTTGACCTCCTGTGCTCCTGAGCATCCTGTTAAGCTACAGCACACACATGTTAGAGGGAGGAGGAGGCACTGCCTGTGTAAACAAAGCAGACAGGAGATGAGATGAGACAGAGAGCGCGAGCATGCCATTCAAGTAAATTAATAGATGAATTGTTTGCAATTAAACGATTTGTCTTAATTGAAAAATCATTGGTTGCTTGTTTGTGTGCGATCATTAGGAGTGCGCATCCGACCCCCTGCGCCCAGACATCGGGGATAATGAGACTCGGAGAATGAAGTGCATGATGGGGCATGGGATAAGCCGAGTCAGCCTACCACACAAACACACACACTCGCTCTCATCTGACCTCTCTCTGGAAATGAGCTCCACACTCCAAGCTCTCATGGGTAATCATGTATGGAGCTGCCCATGATGACAGTTAATTTGAAACTATCTGGCTACTCCGCGTGTCCCCTCCTTCCCCTCTCCTGTCTGTCTGTCTGTCTTTCTCTCGCTCGCCGCTTCCTTTGTCTCTTTCCTGCTTCCCGTCTGTCTCTACCTCCCAAAGCTCCATTAGAGCCAGTTCTCCATGCTCCTGCAATCAAATTAATTCCCCACATTTTCCCGAGGAACCCCCATCGTTCTAGAGCTAATGTTTTTAATTCAATTGGAGCAATCCATATCCAGGCCCATTTCCTGTTTGGTTTTGCCAGAGAGCCCCTCCCTCGGGTGGCTTTAGAGAGCGCGTCTGCGGCATCTCGATAAAGGCGCACCCGCGTGGGCATCTCACCAACGAGCGTGCGAGACCGCCTGGTGTGTTTACGTCGCTTCATCTAGACAACAATGAAAAGCGCTGCATTAAATTTAAAGTGAACACACACACAAACGCGTGGAATTGGCTGGGCTTCTATTATACTGTAGGGAAAATGCTGCAGTAGCCATTAATGTTTCACAACACATCTGTATCGCTGATATTTTTTTCACCCCGTCTTATTGCCAAATAGATGAAGCGGGGGAGGGGGGTACACGTCTGTTTTGAAGCCAGGGAAACGGTTTGTGTGCCGCTGGTCTCTGCAGGCACACTCTTTCCCCATTCTCATGAATTAATCAGTGGATGCGTGTGTTTGTGTTTGTGAGTACCGGGTGGCCAGGATGATGCCGATATAATGAGCGGCGCAGGGACCGTGCCGGCGCAGAAGCAGCTCTGTCCAGTGTGCAGACCATCATACCCTCATGGCTCCTGAGCCCTACCCTTTCCACGTGGAGCACGACCATGTTTGGCCTCTCATTAACTAGATAAATATATCCATCCCTTCACCTCCCCCTCCTTATTCTCTTTTTTCTGTTTCGGTCTTGATATTATCAGCGCTCTGATTAGCCGGCCTTAGCTCTGTGGGACCGCGGCAGGGTTACCATTCAGGTGGCTCGCACAATGCAAATGGCACTTTGATTTCTTTCTGTCACGTAAAACAGTGGGGCACTAACCAGACTAGAAAGACCAGGGAAGCATAGTAGTGTCAGTGGTGCTACACACACATGGATCCCGACAGACACACATGTATACACACACACAACTAAGGCTGCGGGGGTTGCTGGTGATTATTGTGAGATTCAGCTGGGCTTTCCAATAGGCAATTATCTCAGTCAGAACACATTTGAATTAGAGCTGCAGGACAGGGTAATTACTGAGGTCAGTAGATAAGGCTGGCTCCCTCTCTCTCTCTGGTCTCAGTTTGAGTATAGATAAATCCCTGCAATGCTAAAGCTACATTGATTTAAGAACCGCCACAGGCATTGATCCAAGATGGCTGAGGTGTCACGCCAAGGGAGAACCGTTCTGCTCACCTAATGACACAATCAAGCCCAGCAGGGGCACACACACACATACACACACACAGAAACAGACAGAGGGAAGCCAATGACCTATCAAAGCAGTGACATGTCTGTATACATATCACGTGCACATCTCAGATACTTCACCTTGGATATACAGCTTTGGACACACAGTGGCAGGTGTTGATATAAGATGACTTAATTTTATCTGAATGGGACAGTTCTACTATAAATAAAGAAAGACAATTCCATCAAAATGTACTTGTTATTTTAAAAATTCGTTTGTTTTTTTTCAGTGGAACACAAAATAAGATATTACAATGCAATACAATGCAAAGGCCAACTGTAATTTTCTTAACATGCAAACATGCTGGATGAAGCTGAGTTACAATTGCATTATGTAGACTAATGAGTTTATGTCACACTTTAAAAAGACAAATGAATGCTTCCAAAGTTTTAAAGTGTGTGCAAACATGCTTAGTGTGGCAGGGGTTCAATGGGCCTGATAAACATTAAGTAACACGCCATCACATATTTATTCTCCGTAAGTAAATAACAACACAGCAACTTATTTTATCTACTTGTGTTCATCCATCCCCTAATTTTAAAATTGATTTTACCTCTTAAGAATCTTTAATCACCAATGAGAGCAGTAGTTGATGCTCTGCCTTAGCATGACAATGAAAGCAGTAAAGGCTAAATGGCTCTTGTGCATTGTGAAATGCACTTGTGAAAAAGTGCATTGAGTGAGGGAGCAAGAGAAGTGAGCAATGTACTCTGAACCAATGCATTATGGGATGGCGGGTTTATATGTGACACCTCCCCAATTCTTTTTGCCTGTGGCTCTTATGTTTATATAACAATACTGTCTCAATCATTTTTCTCAGTTGGATGAAGGTTACCAGGGGCAAGAGGGGTAACAAATGGACCGGGCACAACGTCTGAGAGATAGCAGTCTGAAGGCCAGATAATAGACTGTCATAATGGACAATACAGAGAGAAAAACCTCCAGAGATCAGCCGAACCCGAAGAACAAGTAGGTTTTAGCATTATTCATCGTCCCCACGGAGGGTTCGGCAGCTGCATTACATTAGACTCTTCATTACTGTGGCTGTATAATACGGAAAAAAGCCGCTTTAATGTAAAATATGACCAATTTTTTTTCACTGGAGGTTGGTTTGAGGTGGGGTAGAGGAATATTATAAGCTCTCTGGAGAGTTTAGTCACTACTTAAATGTGAGCTGACCTGCCCTTCCCTGTGGTAATAATGTGTTGTGGATTAAAATACGATTCCATCCATGACAAGAGGTTCTTGTGATCATTCTAATGATGACTGCCATGTGGCAGGTCCGGCTCCATAGCCGCAGCCGCAATCATCCTCTTTTAATAAGACACTTAACACCACCCCTCATTCTCTCGCACCTCTCTCTCTTTCGGTCTAGACCAGGCTGTGAGAGGGGGATTTGTTATTCAGTCTGTGGGTGCATTTGTCAGTGAATCTGTGGCATCAGAAATAGCAGAGGCTTTGCTGGGCTTTGGTGCCGTCTGCCCACATCAGTGTTCGGCTGCATTGTGATACCTGTCAGAGAAAGTTTAGTCTGCGGTCCAGACACATGGCTCAAAATGTCTGTCTGCCATGTTAAACTGCATTGAATAACTTAGCGACACTTTCCAGTAAGGTTTAATGCATCGGTATGATGAAAGAATGTGTGTTAACATGTTGACTGGCTCTAACAATATACGAAAGAACTGTAGGTGCTTATATAAAAGTATAATTTATATAATTCCCTAGAAAGTGGTTCCTTTTACTTCAAGTGCCTTACTTTGAGTCAATTTTTTCTTTTGTGCTAATAATCATCGTGCTACAAATGCAGTCAATTTAGCTTACCTTATACTGAACCTGGAGTTTTCATTTAATTCATAACATTTGTCAATGTTACTAATTTCATATATATATATATATAGCTATATATATAAGAACTGTTCACTGAAAAGTTCTTTGGGAACCTTAAATAAATGTGAAAATCACTTATTTTTTTAAACTTTTATCTTTAATAGTTTCATGTAAAAACTCATAACATTTATGAGCCAGAATATTTTCATTCTTAATCATCCGTCCAAAAAATGCTGCAAAAACTACTCCACAAACAAAACAAAACACCCACTTCACTAATTGGTAATAGTTCAGAATTATTCATCCCCTGTCTGAAAAAAGACATGACTACCTGCCTATCACATTCCTCCAAGACATCCTATCTCTTTCTCTGTGTGTGTGTGTGTCTTTTGTACCTGCCCCTGCTACTTCTATCTCCCTGCTCCTCTAATTAACACTGCTGTCTGGCTTTTTCCGACAGCGGGGCTTGTTTGCTGGTTAGTCAGTCCCCTTAGAGAAAAAAAAAATAAAGACGTGAGATTGTGTCTGTCATACCCCATCCAGCCGAACCTGCTGTCGCCTGCTTCACCTCCACTCTCTAATCATTTATTCATGTTGTGCAGTCACTCAGTTCAGTCAGTCAAGACGGTAACACAACATCTTTACCTGTAAAGTTGTGCCAGCTGGCCTCAATGCTACTGCTGTGACCTGGGTCAGAGTGTTGTGTTAGCATAGAATTTATGCTCACGACAAATACAGACCACATGAACTTTGAGTTGGATGACCAGACATCCTTGTTCTCTGAAATGCATTTTTTACTGAACATTCAAAACAGCCCTGAAAGTGAAATAACACCTATTTTGAGAAACATTGCACATTATCACAAACATGTTGTAATGCTAATTTCCATATATATATAAATATATATGTTTATATGTTTTTTATTTCAAAATTCTGATTTTTTCTTAAGATTACAGTTGTTTAATTAAGTTGCATTATAGAGTGATTCAGTGTCATAACCATAGTGCCCAGGCATAATTTTTGAATGCCATCATAAGTTCGGGGTGCCACAAATACAAATTTAAGTACTAAAATAATATGTATGTTGCAATAGTTTATCATACATTTACCTTGGTCAAAATTCCCAAAGTTTGAAATTTGGAGAAACTTTTTGTGCAAAAGTTACAAATAAAATCTATAAAAACTAAATTACTAAAAAAATTAATTCAAGGCCCTTACAAATTCTTCCTCAGCTATAAGAGAGGGAGAAAGAAGTAGAGATGAAAAAAGAGAAATGGAAAAGACAGACTCTCAGTCCCCTGAGAAAGCAGAGTGATTAGCGTTTCTGAAACATGAGCAGTTATTTAAAAATCAATGTATTGTCATTAAAGCTGAAGATTGTTCCCTAGGAGAGCAGGTATTGATCTACGCCTGTGCCCACTGTGTATCGACCGGGTCAGTAATTTGCTTCCAAACATATGTGAAGTATGGGGGTGTGCTACAATAATGGCTCTCCACTATTATTACTGTCTTACTCAGCAGGCAATGCACATTAATTACCACCAGTGAGACTCACTGAGAAACATGATTACAGCAGAGACGATAGATGAGCTCATACCGATCCTCTCATCACTGCTACGGGGTACAAGTGCATCTGATTCTCTCCTGACAGTGGCGATAACGATTAAAAAAAAGACTTTTCTGTGTTCAGTTCCATACGCCATCTCATGTGGAGGGCTCAAATCTCAAATTTCTTGATTTTGGGGCTGCCTTAAATATGTACTTCATTCTGGCAGCACTTAAACCAAAGTAAGGCTGCATTTTGACATCCATTTATTCCACCCTAGAGTGCTTTATAAAAGTGTGTGTTTGAATTTCAAAGCCCTTCTCTTTAATATAAAGTGAATTATTCACAAAACAAGTAGGGGATTATCATCAAAAGCATTTGGATAATGTAAAATTCAACGCGCCAGTCCTTACAACGCAAACGCGAGGGAAAATATATGCACAAATACACACGCACACACACTGATGCACACTTGCTAACCAAAGATCAGCAGAATCTGTGCGGCCCCATGCCAATCAAAACCCCGACCACATCTCTCCCGTCTGATTCCTCTGAGGATTCACTATGTTTCAATGATGAGCGGTTGGTCTCTGCAATAATACATTATTTAAAGGAAATTACAAAGAGGCGATTTAATAAATACAGTTCTCTACCAGGCAAAGACCTTGACGCTTTGTGTTTATCTAATCCTTTGAGTTTGTGTGTGCTCTTTTACTGTTCTGCCTGCTAGAACAAAACCCAATCATTAAAAATCCCTCTTTAATATTCATAATCTCTTTTGAACTGTAAATTCCATCTGTAGTTTAAAGTGATGACTCACTCACAGAACTGCCAGTAATCCTCTCTCTGTGCCGGGTAGCTCTGAGCCTGGATGCAAAACAGGACGACAGCAGGGCCGCATGAAAGCTATCGTCAATGGAATATGTTAGTGTGACAAACATATACTGAACAACACAAAGAAAAGCTGATGGTAGTAGTCTAGTGTTATTCTTATTAAGTGGATCACACAATGTATTCATATAGAGCAAATGACTATTTTAGAACTGCTACTCTATATATATGCACAAAGCACAATATTTTACTATACAGGAGCATTTGCATCAAAATTATATAAATAATTTAAAACTCATTCACAAAATTTCTCCTGTATAGGGCATGTGCTCACTTTTCACTTTCATGCCATTGCCAAGTTGACATATCCAGCCTTCAGTTTTTTAAAATTGGAATTTGCTACTGTGAAGTCATTTTGGCAGATTTTATTATTATTTTTTTTCCTATTTATTTATTATTTTTACAAGGGGTATATTTTAAAATTTCTTATAATAAATATACCAAAACATTTTAGAAAATGTAAGCATTTTTTTTATATATACTCATATAACTGCAATTTATTAATTAAGTTTACTTACCATTCAGTATATGCACACGTTACATATAAACAGGTTTGCCTTTAAAATTCAGTTAGCATTAAACTGTAAATATTGCATCTTTTCCCATTTATCAGCATTTATACCTAGATATAACTAAATATAATGAGTGCTTGTTGCAGTATTGCCAGTCTTTCACATTTTGCAATCTGTCAAAAGATCAGAATGGCCTGTAATGGAGAGAAGCCAAGGAATAACTTGTAAAAGAGACTCAACAGGGAGGTCAAGGAAGTCTGACTGAATCATATTAAAGAGACACACACATATAATTATAACATTTTGTTCCAAAATAACTATGTATAACAAATGAATTGCTGCTTTCTGCTAAATGTCTGATTTATGATAAGATAATAATAAATAATTACCACCAAACTGGCACCAAAGATCAAATTAGAATTAGACAGATTATGACCCAAAACTTTTGTTGGGAACAGACTGATGAATGCTCAGTAGTCACACAGCATCTCTATGTCTGCACTATCCACCTTGTGTCATAACGCATTCAATGCACCGAGTTATTGCCAGCCGTTCACATCACCAAAACTCGACTACAAAAGCCACATCAATCCATAAAGCATTTATTAGAGGTTGCTCCATTTGGTCCCCAAGCAGATGCTATTGTAAAGTCTAATGAATTCATTATCAGGGTTAAGGTGGGGAGAAGGGCAGCTGAGGAGCTCTGTAGTTTTGAATTGGTTATTGGGGGCTTTATCTGTTCCTCACTGCTGAGAGGGAAAAGCCAGGACACATATCACAGGAAATGAAAGAGCTGAATCTTCAATCGAGGTGGATAAAAAATGTATCAAAGGGAAGATAAGAGAGGCAGGCCATGAAATATCCTCCCTGAGTGCTTTGGGATTTTACATGGATATGCGTATCTATGGATACCAATCAGTTGTGCACCGTGACCCGCGATTTCGAGAAGATGAAAAAGTAGAGTTCGGAGATTCATCGCTTTTCCTCCAAAGGCAAACTTCCCCCACAATGCACCGGCAGGCTGGTTGGGAAGCTGTAGTTAGGTTCTCCCCCAGATGGCAGAGACCCAGGGGTGGCACGGGTTGTTGTTTTTGATGAGCTGTGCGTATACAAAAGCTGAACATCTGGAGCTGCCATGTGGCCCCTCCATTTGGCCAGACTCACACTTCCCCGAGCCAGATGCACCCAAGCAACTGCGAGCTAAACAGCATGAATCATTCATAGGCGAGAGACGTAAACACACACGCGCGCGCTCACACATCCATGCCGTGCTCACATGGGAGGCCCAACAACGACTTTGATTAGACTTCTAAAAAGCCATGAATATGCAGCAGGCATTAACGCCGTTAGGAGAGACTGATTTGTCAAATTGTCCATATTTCATTAAGATGGAGTAACACCCTGAGGGCTTGATAATTAAAAAATAAAAAGGAATCTGCCATCCAATTGCCATGTTATCTCAATTATTGAGCTCTTGTGTGCTTAATTAACACTTAGCAAAGAGTTAAGAAGTGGTCGGCGTGCTCGATGTAGTTGGAGGGAATTATGCAAAGGTGAGTCGAGACAGCCGGGGAGAAGGAGACAAAGAACAGCGATTCACACTCCTTGTCATCGCAGGCGGATCGTTCTCATTGAACTTAATTACAGTTAAAGTGAAGCGACGTGCTAGCGTACAAATATCTAATCACTCGAGCGGAAAGTCACTAGAATGCGAGCGAGGAGGTGAATGAGGTACAGAACAAGAAGAAAAGCTGGGACACGGCCAGCTGTTAATAAAGCAGTGCGATAAATGCCAACTCCGTCCGGAGAGATATGAAACCCTCAGAAACGCAGAGGTGTTGTTATTTATGGTTTGGGGTGGCTAAGAGCATTGTGCAGGTACCGTTTAATAATTTTAAGAGAAATTGCAAAACCGGTCTCAGATTTAAAGGGCATATGCTTCTAAAACTACTGCAGTTATCGGGCCAGAGGCGTTCATAGATCTCTAGACTCTAAAAGGGAAGGGAAAACAGTTATTATTAATGAAAAAGTTAATTCAATCTAATATAACTGAAAACTGAAACCAAATTAAAACACAAACTAAAAGAAATGAACAATTGCCAATTAATTGTAAATTATTTCACACAATTAGAATGATTTTTAAAGGGATCAAAAAAAAAGAAGAAAATGATATTTTACAAAATTACAGTTTTTACTGTTTATTGATCAAATTAATACAGCCTTGGTATACTTCAAAAATAAAAATAAAACTCTTATAGACCCAAAACTTTTGATATTTAACATGTAATACTAGATTGTTAAATTATAGCAGTTATTTATAACCAACTTTGGAACCCCTTGGAAAAAAACATAATAGTAACAAACAAACACTTAAATAAAATGAACAATGCTTAAGTGAAAAATAAAAGAAAGATAAAAAATTGAATTACCTTGGAACAAGCAAGAAGCCATTTGAAGCAACATGTGACGTAATGAAGTCTGGCAGAATAATATAAACACGGTTGTATGGAACATCATTATCTATATTTCTCTCTTTAAACTTAGCCCAACCTGAGCCATTGCACCCTGTGCCCTTGGTAGTGATGATGATGATGATGATGATGAAGGCTAGCAGCGTTGTGTCATTAATGAGCAAGTCTCAAGAAGCTGGACACGTGCAGACAGAAAGAGCGGTGCCACTCTGAGCAGCATTTGCAGCATGTGGTGAGTATGCCACTCTGCTCTAATGAGATGAGCTCTCTACACTAATTAACTCATCCATAACTCTGAGCACTCAATTAATCATTATAGCCAGCTAATTGAAAATAGATAAAGACTGACAAATGTTTAGTCATCCTCCGAACGTCTCGGCAAAGATTACGGACGTGTTGTGTTTTATTCAATCAATTAAAATAAATCAATTCATTTTCATTTACGCCGGGATTCCTTAACGACTGTATTTATCCCAGTTCGCCTATGTTTTTTTTTCGTTCACTCGACGCCTCATCAGCTCCTCTCTGCGGCACACAGGCCTGTGCCTGCGCATTCATATCAATTAATGTGCCAGTCTGATGATGGACAAGGACAGCGGAAGGATTTGTTAACCTTGCTCCTCGGGACACGCCAATTACGCTCCAGCAGAGCCCCTTAATGAAGTCGATGGGATATCAATCTGTTTACAAATTCCTGGCGTCCAGCAAAAGGGGGAAGCACAATAAGCTTTTAAAACAGACGCTTTGCATCTCCCATTGTTATTTATTCATAGAGCAGACCTACGGTGCGTAGAATATCGCAGTGCGATTATAAAAGGCTAGACCGGGTGGAAAGAGTTGACCTGTGTGGACGAACTCAGAGATAACGGTCCTCATGTGACCCCGTCGCTGATAATCTTACATTACGATCAGCATCGGTTGCAGCCCAGACCTAGTAAACAGAAACACACCACGAGCAAGAAAAAAAATCACTTAGCGTGGTTTCTTCAAGAAGACCATCAATCTGAGATTACCTTCCACATCTACAGGTACCTGAAAATGTCTTAAGTTCCAGATATAGACTCAGCGGTGTCTGCCAGATCAAGGTCACTCTCGGCTGGGGCCGACTCTGACTTCATCGTCTCATTCTGCAGTCAAAGTGCGAACCCGGTTCTCCATCTCTGGAGCTCTTCTACCTCTCACTGTGAGAGAATAATTATTTAGTCCTTTCGTAAGCAAACCATGTCCCCGTTCACATATTAATCTTTCATATGTTTCCAAGATCTAGCCTTCTGTAATCCCATCTGTATAAGACACAACAAAGCAGAACAAAAGAGAGTTTGCCATGAATAATGTATTGTTTCTCTCATAAAAGGCTTTAGTTGCTTCTGTTATGTTTCACTCTTGCGGGGAGAATCTATTGATCCCTTGTTTTTTTTATTGGGCTCTACAGTGTTTCCGTTCCCTTTATAACAAATGATCACACTACACTGACTTTATCGCAACACAAACTCAGACACGCGGCCAGAAGAAAAACAGGCCATTTACGAGTGATTGCAAATTATGAATCTTACCAGCAAACCGCAGATGAGCATAATGATTTCTAATTACAATCAAATTAGGGTGCTTAAGGGACATGGCCATAAAGAGAATTCATTCTTGAATCTCTTACCCAAAACACTTTGCTACGAAAAATAAACATGGTATGATCCTAAACGACGGACAAATGTGGGCCTGTAAGCTGCATACGTCAGAGTGGCTGAATGAGGCAAACAGCGCTGTTAACAAGAAAGGGCTTTAAATCAGGAGCAGAGAGTACATTTCCTGTGAAATATTAATGTGGCAAGCGTGTTTGTGTACAGGGGAACAAAGGCCAGAGTGTTGTACATCAATGGCTTGACAGCACTGCTGGCTCCACAGGCTAAGAACTGCTTATTCATACAGTGACAGGGTTTGAGTGTGTGTGCGTGTGTGGGGAGGTAGGGTGTGTGAGGAAAGAGAGTCATTTATTATATATAGAGCTGGTGGAGCATGTTCGTGGTCTGCAATGTGCGTGTTAGTTTACAAAGAGTGGTTTTCAGTAAACTCATAAAAAAAAACCTTCCAAGGTCTGGAGAGCGGAAAGAGTTGGTCAAGTAATTGCTTTCAGGCTCGAAAATTCACTCAATTTTTGTATTCTAAGGAAAACACTAATTTTGCACAGCTAATATACAAGGAACAATTCTCTTATTAAAGAATCACAAGAATCTTTACCCTACGGGCTACAGAGCAGTTCATGAAAATTTCATCCTGATTCTTGCCCGCATATCCAACATAAATATACTTTAATACCCAAAATGTAACTGAAATATAGAATATATATTCTAATATTACATGATAACAATCATAATTAAATCGACGGACAAACAGAAATAGAAAGTGATATGACGAATGAATTAGCTCCACTCAAAAAAAATAAATAGCCTAATAATAAATCAATCACAGGAGACAGGCCATTCATACAAAAGCATAATATTCAATTAGCCCTGTGTTTTAGAGATTGTGGACATAAATCTGTTATTTGAGTATTATTTATACTAATATTATATGTATTTATAATAATTATTTTCGTTTTTGTGATTTTATTGGTTGTTTTATCTGAATAGCTTTAATATATTTAAATTTCAGTACTTTCAAACTAATGCTGTTTCACGTTAGATCATTTAATATGAATATTTTATTTCAGTTTCACTGTACCATGAAATTTGTTGCGTAAAAGCAGCTAAATGTATGATAGTTGAATATAGACTGACACTTTGTTGTCAGATTTTATGCTCTGTTGATGTGAAATATGAAACATGTAATCTTGATCAACAGTTCTGAAGTAGACATAGCATGCCTATGATTACCTACATAAAAAATAGCAAATAGTCCACATTTCCAAGATGGCTGCTTAGTTTATTAACCTAAATGAACTTTAGTTGAGGTCCAGGGTTATGCCAGAAACAGTTAACCAAGAAGATCTGAGTCCTACAGAAAGCAAATTTTGCAACACTTCTTCAGTAAGATCAGTCTTCTTTGTGCATGCATGAGCTGCTAAGATAAAGAGCACCTGGTCCAACACCTCTGGACGAGGAACAGTCTGACCTTTACTTCAACCTGTGAGGACACAAAGCAGCTTTTATTAAAATCTACCATAATCATTTATAGGTAATTGAAAATAAAGGCTTGACATCACAGAACCCAAAAGTGTGTGTCTGACTCACCACCACAAGTGGTACAAAAATGATGCTGTCTTTCTAATTACACCCTCTATATTGGTAAAGGTATAGTTCTACCAAAAATATACTCATGAAGTCATTAACTCACCCTCATGTTGTTCAAAACCTGGTTTACATTATTTTCCGCTGTGAAAAAAAAATAAAAAAAAAATATAAAAGGATAAGGGTAAAAGGAAGAAATATATATAAAAATAAAAAAAAAACTTTTTTATGATGATACATAAAAATTACATTTCATATCAAATTCCCATCCATTTGGATAACACAGTTTTAGCTAGTAAATAAACTCAAATAAAAATTAAAC